>JBBJLR010000111.1:34137684-34151254 GCA_037577145.1 Brachypetersius gabonensis | reverse complement strand
ACACACACACACACACACACACACACACACACACACACACACACACGCATACATACACACACACATACACACATACACACACACACACACACATACACACATCTGGACCAAAGCAGTCCCTTGGAAATGGTGGCATGATTGTTGACTCAGAGCAAACTATAATTTCTAGAAGTTAGTGAATAGTGACCCAGAGTCTTTTAGGGGAGACTCAAATTTTTTCTTTGTAAATGGGCAGAAATTTGTTTTAGAGAGTAAAACACTCTTGAAACATATGATTCAGGGCTGGCCAACTCCAGTGCTGAGAGACTGGTGTCCAGTTCCCCTCCTCAAACACACTCACTAAAACTAGCAATTAATATGAGTTGAATGTGATGTGTTTCAGAAGGAAAATCTCCAAACTAGGCTGGACTCCAGCCCTCCAGGACCGGAGTTGGCCAACCCCTGATCTAACTGAATTAAAAATAATAATAGTAATAAACGGAGACTGATAATAAAAGTACTACTTTTCACTTTTCACCTATGATACCAGTCTATGCAGAGGCAGTTTCAAGTTCAAAGGTAAAAGCAGCACTGTTCACGTTGCATTAATAATCAGTATTTTAACAGTCAGAGCCACTGAATATGAGTCCTACAGAGTTGACCAGCAACCCCCACCCCCTACATTCTATCCAGAAAACTGACCGACACCCATTGTCTACATATTACAACACAGTCTGTATGCTCATATGCTTGAAAACTAGTAATTATTGTGGAACTTAGAGGCATTTTGGTGGCAACATGACAGGATACACCAAGTTGATACATAATGTGGAAAAAAAGGTTTGTTTTAGAGTGTGCTGCTGAGGATTTCAGAAACTTGATCATTTGTTTGGTCATCTGAGTCCACATCCTGAGCTGCTGTGACCACACTAAATACAGACACCATGTTTGCCACTGTGGCGTTTCTATCTGTCTCCTTGTCTTCCTCCGGCCAGTGAGTGCTGTCTCTGCTGGGGGAGGTTTCACTGCAAGATTCCACAAAGATTCTGCGCACATTGGGTTTGCTGTCTCTGTGAGCATTCTTCCGCTCATCCAGGCCGTA
The DNA here is from genome assembly GCA_037577145.1 of Brachypetersius gabonensis. Lineage (NCBI taxonomy): Eukaryota > Metazoa > Chordata > Actinopteri > Characiformes > Alestidae > Brachypetersius > Brachypetersius gabonensis. Next base: position 34,150,173 of record JBBJLR010000111.1, on the reverse strand, counting down.
GGAGGCGGAGGGGGAGTGCGGTAAAGAGCGGGGCAGCTCGAGTGGCAGGTCCAAATCACTCTGTCTAGTGTAAACTCCCTCAGAAAGCGAGGGCGTCTGGCTCTCGCTCTGAACGCGCAGCCAGCGATGTGGCCCACCGAAATAGCTCCTCTGGGGGTGGCTCTTCGACAGCAGCTTCCTCTTGGTCGGTGGGTCAGCCAAAAATTTGCAGCGAGACGCCTTGTCTGAGGACTTGGTGGAGTAAGTGGACAGAGACAGGTCCTCCAGGTCTTTAGTGCACGACTCTGTTTCCAGGATGGCTGTGGAGCACGCGCTGTATTTGAGGTCATGCATCTGCAGGACGTCCGGGGCACTGCCGCTCAGGGCATGCACAGCCTGATGGGACAGGTCTTGAGCAGAAGAGTAGACCAAGTCTAGATCCCGTGGGCTCAGTGCATCACTGGAGTCATAGTCACTGTCTGTGGGGAGGAAGACCTCGGAGCAGCCCTCTTCATCCGAGCCTGTCTGGGAATCTGAAATGAAGAGCAGAAATAATGACCCGCGCCACTCCAACGCTAACACCGTCATTAACATCAAGCTTATTTTGACTGAACAGATTTGTTCCGCTAAAATGGCACCAAACCCAAAACATTATTGTAAATGTTAGCCAGAAAGGCATTTTACTATTTATTCATTTAATATGTATTTTAATTACTCTTTCCAAGCAATCTCAAGCAATCAGCCGAGAACACATGGTCGATCAATACCACTAAAACAAACAAACAAACAAAAAAAAATCAATATTATTTCATCACGCCAAGGTACCGACAACATATACAACACTACCTGATAGTTCGGTTGCATTTAGCATTCTTGTGTTTTGGATGCATGTGATTTAACATGCTACAAACTGAGGCCAGATATGAACTCATAACAAGAATGCAAGAACTTGGTAATCTTTAGGTGCTATATTGAGGCAAAATCTGTCATCTCCTCTAAAAATCAGGGTCCAAAGTCCTGTGGTGCATGTCTTTTTAATTTCAATCATTCGCTCAAATGTTTCACTTTTCCCAAAAATGTGTACCTGTTTTTTTTCACTTTATGATTATTACTTCAGCTGTGTCACTGGAACTGTGAATGATAGAGACCACTGGTGACCCACCATCCTGGTGATATCCAAGTATAGTCTGGTGTAACAGGACCAACTACCATAGCAAGAGGTAGTATTTAATTGTATTGTATGTATTATTTCTTGGTACATGTAACACATCTATAAGCTTTCAGCTGTTTAAAAAATTTGGAATTTGCTTTAAATGGTGGACATCACAATTTGAGCTGCTATATTGTGTACTATGTATGTTTAAAAAACGCTATTAAATACTAAATTAAAATATAAAAGCTTAAGCTGTATCATTTATGTTTATACTATAACAAATATGTTTTACCGCTTGTAGCCTTTCTTCTCCTCATCTCAGGAGAGGGAGAGGGTGTTGGTAGATAGTCGGTGGTTGAAGAGGTGGAGTCATTCTTCTGTGCTACAGGCTCTTCACTCGCATCTACCAGCCAGGTGATGGGCACCCCACCCAGAGGGTGCTTATATCGGGCATACTGCAGGGCATCAGTGATCCACCGAATATCTCGCCACATCTCATCCATTTGCTATTAAAACAGCACAGATAACAGTATTGTTAATAAAACTGAAGATCCATCCAGTTATTCCAGTTTTGATAACAGCTTCAATGGATTAATTGACTCCAAGAGAGACATCTGCTATTTTGAAAGGGACTAATTTGATTAAGTGCAAATTGTCAGTTCAGAAGCAATCTGTTCCACATAGATGGAGTTGTACTGCTGTGCATCATGTGCTGAGCTGTGCCAGCCAAAATGTTGTCTTGAGTCAAAATGCAGGAGACTAAAACTTTAGGCTCTCCAAGAGTCAACAGAACAAAGGACTAACGTGCCACTACATCTTACAATAACTAATATCGCAATTCATATTGTTCCAGCAGTCTCCTGTTCTAATTGAGTGGCTCAGAATAGCTCTTTAGAATTTCCAGACTTCCAGACGAACTCCCAGTTTGAGCTGGAATAAAGTGAGAAGTAGAGTGTGTTTTCAATCAGAGCTGTTGACTTCCACGTAGTGAATCTCCTCAATTCCCACTTTCATATTTTCCATTCTTGAAACTTACTATGCAATTGTATTTACAAGGGGCTCATTTCACACAGTAGGGAAAAGCGCAGAAAAAAAACCGAGGCAGGGTAGAAGAAAAAAAGCAGCAATTTGAGCTCCTTCTAGCAAATGCCATGTGAGATCCAACTTATGGGAATGAGGGTTGACACCAAAGGATGACTCCTTTGGAAAGTATGCTGGGGCTAATGACAAAGGAGGGACTGCAGTATGACAAGTGAAATAATATAGAAGGGGTTGCTTTCACTTGCAAGTGAGGGCAATTCAGTGTTCATTTTGATGTTGTTGGCTGGGAGGTACTGCAACAAATTGGTGAAAAGTGCTCAAAAAGACGGTGACGTCTGGACTCCATTTGCTTCATGAGCGTAGGTCTTCTGCTACTTGAAATAAGAAGATATAGAGGTCTCTTAATTTTTTTAAAGTCCTAGCATTATCCTTTCTAAGCCTTTAAGCTTGAGACATTAGTCTACACATAAACAGGTTTTCATTTTTGAAGTTTGGAGGCCACAAAACTTATTTAAAAGTTGGGTGCGGCTGTGAGATGCAATAAAAAATCACTTAAATTAGGTCGAGATAACATACTGTACCTGCCCCAAGTAAACGCTTACTTAAGAGTATTTTGTGTCACAGAGGCTTCACCCCTGAATGACGCTATTTGCCGCATGTGTTTATAATGCATGTTTTGCGGTCTGTCTCCCTTAGAGCCTTGACAGGACCTCACAGTGGAAAACTTCGTCTCGCACACAAGAGAGGGCCCTTAAGCGCTTTCCACCAACGTGCCGTTTTGACAGACGTGGCCCTTTTTTGCATGCTTCTCGGTGGAACATTAACATTTTCAAGCTAATTGATGCCACATTGCGTAGCCACACACAGCCACGCAGTCACTCGCATTGATTGGTATTCTGTTTCTCCCCTCATCACTCTTAGGCAGTGTGTAATCTGCGGTTAGAGGGCCGCTTTTTTCCACAGCCTCTTGGACCCGACATCACACAAACACTCTTGTGGTTTTGTGGTCAATCTCAATTAATAGTCCAGACCGTGGTGGCGAAGAGGGATTATTTCAGCCCGGCGCTCTGAACAGACAGCTCTCTTTCAAGTCCTGTTGTAAGACTCTGCTAAGCTGGTATTGAAATTTCAAACTAGAAAAACAAGCCATTTTACAGTTTATATGTCTAGTAGTTATACTTTATGACATCAATAAACTATTCTAATTGGATTATTAGCTTAAGTTGTTTTTGTAGTTTGACATTTCACACACTTCAGTGTGTCTGGGAATATGCATAAAAAACATCCCAACTGTGTAACACATTATCAAGTTTCATTACTGGCCTTGATATCATGAACATGTGATAGAGTGATGAAAGAACAAGACAGGCAGGGTAGTAACAACTCGAGTACGTGAACGTCGAGTCTATAATACTAAACACCCAATAAATACCTGAATAAAGTCCAGTATATGCTGGTGTCTCTGTTTAGCAGTCGCCAGTTCAGTGTCGGTAATGGCCTCTCTTAAAGCCTGCTGAGTTATCAAGGCGTCCAGGTCGAGCACAGAGGACAGGCGGCAGTACAGGCCGATAAACTTCTCCTTATATGCGCAGAAGTGAACTACATACAGACATATGGAGACAGGAAAGGGAGAAGTTATACAGTATCTCATTATAGCTGTAATACATAATAGCTGGCTTCTTAAGACCCCTGAGTTTATTTGGTTGGTTTTATGCTGTGTAAAGCCAGGATCCCTCAGAATTATTTACAGAACACTCAAGTACCTTGAAAGGCTATCATTATTTTCCCCCGAACACTGACAATTCTTGCCATCGGTGCTGCTTTTAATGGAAATCTGTGGGTGGTTTATAAGTGTCTGCCGTTCAGACCGAAACGACTCCATGGTATCAAATTCCAAATTTCAAAGTTCAAAACTTTCCAAATTACATCCCATCAGCCCGACAAGCAACTGAGCATTCAGGATTATAAGCGTGGTTATGCGTATCAACAGGATTTGGTTGTTCGCAACAAAACAAAGTCAGCAATTTAAACGAAAAAATGATCTGTTATTATTTACACAGATTCTGTTCAATTATGATATCAATTTCTCGTTTAACCTTTCCTCTTTTTAACACAGTCTGGAGCAGGAGGGGGTGTTTGGCCAGCCGCAGAGTAGACGGCTCTCCTGCTGCTGTGTTGGTCAGTGTGATTTACTGAAGCTCCACTGGGAGCGTGATTGGGGGCAGAGGAGAAGGTGGGGTAAGGAATCTGTGGACTTTATAAGGCCAACTGAGCTAATATTGTAGGGGTTGAAACAGAAGCCAGTGTACCGAGCTCAAACATTTGAAGAGGGAGGTTGAGGAACCCCGAGTGGGGTGTGTAGGGATTGGCCTGGCCCGGGGCAGTGCACACGTCGTCTGAGGCAGGCAGCAGCAGAAGAAAGGACACATTGTGACCCAGCTCTAGCACCTCCTGTGTGTAGAGATGGAAGTGCGTGGTTTGCACACGGGACAGACAGACACACACACACACACACACACACACACACACACACACACACACACACATTACTGTCAAAGGGAAACAATGGCACACCACACATTCCTGGTGGTCAACAAAAAAAAGACAAAGCGAAGACTTCAGAGGTTTAGATCATTAAAACTTATGTTTGCTTTTCATGAACTGGATACATTTAACTCAACAGACTCATCAGAATATCCTGAAGATTAAACTGTACGTAAAACATGCTCTCTCTCACTGGAGTGATATTACAGGAGAACCACTTTCAAAAACCTAGATGGATTCGATTTTTCAATAATCACTCTTTAATGAGATGCTTTAACGAGTTTGAATAACTTTTGAAAGTTTAAAGAACCTTTACATCATTTAAAGTGTCTGTGCTAATTATTTCGCCCTATAATTGCACTTCTAAGCCAGAAGCATGAATACATCTAAAATTAATATATTCGATTAAAATCCTTGCATGTAATTTACCTCAAAAACTTTCTCTTTACATAAACATCATTCTGTACATATTATGTAAATACTAGTATTAACCCCCTAGAATGGCATGTGTCTGTGGTATTATCTGTAGTAGTGAGTTTTATGAGATCCTGTGTTAATTTCATGGAAGCTACAAAACTGTAAGGTGTAAAAATGAATGGGTAATGACATTAAAAAGTAACATGAAAAGTAAAGTGTGTAAAAACAATGATTAAAGTTCGTCATTATTCATATGACTTTTCTGGAAGGGTGCGTACATGTGTGCATATCTGATATCTGAGTAACTACTCTCAACCTGGGCAGAACGCTGGCTGCTGTGCTGTTGTAATAAGCTTCGGTGCTGGCAGTGTGCTGTACAGTACCTGGTGTAGAGGTAGATTGATCTGGCGGAGCAAACTCTTAATGGCTGTCTGGAGCTCGCAGAAGAGCAGGGGGGCATGGCAGTCTGCCGCCTGATCTGCTCTTTCCACCTCCTCAGGGCCAGACAGAGTCTGAAGCCATTCCCACTCATCCCTGGGTGGGAAGAGACGGCGCTCAGTAAACACACATACACACATTCTCGTGCAGAAACACACTAGCAACACATCAGCCTCTGCTGAGGCGCCCAGTGTAGAGTGTACCACTCCATGCTCCCATTACGTGATGGTGGAGTTTCCAGGAGCGAGTGGGCAGCCAGGGAAGCTGCGTTAGTTCCTGATATGGAGAGCTCAAACTCTGAGTAAAATGTTTGCCACCAACCACTAAACGCCTCCTTATTTTCAGTTGGAACGTCTAGTTCTGAGACAAAATGTGGGAAAGTTCCATTAGTGCCACCCTCAAACTGAGCTGGGCTCCATGGAGAGAAAGGCACTTCACCGCTCTGGTGAATATATCAAAACTCACAGCAAAGCTACCTGAATGCATATTTGTAAGTCTAGACAGCATCAGACACCTTCTTTGTTTAAAAAAAAATAAAAAATTAATTGATTGATTTTTTAAAAAAAATTATTTATTTATTTTTACTTCATCTTACTTCACCTTCATCTAATAATCTCAAAAAAAAAAAAAAACAGAGCATTTACTCTATTCAAATTAACATCTCACAAGTGACACATTCCAAGACCGATGTCCCCTTTAAATCGTTAAAATCTGCCGCCAGAGTTCTTATGACATGTCCATGTGCTTGCCGGGCAGAGTAAATTGCTAAAGCATATGGAATTGGAGCTCACTTGTGCTACTGTGTTTTATATCACTATATAATAGAAGCACAACTCTGCTTTCATTGTCAGATACAACTCAATTTGTTAAATTCAGCAAGTAAAATGCATTCAAAAGTGTTTAGAAGTGTGTTTTCTAATATGACTGTACCTAAATACGAACACAGTTTGTACAGCTATTATGGCCAGAGTATTAAGAAATCACGTAATTAACAAATAATAGTACATAAAAGGTAGAAAATGCAGTTTGGGCTCAAGCTTAAATAGTTTAAAAGAAAGCACTAGCACTAGTTGTCTTGTCACTTTGTCTCTTGTCACTCTTGTTTTTATTCACTTTGTGCACTTTAAGGTGTTTGTAAGTATTCAAAGTCTGTAGAAGGTTTCACACATTTTTCCTACAGTTAATTTAGTTGAACTTGCACTGTATCACAAAGTAAAAAGACACTGGCACAGTTGAAAGCTGATAAGCCACAGTGTAATAGAGAGCATTTTGCTCCAGCTCACTGGGATACATAAGTATCTGGGCGGTAAGCTGTTGGAGAAAGAGAGAATTTCTTTGCTCCAGAGATTTTCCTCGAGCCGTGAGTGGGCATCATCCTGTGTGAGCCTCCCGCTGACTTCCACGCTCCGGCCCCATAGTAAATTTAGTTTTACTACCACACCGAGCGGCAGGATAATGCTCTCCCTGTCTGGACCTACCTACCGGGGTCAACGTCGTGACCTGAGATGAAAATAAATAAATAGCTCCTTTACCGAACAAAAACAAACAGGAGTTTTGTTTTGCTCATAAAAAATGGCCATGTCAAGAAAGTATGTTCGCCTGCGGTGAGGGGAGCATTCCACGACAACCCACAGCTCCAACATATTCAATATTTCATCTTTACAGGCACACTCTCTCTTCATTTATTCATTACACCAATGAGAAATGTCCGTTTGTTGGCTCCTACATTATACAACTGGTGTACAACTGGATTTATTCACCACAGATACAGAAAGCTCTCGCATGGAAAGCTTTGCGCCGGGTGTGTATCATGTAATACAATATATTCTGCACAAAGCAAGATAATTATCATGTGTGTGTGATCTATTTCGCTACTTGGACTAAGTTCAAGGACTTGTTCTAAATCATGGTCAGAAAAGATAAAAGTTTTGAAAAGCACAAGAGTTTCATTTATACATTCGACTGCAAACCAAGACCCAAAGAACATCATCTCAGAATCATGTCTTCTGCTTCTTTCAAAACTACCGAGATTGAGAAATTTAAGGGTCCTCTTAAATAAACCTCAGCAGTAAGAAAGAAATATTCATGATCCTAATGTTGTCCTATTGTTGAACATCAATGTAATCTAAAATGATTTGTGTATCTTGAAGTGTATCATTTAGAAAGCACAAACAGAAAAAACCTCCAATATGCTTTTGAGCGTCTGACCTGGAAACATTCCAGTTTTCCCGTATCCTGGCATGGCAGAGCATGTTGGGTGTTCGCTGAGGAGCCAGGACTTTGATCTGGTCCACAGAGCTGCTGAGCTTCAGGTAGCCCAGGTACAGGCCTGGAGCGAGCCGATGCTGACTGCGCCGCTGATACGCTAGGATATCCTGAAAAACCCAACGCACAGCATCAGTCCACTCATTCGGAATTTAAAACATACGAAGCATTAATTAAGGGACAAAAAGACAAGCAATACTTATATAATAGAATGTACAAAGGGGCTGATGTGTGATACACTGTAAATATCCTTATACTTCAAAAATGTAAAAGTGCAAATTGAACCTAATTGTGCAAAAGCAACACTGGTCCAGAAATACTTATTAAATAAGTTCTACAAAGGTCCACATCTACCAGGGGCAGCTGGTGGCCTGGTGGTCAGGGAGTTGCCCCTGTGATCAGAAGGCTGTGAGGTTAAATCCCAGGATTGCTAGTGGCACCACTGAGGCCCCCTGAGCAAGTTACCATCTGCACACACTGCTCCCTGGGTGGCTGCCCACTGCTTCTCTTGGTGAATAGTTTAAATGCAGAGAAAGAAGTTCACACTGAGTGTTGCTGTGTGACTCTAAGGGGCGACTTTATTTTTACCTGTATGGTGATGAGCAGGATATCTAGTGCGTAGGGTTCCTCTGGAGTAGACAGAGACTTCCTCTGGCTCTGCAGTTTGGACACCTGCATCCACTTCCCGTTAAAGAAAGAGTACAGGCTCTCCATCTCCCTTACTGTCACAAGCAGCACGTTACCATGGCGATCCTTAATGGGCTCGTAGTGGACACGTCCCAAGTTGTGGGTGCCCAGAAGGTTCTGCGTGGACAGGAAGATGAATGGCTGCGATTAAGACAGGATGTTCTCTAGAATGCCGCAATTCTGATTCAATAGTCTTCTTATGAGTTCAGTGAGTCTATAGTGCCGACAAAAGATCAAGTGAACATAACAGCGCAGTAAGGGGGAGCTTTTAATGAGCGGCCTCGAAAACAAATGGCTTAAGCTGCTGGATGCCAGCAACGAAAACTGCCCAATTTCATGCAGCCTGTACTCAAGCGCACACAAACTACACAGCCACCCACTCATACACACCAAGGAGAAACGTTATCAATTGCTCACTGTGGATTATCAGACGCAATTCAATTTGTGTGTGAGGCGAGGCTGGAATCTCATTAGGCTAATAAGATGCTAGCGAGGCTAATGATGAGCTGGCAGACCTGCAACTGGCCAGCGGCAGCCAACATCTTCTGCCTGGACTGCAGTGTGGAGGAGGACGAGTTGGAAATAGCCATGCTCTGTCTGAGCCACCGGACATCCTCCCACATACACGAAAGCTGTAGAACGAACATGCATATCAGAGCACACATACAACATTGTTTTAAATATGTTAAAAAAACATTTGAAAGATTAATGCAATAACTGCTATTGTTATTTTCAGTGAGTCAGATTTATTGGACCAACTGTAGTGGCAATGAGAATGTAATTATGATGAATAATCCAATGAATAACAGCACAATGGAACAGCGCCGAATCATTTGGGTCAGTGTGTTCATTATGAGATAGAATAAAGCATCAGAAAATATTTTGACAGACGTCTCTGGCGTTTCATAAGAATGTACGGTTTACAAAAATACCTACAAACATGACATTACTTAACTAGAGCAATTCTGCTCCCTCCATTAACCAGGCCTAGTGGTCAGCCAGAGTGTTTGTCATACCTTGGTAAACCACAGAAAGTCCTGCATGAGGGAGCTGCTGTAGGAGTCCTCCACCTCCACGATGGGAATCTGATCCTCATTAGTTACCAGCAGACTGTCCTTATGATAAAACACTGCAGCAATGTAGATCCCTCTGGAACCCGGGCGAGAGGACACACTCAGTGCATAAGAGATTACCCAGGATGACAGAAAGCAGTAACACATGCCATCGTGAGAGCTGAGTTAAACATATAATGTATACTGACCTTTTGAGAGTTTTAACAAATTTGGTGGAGGAATGAAAGAGGTGTTTCAGGCTCCTGGAGACAGACTGCTTGCGACTGGTGTTCTGCAGCTTCAAGGTGTCTGAAAGAGAGAATGAAGGTTTGCTCACACTGAGGACAGACCGACCCAGACATAATACTAATAGCAAAAATAATAACTGAATATAATTAAGCCGAAGCAGTGCCTTCGCAGCAGCAGCAGCTAAAAGTAGACGATGATGGCGTCGGGAAAAAGCAAAAACGGTGGCTTAAAAATAAAGATGGGACGAACCATTTTTCGTAAATGAGATGGGAAGTAGGCAAAACTTTAAAGAACCCCCACACAGAGCGAAGATTCCACACGAGTTCATTTTTCCCCCCTAGAGCCATCGTCCAAGCTGAGAACGTTTTAGGACCTTTTTATTTTTTAAGAGTGTAAGCTGTAGTGTCTTCGTGCAGAAAGGGAGAAAAATAAAGAGTGTTGTTTTTAAGAGACCAGGTCACAGGCTTGGTGTTTTTGTCCCCATTAAAACAAACACGTCTGGCAGCGAAAACACGTAGATTATGAGGGCACATGAAAGGAGCATATTTTGTAAAGAAAGAGAAATGGGTGAAACAGAGATGGATCGTGTGAGCGTGTGCCTCAGGGCAGCTAAAGTGTAAGGGTCAGGAGGGTCACGCCACCGACATGAGAGTTATCTACAGCTTTTTAGCTGCGTATCTCCTGCTTCAAATGCAGCCATATCAGTGCGCCTTTCAGTGATGCCTATCTTCAGACGACCCTGTTTTCATGAAATTAAGCGTCACGTAATTGCCCCCCGTGTAAACAGCAGCGCAGACGGAACAATTCGTGTGGCTGAGAAGCTGTTTACAACGTGCAAGTGACCATTAGAAAAACCCAGTCACCAAGAGAGTAATCACGCTAGCTGTAGTCTCTCTGTCTCCAAGGAAGGGGGTGGAGGAGGGGGCAAACTTGAAGTTGAAAATCTCCTATTAGCCCCCTCTGTGGACTGCCGTGTCTTACGAGTCCCAGAAGAGTCCTGTCCTTTTAACTCAACAATTGGAAGCAGTATCCAGTTAACAGATTGTGCTCACAGAAAAGGTTGGCCAATGGTAAGTCTACTGTCTAAACTGGAGCTATATTCCTCACAAAATCAATATACAATAACATGCTTCATTGATTTTAATTGTTTAATTTCATTAGTTATATGAGTAATCTAACATTTTCATGAATACTTGACTTAAATCAATGACTTGATTGAAATGTATAAATCGGCTTAGAAATGCGATTTGCACCAACAGAGAATCTGTACGTCATTCTAAAGATTCTGCAAGCTATTCTATTCTCGAAAACAAACAACTTATGAGTGTATCACTGAATGAGAGTAAACCCACACCAGTCGTACTGCATAAATGTGCTTCTATTTGCTGATCTAAAATGCATGGAAATGATCACTCGGTTAACTGTCACACTAATATAATGAATAGAGACTAAGATCGCGGTAGCCCTAAAGAACATGCATTCAGTTTCAGTAACACATCAAAAAAGCAAAGAATGATTTTTAGCTGCACAAAAAATACTACATGCACAAAAATACTACTTATAAATACAAATGTAAAATCAATAGAAAAAGAACCTGCGCTAGAATGAGTATGAAATACTATGAGAATATGACACTTTTATAGCGGTATTGGTATAAACATTTTTTTCTCAATTTCTCAATTCATGTAGTTAATGAAAATTTAGTGTATAGCACAAAAATGCTATACACTAAATAGTAAAAGAAAAAAATATATATATATACTGTATATACTAACTCATTGCCTTTAATTTAAGTTTTTTTAAGCTTACGTCACTCAAACAATTTTAATCTTCATACACAATTTTACTTGATTGATTCAAGGCAATGCTTTCCACATCCATTACTTTTGATTACGTCTTATCACTTTTATCACTTTCTATAATTTGAATAACATCAGAAGAGCACTGATCTCTCATAACAGGGCTAACTTGTGTCACCATAGCTCTATTTGCTGCTCTGGTCATCCTAAAGACATGCTGATCCAGATCTGACACTGGAGGCATTGTGCAGTGTGTACAGTGTACCAGAAAGCAGTGATTCAGTGATTCGGTGGATGAAGAAGCTTTCAGTAAGCATCGCTGCTGCTGCTACTGCATGTGCTGATAACTCAGCCACTGAATTTCTATTTATTTCTCGCTCTGGAGGTTAACTGACTTTGACAAGTGGATTATACGACATGAGTGCATTGGCCTCCTGTGCCGCCAAACTGTCACCCCAAATAAATAAAGAAATGCTTTTTCATTTATGGAAATAAAAAAAATGGATCACCTTTGATTAATGACTTGGCAATCCATCTGTCTGCTGCGCGCACCGAGTGTGACCATGAAATGAGGTGAGTGAGAGTGAAAGAGAGTGGGAGTGTGTAAGAGATGCAGGGGAGGAGTGCTGGTAGCATTCTCCATTTTCTAAGTAATTTAGTGAAGGTCAACAGAGCCTTTTCAACATATGCGAAGCTTGCGAGCTCATCTATAATGGTCCGAGCAAGACTTTCCAGACCCCCACTCACAGAAGCAGCTTACATAGTCGGCAAGAGAGCGGAGCTGAGGTGGTGTGTGTGAGTGTGTGTGTGTGTGTGTGTGTGTGTGTGTGTGTGTGTGTGTGTGTGTGTGTGTGTGTGTGTGTGT
>JBBJLR010000111.1:34119042-34136113 GCA_037577145.1 Brachypetersius gabonensis | reverse complement strand
AGAGAGAGAGAGAGAGAGAGAGAGAGAGAGAGAGAGAGAGAGAGAGAGAGAGAGAGAGAGAGAGAGAGAAAGAGCCTTATGAGGGCTATAAAGAAGAGATGAAAAACACAATAAAGAGAGAGAAGAAACGAGGGCTGACACAAAAGCTACAAGCTGGTTGAAAAACACAGTTGATGAGCATGACGTTATTTCTGCATTCACCATCTGAGCTTCTCATGCTGATGTCAGACTTTTATATCCGCAGCAGAATCAAAGCACAAGAAGAAGGACGTGTGTCTGTTTCAAACATTCACAGCCAGCAATTTCTGGAACAGCGTGGGAGAGCGGCAGTGATACAATAATAACTATTAAAACTACACCCAGGTACTTACGCTCTTAAAAAAGGTTCCTGCACATCTCATTTACCAAAAAAATGGTTCTATAAAGGCATTGCTCCACAGGGCTTTTGGCATTTCCATTTTGTTAAATGCGCATTATACCAGCTACAGTCACACTCACTGGCTTATTTTCCTCAGGCTTCAAAAACCGTCTCGACAATAGAGCATTAACAATAGTGGATCACTGCCAATAGCTTGTCACCATTTCAGCAAAAAGTAGCAAATATTATAATAAGACTCAGTTGTTGGAGATCCAGCTGTATCCCGAATATTTCGTTATTAAAGTCAGATATGTTACACTAAGGCTGGCTCTAAATTCTTCAGGAGAAAAGCTCTATACCTTCAGCGATGAATGAAATTCATCTGAATCCAGCTGTTTTAACCATACCTTAATGGCATCCATCACAATATGATGACTTTTGATCACCCCAAAAATGTTTTGAATGCTTTGCGAGCTTTCACCTAGCAAAACGTTCACCTAGCTCAGTTTCTCCCTGATACTGTGTCTCTGTAGGAAATACATCACAATATGGAAGGAAAGGGAGTGAGAAAAAAATGAGAGAGAATTTCTGATTCATATGGACTTCAACCTCCTTTTCAGGTTTCAGTAAATGTGCTAGACTTAACAGAATTTTTACATTACTGATTACATCCACAGAATATTTTACTCATTAGCTTTAAAAAACATCTAAAGTTCAGAGAAAGTATTACACAGTGTGCTAAGGGCACAAAATACTGTGCAGTTCTATGCTAAAAAACCTCTATGCTATAAGTGATGTGAGCTATGTGGGTTTGTAGGTCATGATAACCTGCCCACACTCCCTGATTCATGTTCTGTAGCCATTATTTGCAAATAAATGTTGATAATTATTTACTAGATTGTTTCTAGAGCAACACTGAGATAATATGAGGAATATCAAAAGATTTGTTCTAATTAGTGTAATCAAAAATAGCAGCATATTGATACATACTGATATAAAATAGTACAACAGTCTTCAAAAACAAACTGTTGTTTATATGTCCCAACAACTTAGACCACAGTAGATCTCTGTTTAAAACAGAATATTATGTTTCAATACATCATGATTAGTTTAAAACCAGATTTACATATTATGCCAATCAACTCTAAATCAAGTTGGTGGAGCTCTTAGGATTGTTTTTTGTTTTTAATGCAAGCAACAACAAAATCTTTGGCTTTAGGTTCTAGAGCTTAAGGTCAGAAGGTGTAATGCTGTACTGTAGCATCACCTTGAACTCAATCCGTGCCCAACTTTTATGAACCGGTAGAGAACCCATCTCTACACAAATTTCATAATATCGGCCAAAAATAGTTCAGGCTCCTGTAAATGTTTTTGAATTCTGAGCAAGCAAAATGATGAAAGAGCTTTGTCTCTAAGCCTGACATCTCAGGAGTTCTGGACACAACATGTAAAAGGATTCCAGCCTGGAACCATAAAAATGATGATTCACCGCACCAACAGAGAAAAAGAGACACACAGAGAGACAGAGAGAGACATGCATATCGTCACTGTCGAAACAAAACTCTCCATGTTTGTCGTTTTTAGTCTTTTGATAGATTTGAAACTGCAGTGCACTGGACCTGGGTTTTTTTTCCCTGTTCTGACTAGCGTCTCATTGTTAGCTAAAAGAAAGTTGTGCTGTGAAGCCTCTTTCACTTAGAAATAACTTCCCTTTATCATATAAAGCTCGCTAACGAACGTTCAGCTACAAGAAGCAGCCCTGATGTACTTTGCAAGATGTTGTAAGATGAAAAGAAAACCTTGCTGATTTTAGGCCACGATGCACATTTGTTCTTTGAAGTTTGTGATTTATATGGTTTTGTGTGATATTTTCTGATAATAAAGTTTGTGTCACAACGTGAACATTCTGCCATTCTCACAGTAATGAGGTCACTGGGCACAAGCACATGTTCCTATCTTGATTACCTAACAATTGCATTATTAAGTCCTTCAGATCATTTGTAATCGTTTGTTTATTTTTTATTCCTCATTCACTTTACCGTGATGAAAATACATGTTTTCTAGTTTTTTATACACAATTTTTTGGGCACATTTTTTCCTTGGCATTTACAAAACAACAAGCCTAAGCTGAGTATCAGGAGACAATGAACCTTGATGTAGAACCTCCTCAGAGTTGGTCTTAAACTCCTCAAAGGGTTAACGTTACTAGGTTGAAGACGAAAACAAATAAACTTGCTTGTCTCTTTTTGCTTTTACTTTGTTTTAGTTCTTAATGTACAGCACCTTGTGTTTTTTTATGTTGAAAGGTGCTTAACAAATAAAGTTTGATTGATTTAAAGTTTCGATTGAGTTTGACGACGATTTTCTTGTGACGGTGACAAAGTGTTCTCTGAGAAAAAGTGTTATGGAGTGTGTGGGCTGATGTGTTCGTACCTCCACAGCTGTAGTGTTGGTGTGTGGCTCGGACCTGCTGGAGCAGCCTCTCCATGGCCTCAATATGCCCCCTCTTCCGTGACTCTCTGCCATCGCACTCTTTCCAGTCTGGAATACACAGAAACGTTCATATCAAACCTTCAGTATAACACACAGTGTCACTGACACAAAATACCGTTCTTACGAACAAGCACAAGCCATTTGAGTGGCGAGGAAGCCCCGTGTTGAGAAGGTTTAGCCACCCAAATGTGAGTGAGTGAGTTAAACACCACACACAGCCCTAAAAATCCTTTAAATACTTGTTTCAATTTTTTTTTGAGAGAAATTATTCAGAAACAATCAGTTTAGCTTCTGTACTTTCAAGTAAGCAACTGCCTACTTACTCACACAATATGCCTCAATGACCTGAATGCAAGAATTCCAGCATAAAAAGATCAAAATGGATGCTGGGATCTATTTGAAACAATTAAAACCAAGATTGCTTCTGCTATTTATTCACAATGAAAAACACACAACACAAACGTCCTTGTGTGAGCGTTTAAACTCAGGCAACTGGACTAAAAGCATACCCAACTCTAGTTAAGGCTTTGGCAAGTACAGTCATTTACACAGTCCTGAAAAGCTAGATTGACACAGTTCTAGTGAGAAGAAATCTTCATATAAAAAAAGCTTATGGGTTGGTTCAAAGTCGAATGTGTTGCATAGGTGGATTTAAAACGCTAGATCTTTTATTTCAAACCCATCATTATGGTCTACTTTTCATTTGTTGTTCTTCAACATACAGGAGAACAATCCTTATTTGTTCTCAGTGAAGCAGATTGATTCGACTCCATGTAGACTGAGGCTTCACGACAAATGAATGTGAACATAAAACATCAGACTCCCAAATTAGATTTGCCAAGCCACGTTTAAACCTCAAATGAGCCACTTGAGATTTGCGACCCACGGTTTAAAAAACAGCACTTTAGAAGACAAATGAGCATGCTTATGCGCAATGCAAACACCATTAAACACTCTTTTTTTCAGTGACAGACCTGCACGTCATGTTTTACAGACATTTTACAATTAAAAACAAGAGAATAAATAAAGAGATTGCAATAAAAACCTTTAGAACCTTTAGGGAAAAAAACAAAAACAATTTTCACAGCTAAATCCTAGCCCTGTTCTAATTATGGATTCGTCATCTGCTGATGCCGATGGTGACACTGGCGGCTTACACGCCTTTCTTTCACTGTACAGCTTTTGAGGAGGCACCTCAAGGCCAGACACAGAAAATAGCCAAGGCAGGATGTGACATGAGTCGTGACAGTCAATTCAAGGCACAGATTCTACAAACAACCATCTTTTCAACCAACCTTATTCGATTGAATGACAAATATAAATGTAGTCTTAAGGTTCAAGAACGTTCCATTTGAAGAGGAACATTCTTGCAGACAGATGTACGCCATAATGCACTCACAATTACTGTGCATAGTATTTGTGTGGAGGTGCGGGTAAAAAAAAAAACTGTTAACTTACTGGAGGGAACAGCGCAGGGTGGCTGAGAGAGCTGTGACGGTCCCCAACCCTTCATGTTGTAGGCAAATACGCGAACATAATACTGGCGTCCCTAAAAGAAGCCAAGAAGCACTGCAGTTACAAGTGAACTTGTTGTTAATTATTTGTAACACTTGCTCTCATGAGACAAAACTGCAATTCACACTCTCTCTCTCTCTCACACACACACACACACATACACACAGACACAAATTAATCATGCAGATCAGCTAGAATATTAAAACCACCTGCTAAATTCTGTGCAGGTCCACCAGACCTTGACATGCACTCTCTACAAGACCTGAGGGTATGCTGTGGTATCTCTACCAAGCTGTTAGTAGTAGACCCTTTAAGTCCTATAAGCTATGAGGTGGGGATCAGACTAGTTTGTCTAGCACATCCCACAGGCGCTCAACCACATCTGGTCAATTTGGAGGCCAAGTCAACAACTTTAGCTCTTTGTCTTGTTCCTCAAACCATTCCTGAACAATTCTGACAGGACACACATATACTTATCATGAAGGAGTGTATTTGGTCTAGGTGGTATGTGTCCAAGATGCATCCACATGAATGCAGGACCCAAGATTTCCCAGCAGAACATTGCCCAGCGCATCACACCACCTCCACTGGCTTACCACTTATGGTGCTATCTCAACATGATGTAAAAGAAGACATTATACATCAGACTAGGCTTCCTTATTCTATCTGCACTGTACAAATGAACTGTGTTTATTAGCTTATTCAGCCAATCATGCCATAGAAGTGCCTCTTTGGGAATATGGTAGATCAGACAGCCTCCATTCCCCACGCACATCAACATTCAATAATGACTCCATTGCCATCTCACCAGTTTTTCTTCACTGGACCACTTTTGGTAGATACATTCCACTATATAGCAACTCAAGACCTGCTGTTTTAGACTCGATCGTCTAACCATTACAATCTTACTCCTGTCAAAGTTGCTCAGATCCTTATGTTCGACCCTTTTTCCTGCATCCAACACATCAATTTCAAGAACGAACCACTCACTTAATAAATTCCATCCCTTGACAGATACCAATGTAAAAAGCTACACAATGTTATTCATGGTACCTATGAGGGGTTTGGCTGACTGACACATGAAGATGTCTTTAAAGTACGTTTATACTGTTTATATATGCAAACAACAGCATACACACAGGAAACAGAAAAAACAAAACACTTAAGGTAAGCAAGTTTGGCTGTTGGTACTTACTGTAGTAAGACCTGCTATTGTGCACCTCAGAGATATTAGATTCTCAAGGATCAGTTCTCCAGCCAATAAAGAGAAGTCCTTTAGACAACTCCACTCCACTGCCAGAAACACAAACCACACCAGAGAGCATGTGAGGGCAAATCACACACATACACATATATGTGTGTGTGTGTGTGTGTGTGTGTGTGTATATATATAAAAGCAAAGACTATTTGATATAACATTGCAGATGAGCATATTCTGGGTAGTTGAAAGTGAGGCAACCACGTATTATAATCATTGCTGTATTCAACATAGCAGGAGTGAGACTTTCCTGCTTATCACTGATGTGTGTTTGTGCTACAGGCTCAGGGAGTTCTCACCTTTGTATTTGGTGACTACAGCTGAGTTGATGCTGGTCGGCTCCTGAAAGGTGACGGTGAGAGATGTGCTGCTGGACACGGTTAGGCGCACAGCTGTCGGAGCCTCTGGGACCTCTGTGAAAACAAGATCCAGGGTCAGATATGAAGCTGCTGTAAAAAAAAAAAACCTGTCTGGTTTTAGACAACGGGCACAGAGGCAAAATACTAAAGCAAAACTTCACCAAGGGTTTGACATTCTATAATCAAAAGATCAGTTACTGTTAGTCTTCATTAGTCTGATTTCATGTGTCAAGGCAAGGTGTTGTTTGTAGAGGGACGCTGATGCAAACACAGATGGAAGTACATGATATTGTTCATGTGTATATCTGTTGATGCCAATACAAATTCTGATACACTGATACATATCTATTTATTAAATATGAAAATTGGGGCTAAATCTATCAATACCTTCTGCTCCTCATGAACAGTATTCTGCTCTACCAAGTATTGTATGAAATATTGGTCAGTGACAATTTTTAAGCAATTATTTTCCAATATCATGGTGCAACCATTTTGTTTTCCAACCAAAACAAATCAGTATGTATGCATTTCAAATATTTGATTGCATGTGGATGATTCATTTAATGCAGTTCTGTAAAATACATACTGTAATTTAGCAGCTGTTCTATATTTTTCTATATGTAGCAATAAGAGTTAATATAAATACTGAAACGATTTTTAAAAGATTCAGTTTCAGATGCACAGCTTTTAACTCGTGACACCAGAATAATGAGGCCATTAATGAGGCCACAGGGATGATAGACAAAACATAACACAACAGACTTAAAGTTTGAGGTTAACTATCTGTTTTTGAGTCCTTTTGGGCCTTCCTGGATTTGTTCATACAGATACGCTCTGCATTTAATCCCAAACTACACCTGCATTTGAGACTAGAAAATCCTACTAATGCAAGCAAGAAGCTGTACTTCTGCTGGACTGAATCTGCAGTGAACTGATTCCAGTCAGACTAAATACTCAACAGTGCTGGCACACACATGAACTAATCTTCCCTGAATTAGAATTACTATGCAATTACATAAAGTGAGGACTATTTCTAGAGCAAAATTTGATAAAGTCTGGGGAAACAACTGCAGTCATGGATGCATTTAACTGTTTTCTCCTATCCACCAATTTCATGACAAGATAAAAACCTGTTTGCTATTCATTCACTTATGTGCAGTGTTTCTTTTACAGAAATTGGTTGTGACAAGTACACTTCGTCAATGAAATGTTCCTTCAGAGGTCTCATTTCAGTGCACTTTAACTGTGATAACCTGCTCATTCAGTGATACTGATTCAAAACGACAAACATGATCTCTGCTTAAGTGATTTTGAGGGCAGTCTCAGCACTGAGTGCATTATGGACTTCTCTTTCTTTTGTCAGCACCTTAATCCCTGATGTGGTTTCCTCCTGGCTGTATTCACTGGGCTATTTGTAACACCAGGCACACAGCACCACTAACTGCACCACTCTGAAACCCTTTTCACAGCCTCCCGTGAGGATTGGAAAATCTTTCGGCAGCATGATCTATTAGAGTGTCTGCAGCGTAGCTGATTTGAAATAGCTGCTTTGGAAGATCTTTATACAGACAAGACCACAAAAGGAGCAGGTATAACAAGCACTCGGTTTGCCAGGAATGTGTTCTATACAGTCATGGGCCATTGGAGAGAAATGGATTGTTCCTGGGGAGTGAGAGAATATGGTATTAACACTTGGTAGCCAATTGCTTATGCCAACAACTTCAAATGAACTACAGAACACTAATAAAATCACAATTACATGGGTGGATAAGCTTTTGGGTCACTGATTTGCAACTGAGCCGCCTTGCAGATTGCCAGACAGGGCAAATCACTAAAGCACACGGCAGGGAATGCGTAGGCATGTGTGTGCTGCTATCCTAGACAGAGCTCCTAGAAATACAGCCTTTAAACTGTAAAATGTTTCTGAAATTCTGTCTTCCATCATTTTTCCTTCTTCAGCATCTGCCACTGTGACGTCCTGCCAGCATCACTGCTTCTCAATGCTTTGAGTTGGAGAGAAGTAAATTCCTAAATTCGTAGAAATTTGTTCTTGGCTTGGATTGCACAGCTCTTTTTAAAGAATGTATGTTTACGTTATGCGGAAGATGGTTTTTCAAAGCAAATTTCAAAGCCTCATCTCATTTCCTTTATAGTGAAAATAAATCGAAAGCTCTTTCTGGTCATATATAAAATGTGGGTAGATTAATTAACTCTCTAATTTAATCCCATCCTGTAAAGTTTCAGGATAAAATACTTAGTAGATTTACATTTATTTTGAAATAGAGCCAACATGCACAACTAAAATGCAAAAAAAGGTGATGTACACTTGGTCATTTGTCATTTTGACCATATGGATGAGATTTTGCCCTGCTTTAGTTATCCTCCCTCTTCGCTTGTACACACTGCAGTAATTGTGGCAGTCCTCAGCTTGCACTTTGCATGAAACTTGGTAAAAATCTTGGTAATTGAAGTGTCACTATTGTTGGTGTTTATAAACACATATATTATCAGAGGTGGATTAACGACCAGGTCACTGGGGACAGTGCCAAGAGCTGCCAAGGGTCTCTGGAAATTCAGATCACAAGGTCTGAGGTGTCTCAAATGTTTGGGACAATGCACTGCAAATGTAAACATGAGATAAACAAATATTATGTAGAAATGACTATCTATTCATCCTTCCTGAATCTTTAAGCAGGGTTCGTGGGGGGTAGAAAAGGTAGAAAAAACCCTGAATGGGTCGCCAGTCCATCTCAGGGCAGGGAAGAAATGACTAAAAAATGTAAATTAATAATTTCTGTTTTTAATTACTTTACAGTCATTCAGCTCCGAACAGGTCCTAGTCATCTACTATTAGTCACCAAAAGCAGAAATTTCATAATTCTAGAGAAAAATCATGAGCATATTAAATGTTGGGCATTAGTGCTCTTTTGTGGAAAGTAAGAGATCCAAGTTTCTGTTTTTATGTGGGATGTTTTTGTTATGAATGGCATCACAGTCATACATATACAATGTTTGTTATACTGTGTTTCAGTATATTAAACTAATTGAATAAAAAAACAAAAAGCCACCTCTTTCATCTTATATACTGAACAGAATTCCTACATAGATAGTACAATCAAGCAGCAGTTATTCTGCTTACAAGAAACATGCAGACAAGAAAAAGAAATCAAGAAATGAAGAAGAAGCATTTAACTGAAAAAAACAAAGAGATCAAAGAAACTACAAAACAACTGGTTAAACAGATGCAGAGCACAAACACAACAGGCACGACCTGAAAATGGAACATCAAAACAAGAGGCTTACATATATGGCAATCACTGTTTGTGAAGACTGCTTGAAACGTATGTCGCATTTGACTTAACTAGAACATGGGAAGTCAAAGTATTTTTTTATCTCTGCATGTCTTTGTTACAAAGTGGGAAACAATGTGGGTGCCAGTACTGTAAGATACAAGCTGATCTTGATATGAGCAACAAAATTCACAATCATGATAAATGTATCTTTTTAAAGTGGCCCCTTATGTGTGAACACAGCACAGCAAAGCAAACTTCAAGTGAAGCAGGGGGCTGCCACCAACGAGGGGCGTCTGGGGAGCAGTGTGTGGGGGCAATACCTTGCTCAAGGGAACCTCAGTGACGACTGTGGTAGAGTTGGGATTTAAACCCACAACCTTCTGATTGCAGGGGCCCTAACCACTCGGCCCTAACACCTGGCACAAAGGCCACCCCTGGTGACAGTGAACTTTATGGTCTGTGTTAAGATTAAATCAGCTGCTGTGTCTTTGTTGACTGATACAAAGCAAATGTCATTTAACAATAGAGAAGTTGTACCTCATTACTGATAAGGTGAGTAGTCATGGCCAATTCATGTCTAAGAACACAGCTACCCAAGCTTCAAATTCCCAGTTAATGCAGTGTTTCTTTTGTTTTTTCTAGCCATGGGTTAGAGCTTCTCAGTTACAAGTTCTAGTCAAAAGCAGCAAAGCACATAGAAGGAGAGGAAATGAAAGAGGGTGGAACCAGGACAGGGACTCCCAGAGGGACACGTCCAAAAATGTCAAAAATACGCTTAAATTGACGAAACGGGCAAGAATTTTTAGTTTCACAAACACAAATTGCATCAGGACTGAGAAGCAGAAATGCCCCAAGGATAAAGTGAATTTTTGTGCTGATAGTGGGACAGTTGGTGTGTTATGATTAATGATCAGGAATCACTCCTAAAGGAGGTCTGACTCACGTGCGTGATCAAAACCGGTGCGCATGCGTTTGTAGAGCTTGCATCTCCACTCCCAGGCTTTCAGTTGCTTTTCCTTGTCAGATGTTTCCAAGCTAAGGCTCTCTCTCATGACCTGGGTAGAGAGTTCACTGGCCCTCCTCTGAGCCTCCTGCACCAGCGCTGAGAGATGGGCCTCCCGACTCTCCTGGCTCACAACTGGAACACAACACACAACATCTTAACAACTTAGCAAAGATCCGCACCTTCATTTATGTCATCTGCTGCCTATCCATCACTGATTTCTAAGTACAGTATATAGAGATCATTGCTGGCTGTGCTATGGAACTTGATTCATTTTCTATTTTTTTACTGACTATATGGCCACTATCAGAAATGTATTGCAAAAAAAGTACAAATGCAACAAATAAATTAATAAAAAGGAAAACTGTGCATTGAGGCTAAGAATGAAGGAAGTATTTAAACTGTCAAAACGTCAACAGAAATGTCAGATTAACTGCGTTGTGTCAAACAAGACTGCAGTGACTCTTATTTTTCTCAACAATAAATCTGTCAGGACTTTTCTAGAAGCTTAATTAAAATGCGAAGTATTTAACATGGAATCCAATTCCCACTTCACTGATAGAACTGTACAGGTCATAACTGTTTAGAGGCCAAAACGATCTCAAATATGATTCGGAAACTCCTACTTCCTGCAGTATTTTGCTTTTATACCAAGTTTAAGTTGTTTTTTGAAACTTTTTCATAGGTCCGCACAGCTCACACTCTGCCACTCTATGTTAAAAGCATTTCAGGAATTCAGGAACTTGATTGTCTCCAGAACTGACCACAGACTGAAATGTGCCTCTGCCATAATTTGTTGCTTAAAACTCAATCTGAAGCAGCAAACCTTCTATTCATTAACTGGTTACTGCCTCAGGCAGTTATCGAGTGAAAATCTTTCAACTAGTGGAATCACAAAATATGTCACTGTGAAGATGGTCACAGGTCAGAAGTGAACAGATAATATTTGTAGAATAGCCTCAAGTACATATTCATAACATCAGCGGAGGCTCTTTTTAATAAACTCACAGTCTAAAATAAACCTTTCTGACTCACTGCAAAGTAGTACAGAGGCTGTCACCAATGTATCATAATGAAAACGAAACACAAAAATGAGCAAATAACTGTTAAAAACAAGTATCTTCTTTTTCTTACAAATATATATTTGAGAAGGTAAAAAGGAAGAAATACTCAGGAAGGTAAAAATGTTTACATTTTTCTTCAATACATATAACAGCTAAACTGGCATGCTAGTCAGTTACTAAATGATGGTTTAAAATCGTCACTCATAAAATGGGATGATGGGAGAAATAGAGGCCTAATGAATATGTCACATTATACAGCTCTGGAAAAAAAATAAGAGACTGGAAAAAGGTTCAGTTTCTCAGGTTTTAAGTATTGAACTGAACAGCTTTGCCTTAGTTTTTAAAAACTGCTGACAATATTTCTCCTCATTTCCAAATAAAGATATTGTTCTTTGAAGCATCATTTTGAAGGAAATGACAAAAGATCAAAATAAAAGAAATGATGCAGGGTTTACAGAATAATTTAATAATTTGAAGAAAATAAATCTCTTGTTCACTTTTAAACAAAATGGCAATAATCACCATTGATAAACTTCTAGTAGTTCTTTTCCATCCAACTGGTCTCAGTGTGAGAGGAGAGTGTCGATTACAGCAGTGTTTTATACTTTTCCTCATTAAATAAGATGTGATTCGGGTGATCACTAATCACTCCCTGTGTTTGTGTAGGAATTTAACAGACACTGCGCTGGAATGGGTGTCGTACTCATAGAGATGCTGATTTAAAAACACATTACAGTGGCCTCATTTCTTTTCAGAGCCGTTTATATATGGATCAGCCATAACGTTAAAGCCACCTGCCTGATATTGTATAGACTCCCTCGTGCTGCCAAAACAGCCTTTACCTGTCAAGCCAAGTCCTTTACAAGACATCTGGTAATGCACCAAGAAGTTAGCAGCAGATTCTTTATGCCCTGTAATTATGATGTAAGCCCTACATTGATTACTGTGTCCATCACATCCCACAGACACTGGTTTGATATCTGAGAAATCTGTCATGTTTTTCGAACGCAATGTCTTGTTGAAAGAGGCCACTGAATTCCCTGAAGGGGTTTACTTGGTCTGCAATAATGTTTAGGTTGGTGAATGTGTCAAATAACAGCTACATGAATACCAGGACCAAAGGGTTCTCAAAAGAACATTGCCCAGAGCATCACACTGCCTCCACCATGTCACTTTCTTCCTATAGTGCATCCTGGTGTGATCTATTCTCCAGGTAAGTGATGCACATGCACCAGGCCATCTGTCTGCTTTAAAGAAATTGAGACACTTCAGATCAGGCCACATTCCTCCATTGCTCTGCAGTTCTAATGCTCACATACCTCATCTCGTAGGTGCTATGACTACATAGCCTCAAACACAGTGAGCTGTGATGCACTGTGCACAACAGTATATCTTCTGTTGGCTCCGACAGGACGGACTAGTCTCTCCACAAACATCAGTGAGTCCTGGATGTCCATAACCCTGTAACTGGTTCAGTGATTCTCCCTGAACCACTTTTGACAGGTACTTCTTAAGACCTGCCATTTTGAGATGCTGCGAGCCCGCGTCTAGCCGTCATAATTTTGCCCTTGATAAAGTCGCTCAGACCCTTATACTTGCTCATTTTTCCAGCTTTAACTTCAGGACCTGACTGCTAATGTATCCTACCCCTTGACAGGTGCCGCTGTAACAAGACGATCAATGTTAATCACTTCACTTCAGTGTTTTTAATATTATGTCTGATCGGTGGCAAAACCATTAAGTCTCGATTAAGTCTCAAGGCATAATGCTGCAGCTTGTCACTGCCAGTGTCAGTGTGGTTGCATATGAAGTCAGACGAGTTTGGGGGTGGTGGGCTAGAAAACGAACATACTCGGCGGCAGGCTGGAACACACAGGACTGTGTTAGGCTGTATAGATTTGTCATAGTAAAATGAATGCTGCCTGGCCAGTCCTCCTCGAAGACTGTGAATACTACTGCATGTTCTTTCAGAGCCTTAGTCATAGACCATGACAGCAAAATAAACAAATAAATACATGGCTGAAGAAACCCTCTTTCACTGGGGCTGTTCTGTTTGGCCCAAACCTCTGGAGACGAGAGCTCTCCAGGAGAAATGATAAAGTAAGTGTTGTCGTCTCTGAAAAAGGGGGGCAATAAAACTAGTCGGCCTTACTTGGGGGTCCATGGCGCAGTGGAAAAGGCAGCAATATTAGCAGCCTTGAGGTGCAATTTCCTGTGCTCTGAAGACTGACATCTGGCCACTATGTGTGGTTAATTGAACAAACTATAAATTAATGGGCCAGTCTGCCGATAGTGCTCTGTCATACACAGATGGCATTGTGGGGACACAGGGATTGCCCTAAAAATAGACAACGTGGAGACCCAGTCCTGGCCATAAACACACCTAAACCTCGACCTAAAGCTGGACCTCCTAGCTGTCAGGCGTCTGGCTGATTGATTTACTTGGCACTTCTGGCCTGACATAAATATAATGCAGAAAGCCCAGGAGGGGAAAATACGGCAATGTTTATTTTCTGTTTGTTTACAAGGATCGGATTGTGCCGTAGTGAAATGTTTTGAAATTTAACGGCAGCCTGGGTACAATAAATCACTTAGTATAATTGGCCTGCGTTACATGCATCATTGGAAAAGTTAAACCATTAAACGACAAACCGTGTTAAGATTTTTCTGGGGGATGCCGTGCGATGTCCCCCCTTGTTGCCCTAGCTGCCAGACAGCAGTCCAGTGTTCTCTGTTTGCTCTCAGACAACATTCGGCTTTTTCATGCTCACCCTGATTCAAGCACTTAGTCCCTGCAGGTTTTTTTTTCTCTACTGTGGCGTAGGAGGTAAGAAACACCTGTTCCACTGCTGCAGAGCTGAATATGCTATTGATTAGTTCGAGGGCAAAGGAGAACAGTACAAAACTAAATACTACCTGAACATTACATTTTGTTTACTGTTCTTAAGATTCTTTTCAGTGGTGGAATGATCAGTGAGTCCCTCACTGTGTTCAAGTGTGGTCTGAAGATCCACCTATTCAAGGAGCACCTTGGTAACTAACCAGTCCTCTTATTTATCTCTTATACATCATTTTCTTTATATTTAAAAATCTCTGGCCCTTACCCTCTTAACTGTTTTTCCTTATTTGTGTATTAAACTGACTTTATTCTTCTGACAGGGTTTGTTAAGGTGTGTATCTTAGCTAGCAGTTACTTGGTAAAAAGCAGGTGTTGATTTTAGTGTAGCTTGACAGGTATCAAAAACAGACGTAGACTACTTAAGCACTGATGTACATCGCTATGGACAGAAATTTCTAAATGCTGTAAACGTTAACAGATTCATGGAGTTGCATGACCATAAAGATGCTACATATCTCCCTTAAATGGTATCTACAATGATTTA
Organism: Brachypetersius gabonensis; assembly: GCA_037577145.1. Taxonomy (NCBI): domain Eukaryota; kingdom Metazoa; phylum Chordata; class Actinopteri; order Characiformes; family Alestidae; genus Brachypetersius; species Brachypetersius gabonensis. Next base: position 34,121,387 of record JBBJLR010000111.1, on the reverse strand, counting down.
TGCCAATACCAGATATCACACTTTCTATCACAAAACGTATATCACTCCTTCAACTGAACCTTAGAATGACTTCACAGCTTTCTACAATTACAGCTGTAAAGTTAATATTTGTTTATAGTACATCAAATTCCATCTGTGCATGATGTCAACCTTTCTCAAAAGAGATCTGGTTACAGGGAATGACCAGTGCAGACAGATAAAGTTTTAAAATTAACTGTCTTTACCAGGAAAACTATTAAAATGCTGTTTAGGAAAAACATATCTGAGCATGGAGTTTAAGCAAACGCTATGGCCATAAACCAAATGGTTATGACAGTTGTCATTTTATGTTTATGACAGAACTAGGAGTGCTTACGACAGCTGTCATGGAAAGGCTTACTTATTTCTGAACTTTGCTGCTTACTGCACAATCCTCTAAAGCAAAGTGTCAAAAAAACATCACACTGCCTCCCTCTGTGTATCCCAGTTTTCATTGCAAACAACTTGTCAAATTAGTGAGGGTCTGCTTTTGGTCTCAACAGTGAAAAACAGACATCTGACACAAAAAAAATTTTCTTGTAATGATTAATTACTGTAATATAATTTCAATCTTTGAATGTTCCAGTAGTCTTACACATACCCGGCGCTCATACTCTAAAAGCCTGTAAACACCAAGACTGTTTTTTCCAACACAATACTTTTATCCTTTAAAGTGACATTTAAAAAAGTGAACATTAACTATTTGAAACACTTCCAACAGTGAAAAGAAATGATAGAAATTACAGAACTGCATGGTTTATAATGCTGTAGCCAGAGCAACTTAAAAGCTGCAAGGATATCCCAGTCAAATGACATTCTTTGCTGATTTTCTAAAAGAAATTTATGCAGCATCAGTATGAAATTAGTTTTAAATAACCATTTCTGCAAATCGGTCTAATTACTATTTTCGTCTGAATTATATAGTTTATATAGAATTATCTATTTCATAAATTGTGCCTGTGTGCAGAAATCATATTTAGACTGATTTCAGACTGATGTTATATGAACTTTGTTATGTTATATGAAACTTTTATAATTTCGCAAACCCCTCAGTGAGGATCTCAAACTAAAGAAAACTGGCCCAAGAGAAGATATCTAAACACTTCCTTGTGAAAAAAATGTTAAGACTGAAGTTAAGAACCTTTTAAGATCTTAAAAACCTGTTAGTTTGTCATTGGAGTCAAAGTTGGTCTTAAATACTGACTGGGGTGCTCAGACTTGTACATTTTATGTTTTTTTCTAATGCATATACAGTAAACCCCCCACTACCATGGGGGTTATGTTCCGAGAGCACTCGCGAATAATGAAAAAACGAATTTGTGATGTGGTACAAAAAAAAACGTAAATCATAAATATGCCCCCGAATATGTTCCCAAACCACTTAAATTAAATTTTTAACTGAGCTTATTACATTACCCTTAAAGAAAATGTAAAGATAAACCTGCATCCGTACTGAACAGTTTACACTAAACTGTAAAATACTGATGATGATGATTATAAGCAGGGTAAATACAGTAATAAAGTCATTAAATTTACAGTAATAAAAATATAGGCCTTTAAGAAGTGTGTCAAAGAGCAGCAGACAATCAGCAGCAAGGAGAAAATAAATCATGTTCTCGGAGTACAGGGACGAAGGGACACATCTGCCACGCCCCCTTGTTCTCGTGCTGGTTGTTTATGTCTGGGCTAATTTTGTTCAGGTGTCTGATTGCCTTGATAACCGAGGCCCAGACGTCACAAAAGCAAAAAAAAAATGTGGAGGATATCTGAGGTTTCAGCGAATTTGCGGGAGTTTCCGTGAAAAAATCTTCAAAAGACTGAATCCGCAACTGCTGAACCGCGAATAACTGCGGGGGTTTACCGTGTGTTTGTGTGTATACAGTAAACCCCCAGTTTACGCGGATCGGGACTCTCGGATCCAGTCACATGCGGTTTTTTTTTCGAGAACGCAACTGATTGTTTTATGCGGAAATATTCCTGCAAATATTCTCTGCTTTTTTCGTGGCAATATGTTTTTTTTTAAACTGATTTTAGTACTTCTGGCTCCTCGTGCATGGACTTTAAACCTCTCTGTCTCTCTCTCTCTCTGTCTTACTCTCTCTCTCTGTCGTTCTCTCTTACTCACTCTCTTGCTCTCTCTCTGTATCTATCTCTCTCTCTCTCTCATTCGTGACTTTTCCGAAGAGTGCATCTCTCTCTCTCTCTTGGGCGCGCGCGCGATCTCTCTCTCTGTCTGTCTCTCGCGCGATCTCTCTCTGTCTCTCTGTCTGTCTGTCTGTCTGTCTGTCTGTCTGTCTGTCTGTCTGTCTGTCTGTCTGTCTGTCTGT
>JBBJLR010000111.1:34093141-34115329 GCA_037577145.1 Brachypetersius gabonensis | reverse complement strand
GTAGAGCTGCCACTATCATGTCACTATTATAAAAGTAACTAGTAAACAGGGAAAGTAAGTACCACGTTACATTAAAGAAGTTGAAACCCATTCTTTTGTGTCGATGTCGCACACTTACACAAAAATTCTTCATTTCTTTATTAACAGATTGAGCTCATTTTAATTGTCTTTTGGTGTTCTTGGTAAACCATTGGGACAAGACTTGTCAAAGGGCAAAATGCTACATCTAGTGGTTCACACAAAACAATGAACATGAAAAACATCAAAAAGGGACTTTATGGAAAAGCTATTGAAATATCACTGAAGGGTTATGATGGGGACATGACCTGTGCTTAACCAGCTGTGCAGAATGTTATCTTTCTGCCTCTGTGTTACAGACAAGTCTTGAAATGTACCAAACCCTGGACCTACAGCATTAGTTAGTGGTCTTGAGACATCCTTACACACAACTACAGGGTTCATTTACCTGCACAGACTGATAGCAACTTAGATGAGAGGGTCACTGTCATTACGGACTACAATAAGTTCTGTTTTGCTACAGCAATATCAGCCAATAATATATCAAAACCCTGGATGACCCACCATAGTAATCACTGATTAAACAGAAAGTTATGGATGTCAAGAAAAATGACACTGAAGCTAAACTAACATACAAAGAGAAACTAGAGCAGGAATTCAGCACCATTAACACTAAACAAAGGTTGTTTGGAAAATATCCACTCTCATGCCAAGATCAGAATTAAACCAGCCCTGGTAATTATGAAGTGCCTGGGAAAATCGGGGCTTAACATTATTCATCCAATAGTCAGACCACAACTAAAATCCCATCAGTTTGCCTGTAAGGCCTAAAGGGTGGGAAATTAATCCTACAAGATTTATCTGGTAATAGCAGACTCATCTTCATCAGATTCACTTCTGCCTTCAGCACCTTGGCGTCCCCCCACTTCTCATCCACAAACTCACATGCCTCACACACAATGCCTCCATCATTATTGGCTTCAGTGCCCTCAACTTCCCCATCCATCCATTAATCATTTTTTAATATCAACCTACAATGATGGCAACAGGTTACACAGATCACCGGTTATACGCATCACATATGCAAATATAAAGTTATCACAAGAACAAACTCTTCAGTATGGCACAAGGTAAAGGTGCTACAACACTGATGGGTGGTCTGGGCTTTAATACAAGAAGGAACAGCCTACCCACTTAGATACAGGACTCAAAGACTTCAAAAACACTATCCATGAAAGGAGATCAAATCTGTTTCCATAGCTGCAGCCTAAAAGAACAGCTCATCATCTTGCATGTGAACACTCGTAAGACACAGGGCTAATGAGCTGTGACACTAATGATAATGGAAGAAGGCCAAATCACACGGGTCTAGGTTCATATCTCTTCAACCGTTCATTTCTCCTCAAAGGCAATTCATAACAGAAATTTTAGTGGGCGGTATGGGCAAAAATGTACATAAGGATGTAATTAAAACTTTTGACTACTTTAATACATCATGGTACTAAGAGTATACCTTTGAAAACAGTAAGCCTAATATTGTGAACTGTGACTTACTACAAATAACCATATACAACTACAGAACTATAGATATTTTTCTATCTCAAAATGTCAAAAACAGATCTGACTAAGTATTAAAGTATCAGTATTAAAATATTAAACCTGAGTATGATGAACTCCAGCTAGGCTGAGTATAATCTGCCTCTCCATTAGAGATTCTACAAAACCTAATGCCTCAATTTTACCCTCTAAAATTAAGGGGAAAAGTGCACAGATTGAGGCTGATTAAGGGTTAAAACTACTGAATGTTCGTTACGTTTTCAAATTTGCGCATTAACTAACAGAATCTCCTGAATTTAACGCCTTGAATTTAAGATTAAGGGGTTTCGCACACTCATGCCTTTAATGTAAAAATGAAGGGGTTGGTTTAAAAAAATTAAGCACATATTAAGTACATTGTGTTTCGTAGTGAGACCAGGTTCTTTCATTTAAGACCTTTTGACTTGATACAACCACATGAAAAGCCTTATGAAAATGCGTATTCCAGAAAGGTCTGGACACATGGCTGACCTTCTGTTTCACTGACTTTACTTCTAATGACTTGTTTTTGTGTCGCTTTCCTGCAGAATAGCTCTCTCTGTGTCTGTGTGGGTAACATATGCTAACTTATTGTTGCTAGCAACATATCAGAGTTAAGCCTTTGCACTGTTCTGTGCTTATTTGTGGCACATCGGTATGTCTGATAATTTTGAAACTCATATAACCCACTACTTGCAGAACTTTCAATATTAAAACTGAATGTGGCTCCTTATAGTCATGCATGAACACACCATAGCACACAGTATGTTCTGAGATTCAAAACCACAACCTTCTAATCACAGGAGCAACTCCTTAACCACTGGGACCCTAGATATTAAAGATAAGACCATATGCTACACATGATCTTAGCCAAAATGCCAAAACTGTACAATTTCATGTTCTCAAGTCTATATATACTATATATATATAGTGGTGGGCCGTTAACTGCGTTAACGTGCTGTGTTAACGTGAGACTCTTATAGGGCGGTAAAAAAAATATCGGCGTTAATCTATTCACAAAGTTGGGTTGGGAGCTGGCTATGATGACTTTCACCTTGATATTTTTGCGCGGATGTATACCTAGCCGAATTGCACTGTAGGGGGCAAGAACGAGTCTTCGAACTGTGTTTGCCTACTGTGAAACAGGGACGTCACTAGGACAGAAAGACATGGGGGGCTTAGTCCCCAGGGTTGTAGGAAGGAATTAGCGTGTAAAGAGGGCTGAAAACTTTTCACCAAACCTTTCCTTTCACTTCAAGGAAACAAAAAAAGTTAAGCAGTGAACAGTTATGGACACTCATAGTATTGTTCTGTTGAACTGAGTACAAACGTCGCTACCAGAGAAATATTACTAAACGGACTCCGGTTGCTACTTGCTAACAAGCAGCTCTGTGTAGCTTCGCCTGGGTCCTAATGCCCGCCTGCTACCCACAGCAGCATCAACAGCCAGTACATCATTTTAATTCAATAATGATAACTAAATATTCAATAAATAAAGACTTATTATTTTTAATTTCAATTCACACTATTGTTTCCATTTGTAAGGTCAGAGCTCAGAGCTCTTTCCATCTGAGCTCAGTGATATCTTGTATGAAATGTTTGGATATGTAATTAAAAAACAGAATAATGACTACATATTTAGGGTGGCTTGGGATCATTCAGACCCCCCAAAATAAACCTAACGACGGTCATGCTGTGAAATTACCACATCAAACGTGACATGCTACCATGGATGCAGTTATTTTTACGAAGCTTCCCAATGGAAACCTCGACAAGACTAAGGTTGTTTGCACCTTGTGCAACATGGAATTAGTTTACTGTAGGAGTTGAGAAACCCGTTCTCAAAGACTTACTTTTAGTCAGTGTGCTACTATTTGGGTAGCACACATATTCTGAATGCCTTCGGCAGAATTGAAAAGAGCCATTTTAATCCAGATTAATTCCAAGATTACAGTGAGATTAATCTAGATTAAAAAAATGTATATATGCACACCACTAATATATATTTAAAATCTTTCCAGGACTACAGTATAGTCAAATCTCTTGGTCTCATGGAATTTACTCAGAACTGTAACAGTCACATGTCTAGATGACAAACTTATAATATTTTTTTTTCACTGATCTGTCACAGTCTGTGCCATGAAACCTATCACTAATAAAGCACAATATTATTATGCACAAACATGCACTTTATTAAAGCTGAATTGAGTATTAATGTGATAAATATCAGTACGGTGATTGGATTCGACACAAATGGTATCAGATGTTGATAAATTGGGAGCTTGTGTTCATACATCAGTGCAATTAGTTTTTTCGAAAATGGTTTTAACTGTCCTCACGTCTACTGAAGGCAAAAAACCCATTTGGACCCTGGTTTGTTTATTAATATCTGTTTTTAAAGGTGTTGCATGATTAATGACATAATTTTATTAATGTTTTTACATAGTGAATGGAAAAAAAAGAATCCCATGATATTTCGCAAATAAGGTGGAATGGATAAAAAAAACCCAGGGGTGTCATGTTTAAAAACATGATTTTTTTTTTTGGGGGGTTTGTTTTTTTGTTGTTTATTTGGTCTTTTCTATGCATCTTCATTTTCCGGAGGTGTTACCTTGGCCATACTTGGAGCAAACCACCCAGACAGGCTCAATTGAAGGAATACAAGGATAGAAAATTCCTGGACAGGAGTGAAAGTCAAGCTTTCAGGAGGGAAAGGACACTTGAAAGACACTTTACCAGATGTGTATATATGGTGGTGGGGAAATTTCAGTTGTATGTGATGGTGTGTGTTTGGGTGATGTAAATATATTTTGTAAATATAGTTTAAGTGTTGGTGGTTTGTTCCCTGACCTCATTCTCTGATAACGACCTTTACCTTATTGAATCAGGGCAAGTTTGTTACAGTGGCACCCGAACAGGGACCACCAGGAGTCATACTTTGAATTGATGTTTGCTGGTTAGCTTAGCCTAGCTTTCTTGCTAGTAGCAACTAGCCATAACACCCATACACAGCCTCTTGATCAGTTACCCATTTTTAGTTTTCTAACACATACAGCCATCAATCCCACCAACATGGAAGAGTATTACACTTCTATGTCAGCCGATTTTACTGCTGGCCTCCCGTCTCAGCCTGCTGGAGACATCTCTGCAAGCTTTAGAGGACAAGTTGGACAGACGGATGGATGAACTGGGGGAACAGATGTGAGCACTACAAAACCAGCACACTGTGGATCTGGCAAGCTGCAAACAGTGTATTGAGAGTGCACATAGCAACCTACAACAGGTATGTGAAGCTCTGTTTTGTTTTTTTGTTGTTTATTTGGTCTTTTCTATGCATCTTCATTGTCCGGAGGTGTTACCTTGGCCGTGCTCGGAGGAGACCTCCTAGACAGGGTCAATTGAAGGAATACAAGGACACAAGGTCCCTAGACAGGAGTGAAAGTCAAGCTTTCCGGAAGGGAAAGGACACTTGAAAGACACTTTACCAGATGTGTATATATGGTGGTGGGAGAATTTGAGTTGTATGTGATGGTGTGTGTTTGGGTGATGTAAATATATTGTATGACTGTAAACAAGTGTTGGTGGTTTGTTCCTTGACCTCATTCTCTGATAACGACCTTTACCTTATTGAATCAGGACAGGTTTGTTACACCACGATAGTAATGTATGACTGCCATATAATGCTGTTATATTTCCCAGCACTAAAAATAGTGAATGTCAACTCTAGGAAGTAACTACAACTTCTACTTTTTTAAAGTGGTGAATTATAGATGACAAATTACTCGACGAATGTCAGTTTCTTGACTTATCAAATGCCTTTGATGCCATCTATATAATGAATTTTGCACAGTTTCACTAAGTTATGCAATGGGTACCGATTGAAGCTACAACATATTTGATTTTATGGCTATGATTATCATTTGGTGTTCCATAGGGGTTGATACTTGGTCCGGTTCTCTTTTTTGCAAATAAATTGTGTTTTACATGGAAAGTACTGTTTCAACAAATAATTTGGAGTGTGCTACTGTTATCAAGGCTGTACTAAGTGTTTTTAATGAGATAAAAAGTACAGTTTTTGAATCATATACCTTGTAAAAAAAAAAGAGTTCTGTCCTCAATTTGATGCATAAGAGGAAAGAAATGCTGCAGATGACATTGTTAGCACACTGCAAAGCCACCCATGTACTACCATTGACCTGAATTTATTTAGCCAATCTGTTGTTTCTTTCCAGCCTTCCATTTTAAAGCTGGTTTCTAGATCTGTCTTGGACCATCTAGCGACAGGCATACAACCAGCCTGCAGAAGCGAAGTTATGATATGAGTCACTGTGTCCAATCAGGAGACGGAGAATCAAGTCACGACAGCGTAAAAAAGCAGCACACTGCTCACAGCAGGCTTTTGTGTTCTGCTTTTCCCTTCCGCTCAAGGCTAAGCACTCCATTTGCAAGTGCAATACGAGGGATATAAACAACCTTCAGATACACATCTCATTACAGAAGAATGCTTTGCTGACCTATTAGGTGAAAAAGATTCCAAAACACACTGGCTCTAAAGCTTAATTTCAGACAACACTTTCATCCACAAAAGACTAGACATCCTTTGATAGTTTTAAAAATGTCACCAGCAGTAGCTAGGTTTGCAGTACAGTACATGCTGAGGAGCCCTAATTCAAACAAACCAAGTTTTGCCTAAGTATAGCACCTCCTAACACCTTCACTTGTGAAGGGTGTATTTACAGTGACTTTATTACTGGGTTTGGCCTTGATAACTCTGGTCCTCGCTCACCAGGCTTTAGTGAATCATGCCTTAGAGTGTGAAAGTCAAGTGTCATATGAAGCTTATGTAAATATTATAGAAGCCTTTACATAAGCCCCCTTAACTGGAGTGTTACCTCTACATGTGGGCCGGGCTGATTTCTGTGTCCTGGGCCGTGAGTCAGCCGCATGTTAGTAAGATAAATGCTCTGTGCCTAATTCACACATATACATGAAAGAACAAGTTATGTGTACTAAATATTATGTCTAGTAAAATATCTATCAACTCATATGAATTCCCACCAAATATGACTTTCGGAACAGTTTCGTATTTTGTTCTTTAAACCACAGCCAAACTGCTTGAGTGGAGAAGTTGATCCAAATCCCCTGGAAGAATCTGAAATGGCAAGGGCTTCACATGGCTTGACTGAAAACACTGAGATAGATGCCAGTGCAGTAACTGGATTTGACTCAAATGGTATCTGATGCAGATAAGTAAGGTGGGAGTTTGGGTTCATGCATTAGTGGAATCGATCTTTTCAGGATGGTTTTAACTCTGCTTAGGCCCACTGAAAAAAACTCCACCTGAACCAGACTGTTAAGAGCTGTGTTTATTAAAAATGAGTTTTAAAGTCATTGCCAATTTCATGACTACTATCATTTAACTACTGTTGTCACACAAATAGTATTGAATATGGTATATGTCACTTCATGAACTTTTTGCGCTACACAAAATATTACCGAATTCTCTTGATTGGGCTCAATTGGGCTTGATTTAAAATAGACTTTGTGAGCACACTTGTTTGATGCCAAACCTTCAGCAGTACTATAGTTGTACAGAAGAGTTAGAATGCGTTTTTGCTGCAGCAACTCAGATAACTGTAAATTAAGTTTAAATGCTTACTGTTGCATGAAAAAAGCAGGGCTGTCGATCTATAACTAATTGAGTAGTCAATTTATACCATTAAGCATTTAATTTCTTCTCACGTAGATTAAACTTATAACCACAAGCATACACACATTCATGAGATCATGATATCTTTATGGAACCAGCTTTTCTCTCTTCTAAAACCTGTCCTCTATTATTTTTACTTCTTCACTTTGTGCAAAATAGCTGGTCTCTAAAAAAAGTCTTTTTTTCTGGATCAAACAGAGAAAACCAAGTAGGTGCAATTATTACACAAAACAGGCCTAATAATCAGGAGCAGGAGCAGCAGCCAAAACACTTTATGTGAGAATCGAGAAAAAATAAATGTGCTTTGAGCTGTTCTTATGGTGCTTTGCGGCCAGCAGAATAGGCTGTATTGATTAATTCAGCAGAGTATCAGCACAACAGCAGAGTAGTTAACATCTCAAATTTGCTTTTTATATAGTTCATCATTTGTTGTCTCGTATTTTTTGTTTTTCTGGTGAAATCTGTATCAGCATACAACATCAGACCAACACTGTAAACATATGCACGCCCACCTCCTACACAACACACAAATTATTTGTACTTCAGTACACCTGCTTCGCTACATGGCAGCACTTTGGGTCACGCAATGTTTTCTTCTACATGTTAAATATTTACTTTCTTTATGACCCTTGGGATTATTATTTTTTATTTATTTGTTATACTGTGTATTGTGAATTAAATTATACTGATGTAGTGTTTTCATGCATTATATACACTGGCATTCCATGGACAGCAAATAAATGCCCCTCTATGTGAAGTCTCCATAAGGAGCAGTTATACACTTGCTCTGAATCTTTTTTTAGGTAAAAAACACATGTGTCTTGCTCTAACTAAGAGATAAGTATTTTTTTTCTCCACATTCCAAAATAATCAACTCACTGTATAATTTCCACTCACTGTAGAGTGCTTCAAAGTAGTGTGTGCTCCAAAGTAGCGTTAACTCGTAAGTCTTTATGTTTTGATTTACCACTCCTGATTAATTGTGCATGAACAAAACCTGAAAAAAGTCAAAGGTCCACCCTGGAAAGTAGATGATTACACATAAAGAAGAAAACTTTAAAGAGAAAGAGAAAACATTGCTAAGTTAAACTGACAATGAGTGACACTTTGCTTGGATTGTAGGTTGCAGTCCTCCCCCTCTCTGAGGGCTCTAAAGGATCACACCTTTTCTGATGCTTCTCAGTCTAATTTCAAATTGTAATGAGAAGAATCAGAATAGGTGTGATTGCTGTTCATGGTTTTCATCAAAAAACGGCATGTTTACTGAATGTTTCAATCACAAACGCAGACGGTTAGAAAGAACAGTTTCCACCTCTGCTCTCTGTTGTCTAAACTTAGTTTTTGAACCGCACAATTCCCCTCAACAGCACACCTTTGTAGCGCATTGCGCTGGAATGAAAGCCAAAGAACTTGATTATGTCTTCCTGGGGCTTAAATGCAGCTTCCATTGAGTTGATCTCCATGGCAACACCACTAGTGCCATATTTCTTAAAGGCTATCATGGGCTCGTCAGGCTGCAGGCGCCGCTGTCTGTCACTATGGGGGAAAGTGCTCAAAGCCTCTGCAGTGTCATTAAACCTGTATCTGAAAACAGGCTTTCACCTAAACAAACATGCACACATGCCTGATGGCACAAAAGGACGCGACCATGAACAGAATGAACATTTAGATACGATGACACATAGATTTTATGAGGATATTTTTAACATGGAAAAAGTGACTTTGCTGTCTGTTCTTACATTCTACGTAAAAATAGTATTTAAAACATGTTAAATGTTACACATCTTCAAACCTTTTCTGTCCAGCGTGTGTGTGTTACAGCTCAGGGATTAAATAGCTTGAGATTTGTTCATTTTCAGGAATTAGTCCTTAAATATCTCTACATAAAAGCAGTCTTTTTAAATCTACTCTTCTTCATTTAAAGTGTATTTATGTAGTATATATGTATGGGTTCTGTTTATTTTGCAATGTTAATATTATGTTCTACAAACAAAATAAATAAATTAAACGAACATTAAACGTAAATGTGCATGTCCCGTTACACTAAAGAACCAAACTGATCATAAATACTGAGATCTGAATTCGGTTATGAATGTGCGTCCAGGACACGTATGTCTCTTAGTCAGAAAACCTTTTGGCCTCAGGAGCTGAAAGCCATAACCAAGAGCTCCATTTTTGACTCCTAATTTCATATGACATTTGTACTGTAGAAACAGATTTTGCAGTAGACGCCTTTTGTGTACCTATTGCTTATATTCACTCTTCTAATAAACAATCATTTTTTGTTCCTTGATTTTTAAGAACATGGGCTACTAGACAAATCAGCCTTACCACCATTAGGACCACAGTTCCACACCACACTTTCAATAAATTATGTTCATCAAAATGGCAAATAATAAAATATCTGGGAATAAAACAATGATCAAAATGACAGTAACCATTAGGGTTGATGTGACAAGAGGACCTAGTCTTTTAGGGTTTGGGGGAAAAAACTGAATAAAAGCACATGCAGTACCATATTCTTTTGTCCCTTTTTTCAGTTAATATTTGCATTTGTTTTGTGTTTTTTCATGTGGTTAGACCTCCTTTAGAACCCTCAGAGAAGGGGGAGGACTGGCGCTAATAAATGGGCTTCTGTTCTTGAACACATTAACTGACAGAGAGACTCGTACTGTCTCATGCTGATTAACCTGCTAGTCTCAGTGCTGTTCAATCCAAAGACATTGTTACAGAGGGGAGGCAGCAAAAGACTTAGCCTGTTTTCTCTATAGGCTGCATTGGTTTAGACCCTGACACAAAAATAAATCCGTTGAACTAATGAACCTTTATGGGACAACGTTGCATGGATTGCAGAGATCTGAGAACTTACATGAAGAAATCTGACAATCACAGCCATCTGTGGCCAGGAGCCAAAACTGACCTTGATCTCTCTGAGTGGGTAGAATGGCAATCATCACTGCCCATGCGAGCCGATGTAAAATAATTCCTGTCAGTTACCTGAAATTCTCCTTCAACCGCACAGAGATGTCCAATCATGTAGTGGCATTTCAGAAATGTCTCTGAAAAGCACATGACAACCTTAACCCTTGCAGGGTTGGTAGAAATGGATGATAAGTTGAGATTTTGGCAGCTGCCAATGATTATATTGGGAAAAAGCCCCAAACTCTAGTCTTTCACTTTAGATATATTAATATATATTAATCCTTTCTAATGTCTGAAAAATAATAAACACTTAAAAAATAATAACATTCTATGTGCCTGTTCTCGCCCAGTTTCCCTTTCTGTTCTCTAGGACACCAAAGCTCAGTTTCCAGGAATTCAGTGAAAGGTGATGGTCAGTGCTGCCAATTAGCACCAAATCAGGCAATAAGTCTCTCTCTGGACTCTGCATCACCTCCCTGACTGTGCCATTGAGTGCTAAAGCCTGACCTCCCTGTCTATGCTATTCTAAGATAATAGCTAACAGAGGCTCATTGACAGAAAAGAATGAACCACTTGTGGACTACATTTTGGCCACCAGTCCCTTGGTAAACGTTGATTGGATGACAATTGTTGGTTTAACCTTATTGATAAAACAAACATTAGAGCTATTCCCAAAGGGCACCCTGTAAATGGCTCTGTTAATCAGGTTAGACATTCTGCTCAGAGCTAGACATGGTTCCATTGTGACTCTAGTCCTCTGCTGATTTTTTTTAAAACTCAACACACTGGACAAAACAGCAAAGAATATGAAAGGAATGAAAAGTGCTCTGTCAGTCATAAGATGACAAGCTCATTTGTTCTTTGAGGCCTGGCACTGGCCACTAGACAACCAACGGCGAACAGTAAAGCGAACCTTTATTGTCTGCTGCTCATAATTCATCACCTACTCATACCTTATTTTTATCCATATATTATGCTGTCAAATTTCCAACCAAGGTAATATTGTAGGCCTGAAGCATTTCATAGAGACTGTCTGGTGGAGAAAAGCCAAACCCTCACAGTCTTCTTGCATCTCCTGTCTTCCCCAGGGATTTTGCAAAGGTTTAGAGAAAATACAACAAAAGACTTACTTTTTACGGGTTTCGTATCTTCCAGTCGCACCAAGACTCTGAAAAGCAAAGAGGAAAATCAGCTACCTTGACACAACGGCATGCAGAACACACAAACAGTCAACATAACACACTGATCATAAATCCTCTAAATATAAGAATTACAGAGGCTGGATGAGCGCTACGCAAAATTCCATAGCATACAGCAAAACAAACCAGTGAAACTAGGAAGAGCCATAAATAACCACCACCAGCTGTGTTGAGAAAGGTTAACAGGTTCCAAGCAATCTGTTAACACTCTGCTAAACATTAACTCTAATTTTCTAATTACAGAGTAAGCAACACAAGTGCTAAGTACCACTTCATTTTGTGAAGGACGCTTAAGTCCGGTCCTTCCAAGAATCTGTCTCTTCCTCTACGCATTAAGGAAAGACAGCCACTCTGTTGTTATAGCAACCTTAAAGTATTACGTTTGGAAAATTACCTTCCCTCTGGATCAGTACTCCTCTTGTCTGACATGTAAAGACATCTGGACATACTGTCCTCAGTGCACAAGTTATATAAGGATGAGGGACCAGACAACTCATATGTAACCATAGTTCTAGTTTGGCTCCATGTTCATGAGGTAAATAGGAGTCGGTTTGAAAACATCTATAAACATCTAGGTCTTTAGGTTAATGGTGTATACAGTAACCCCCCACTTTCATAGCAGTTGCGGTTTTAGTCCATCGCGGATTTTCGAACCTCCCGCCTCTGAGGACAGCTGACTGTGACGCCCCGGGCCACGCAGCGGCTATCAAAGCAATCAAACCTGAACGGAATGAACCTTTGCTGCTCAGCGCTGCCCCAAACATAAACAACCAGCAGGAGGACGAGGGGGCGTGGCACACGAGTCAGCTGTACTCAGAGACGGGAGGTTTAAAAGTAACCAATCCGAGAATGTTATTTATTTCTCCTTGCTGCTGATTGGCTGCTGCCCTTTGACGCTGCAGTCCAGAATTTCCTCTATGGAGCGTCTCATGTGTTCTCGTGCTTTTCGTTTTGCTCTTCTTAAAGCCCTGTATTTTTATTACAGTAAATTAAATAAATGTATTACTGTATTTACCTGCTTATTTCAAAGAAAACCACAGCGCATACCAAAGAAAACGTGTGCATGAATTAAAGCACAGTCTTTACAGGGGTAACATCTATATTTACATTCTAGCGCTGCAAGAGACAGCAGTTCAGTGTAAAATGTACAGTACGGATACGGGTTTGGGAGCATATTTGGGGGCATATTTAGGATTTATGCTATAAAAATAAGCATTTTAGGCATTTTTTTAACCACATCACAACAACGTGGTTTTTTACTAACACGGGTTCTCTTGGAATGTAACCGCCCCCCGAATAGCGGGGGGTTACTGTACATGCAGTGGATTGTAAGTGTCCATCAGGAATGCTAAAACATTCAGTTTCACAGATTTGAATAGATGCATTTCAGTACATTGCACTTATTCCCACACATAATCGACGTCAGTTCATTCAGCCATGCTGCAGATTATATTATTCCTAGATATACTGCAGTCATATATATTATGACAGTCCAAAAGATGAAGCAAATAATGAATACCAATATATATTGTCTGCTATTTGTACTGCAATAACAGTCTCAGCAAAAGGCTCCAATATGCAAATGAGAATCTAACTAATAACAGTTATTTTTGACAAGGCGATTAATCACAGCTCCAGCTGAGTTACTGGGTGTTCTGACGAATCAAGATCTTCATGTAATCTGACAAAAGTCTCATTTTTAACCATTAAAGATGTTGGCGAATCGGTGCAGGAATGGGCGGGGCTAAACTGCTCTAGTCAGAATAATGGCATTTATTTAAGTGGGGGTTTTTTTCCCCACAAAAACTATTAAAAACAGTCTGTTTTTGTAACTTATCTTCCATATATGGACTGTAGGGATCGGTTGAGTAAACGAGTAAAAACTAAGTCTTTTTAATGGGCAGTTCAGTATTTTGGAAGGCATTGCAATTGCAATTTGCAGCAGTATTGATATTTGCAGCTCTACAAATAAGCAAGTCAAGTCTTGTTAAACACTTAATTATTACCTTTACAAGGAACACACACACACACACACATTTACAACACACGTTCCAGAAAATGTACAACTTTTGAGCCAACCCAATAGCTCCCAAACTACCAAAACTGTTCATTTTCTCTGACTATTCAGAATCTCTATGGACTGACAGTGCTCTCATGCACAATTTTGTTCAAAATAGGCAGTAATCAATTCCTCTTGAAGATGACACACTGGAAACTTTGCTACAAAACAGCGAATATTGTTCTGTTCCAGGTACAATGGTGTCAACATCTGAATTGCAGTTTTTATCCAATAGAGTATAACCTTTTGCCCAAAAGACGTTTGTGTGCTGCTTTCGGTTCTCACTGAGGACTTGATGGGATCAGCTGGGGATAAATTTATCAATAAAAAATCCATGTATCAATGCTGTAAGGTCAAATAGAGAAAATTATACCTAGTTGGACACTAATATTATATTAGAATAAATTAAACCCCAATGGAGTAAATATAGACTTTGAATGTCACTGTTTTCTTAACCATTTCCAGAACTCTCCATGTGGAAGCACAGTATTACTTGTAGTTATCATCAAACACCTGGTTTGGATCAATCACTTCTTTAGTAACTTAAGCCAGGTGTGCTGCTAATGGAATTTTACAAATCCAAGCAATAGCTGGAGACATAGAGGAAATATCTGCAACCAAACTTCTTCCTTTAACCATGTTTTAATAGAAATATTTTAAAATATTGATATTTTTTCTTGCTTTCTTGTTCATAAGATATTCAAGATATATTTGTGTGTGTGTGCCTGTGTGTGTGTGTGTGTGTTTGTGTGTGTGTGTGAGAGAGAGAGAGAGAGAGAGAGAGAGAGAGAGAGAGAAAATGTGAAAACAGAGCCCCAGACTGTCTAAATACTATAAAATATCTGTGCAGGAGATGCTCCAGCAGAATAGTACTGAAGCAGCTTTGAGAGCAGCTTTGAGCTCTAATGGGCAGAACTGCTATCAGCAGCTTGTTGTTTTCGGTTAAATGTCACACTCAGCCAGCTGTGTCTGGAACATGCCACACAGCTGCCCTTGTCTGTGCCTCTTCTTTAATGTCAGTGGACCTCTTTGGATAACACAACACTCCTTAGAATACAGCTGTCCATCACTACAGATACATTCTCAAAAGGTCCGTAATTACTTCAGACAGGGAGGCCTCCTACACCGCCAGGAAGCAACCTTTTTCTGTCATAAACGTGAATGAGCATCCCTAAAGAAGCTAACGGCTAAAGGTATCCAATGCAAACTACAGAAGATTCCTGCAGAAAGCAATCTTATTTGAAGGAGGTTTATTGAGAGCCATGTCCATGTAGTCAAGTCATGAATAAATTTCACTATTCCTACTATCCCTAGTATAAGGCAGAGCTTCGGAAGAAAGCAAAAGGAATATAGACAATATAATTCAAAAAAATCATTATGGTATTTCAAATGTTTTGTGTTTTGGATTTTGCAATATCAATATCATCATCATCATCATCATCCCATACATGATGCAATGCTTTTTTCCCCTCACATGACAGGAATCCAGGAACAGCCACAGCTATGCACACTATGTGTCCTGATAATAAATGGAAAGAGAAAACTTTCTTACTGGAGACTCACAGACTGCTTGGAACAAAGTTGAAGTTTTCTCCAGTCCCAAAATATCTGCTCTTCAAGACACGCATCTTGGCTTAGGTGCTTACAAGTAAACACAGTGAAGACTCAAGGATAGGAGGCTTTTACCATTTCCTCTAATAAACATGTCATATAAAATCCTCAACAACTCCTCAGGAAAACTCCCAGCACTGCCCAGGGTGTTCCAGAGCTGTGTTCACTCAGCCTATCCTCTCCAGACTAATTTGTAGTATCATCATCAGAGCTGCAATCACAGCTGCTTTCAAGTAGCTGACAATTATCCAATAAGATGACTCGGATGAACCAGATCTGATGCCCTTCTGTAGCACAATATTCTAAACTGAATACAACCAGTTTGACATTTTACACACCATAATGGCCTGGAATCTGTTCTCTGTCCATCCAATATTTATCTTAAAATGCCAGGGAGAACATAATAATTGCTGTTCAATACATGGCTAATTAAACAAACTGGAGCCCAGAGAGTGAGTTAGCATAAAATCCACCCCGGCCCTTAAGGAATCTGCAGGACGCTGGCCTTAGATTATCTGCAGTCATTAATTCAGTCTCTTTTTTGCTATATGTGCAGCGAATGGGAGGGATTTAGAGACTGGAAAATGAATGCTAATGGCTTTGCTTCAGAGAATCTATAATTGATGCCTGCTTTATCTAATCAGCCCCGGGACTACACGAGGAGGCTCCTGCCTCTTGACCCTGCTTTTAAAAGCTTAATTTATCATACGCGGACAACACAGCTGAGAGTGAAGTCTGTTCTGAGCCACAAATCAGTGGAGTGAGTCTGAACTAAATTGAACTGAAATAACCTCTTTGCGTAGATTAGCCTAGGCCAGCTTCAAGCCGACAGCCGAGACAGTCCGGGGCTCCTAGAACTTCTCACTTCACTGTGCTAATTTGAACAAGGCTTTTATTTTTCTATTTGTCAGCGGGCTAAACTGTAGCATGGTTGTTAAACCTCTCCCAGGCCTAATTAGGAGAGCAATGCTAGCATTCATAGCTGAGCTCGTGCTCCTGGACTGGGAGGAAGAGGGGGGCCGTGGTGATGCCTCTGGCAGCCCGGCCTGGCAGCTCCCTGCCCTTGTGGCTGCAATATTAAGTGACTGCTGAAATTCATGGCCTATACAGGCATTTTATAAGTTTAGGTGACAACCAGCTTTCATACGAGGCAGGCGTTTTGCAACACATTAGCAAATTGGTCTGTTTCATTATTCATTAGGGTGCTGTCATATCAAGCATGCCCATGCTTTGTCGGAGAAAACAGCAGCGCTCCTTTTTTACCAAAATGTGCTCTCTCTGGGGAGTTTCCCAGGTGGCAGCAGTCATCTATTGTCGTCTCTATGTAGATTGCGACAATTCACGCAAGACTGGTTTAAAACACTGACATAAAAATTCTATTTTGTAAATTCATTGAAAGTGTGAAAGTACTTCCAGAGGAGAATAGCAGCAACAACAACAACATTGCACAAAAGCCAATAAAGAGGTCTATATAAAGGCTGTGAAATGTTAATGGATATATTGCCCTAGTACAAAGAGCACTGTTCAGAAGCGCATGGTTTTTAGTGCCAACACTTTAGTGCAGATCAAAAATACAATTGAAAAAAAAAAAGAAAAAACTAATTTATTCACCAAGTATTGACATGAACTAATCTTCAGTCTTACAACTTCCATGCTTTGCTTTCTGTCTGATGCACTGAAACATTTTCACACTCACATAGATGATAAGAAGATAAGTGTGTCTGAAAGGGGGGAAAAAATTTGCACACATGTAAACCTCGCTGTTGAGACGCACTGCTGCAATGTGGCTCTGAAATCTTACTGTGACTTTCTGCAGTCACCTGGGGCCAGACACCAGTTCCAGTTTGTGAACAGTGAGAGGGCAAGCTTGCCCCCTTATGGTGTTTTCAAGAAGTTAAGGTTTGTACCGAGTGCACAAAGCCAAACAAATCCAGTTCACATTTTCCAAGTGAAAAAACATAAAAACAAATAATAAACATTGCTTATGACTTGACAGCCAGTGGGTGTTCACACAGAGAGGCTCTTACTGCTTGATTAGGGTGATCGCCTGCAGACAGACCAGTGACCACTGCAGAGGAAAGAGGAGAGAAAAGGGGAGGAGAGGGGACAGCTTAGGAGAGAAGAAGAGAAGTGAAAAGAAGAGAAGAGAGGAGAAGAGATAGAAGAGAAGAGATGAAAAGACAAAAAAGAGAAGAGTACAGACAAGAAGTGAAGAGAGGAGAAAAGAAGAGAAGGCAAAAAAGAAGAGAAGAGGAAAAAGGAAAAGAGAGCACTCATTTTAGTAATTGAATGCTAATGATAGATATATAATTTTTTGTTTCAATGCTTATAGTTACTATGTTACATGATGTTTCGTACAATAGAAGTATGACTGATGGTTTTGCAGTATTTCATCCATATGATAAGTATTAAAAACAGGCCAAATTGTTCACTTTGACTGACAGTGGACTGGCACTTTCCAAAGTTCAGTTTACAAGTAAATAAGCATGCAGTGCCTAAAGCACCTACAGACACATTTGACTAAGGAAACTGTTTCTAAGGACTAAACTGGAAAGACTGGTTTTCATGCTGCCTGTCCAGCATCCCCGTGTTTTCCTAGAGCACCTTCAGCAAAGAGACGCAAGCCGCAAACCCGCACCAACCAAGCTCCATGGCAACAAGGTTGACTAAGTGCCATAAATTGCTGCATTGCACTGTAGCGCCCAATACCACCTCTGTTCATAAATTGTCATTTATTTCAGGGTTTAACTTCTCTTCAAAATGAGACAAGGCGTTAAGGGGCATGTATTCAAAACCTCCCTGTGGGCAAAATCTGAACCTAATAGAGACTTAAAAAAAAACAAACAATAACAGGCCACCATGTGTTAGTTTAAATAACAACTGGACTACGGCCTAATAACTCCATACTCCAGAAAACGCGCACACTGCGAGAGCTGCATAGTGTGAAATTGAATTTTGTAGAAAGAATGGCTTTTATTGTTCCTTTGGAACATTCAAGCTCTTATTCCACAGCATGTGACAAACCCAACCTGGCCATAGGATCTCAACGCCTTTTGCACATAATAAATGTTACAGGTGCAATTTCAGAGGCATTTCAATCTCAAAACCCTTGCTACTCTCTGTGGTGGTCACCATAACAAAGGAGCTTTCCACTGCCATTTTTCATCGACTCACACCGGAGAGGTGGAGGTGGAAAACGCTGGAATATCTGTGTCACTGTGTTTTCTCCAGCCATGCAGCTATAAAGCCTGACAACTCATCCAGAATCGCATTCAAAGAATGACAAACACAACTGGTCGTGGACTGCACTAGATTTATCTATCGTTCTCCTTTTCCTCCACATCACTTCCCAGAAACAGTGCTCTTTGGCAGAAGTCCAGGAATCAGACGCACCACTTTATTATGGCACACTCCATTATGTAAAGTGGGAAGGACACGGAGGAAAAACACCTGAGCAACAGGATACCAAATCAACGGCGTGACAATTGCACGAGCGCAAAATCACCGAGAGTGATTTATTTGGTTGTCTCACAAATTGCCTGACCCCTTGTTACCATGCAACTGGAAAAAAAGTCAAGAATGAACATACAATAATATAAATTTTCCAGACTAGGAAATCATCTCCAGCTGGTCTGTAAATTCCTATTCAGTCTCCTTGAATGTATGCATCTAAAACCAGTCAGCCTTGAGTGTTATGATTTCATTTGACTGTCTCAGGGGACTTTATGCTCTCTTGGGATGAGTGCGGAAGGCAAATGTTCCTTTTCCATTTTTAGAGGGCAAGTGTGGAAATTTGACTAAGGAGAACATATCTCATTTATATAAACAACGCATTGTGCTTGACAAACGACATTCCATTGAAATTTGCCTAGTTAGAGTGGGTGTTTGTTAACAATCAAAGATCCTGACTTTCATTCGCACCCACAAACCAAACCACAACAGTCTGAACCACCTTAGGTTTTTTTCACGTATCCATTTATTTTAATAAACTGTAGGATGTTTTCTTGCTAAGCACTGGAAAGATGTTGAATGAACAACTATGAATGAAAATATGGCAAATAAAACAAGTCTCCCTTATATAGAATACACCTATGGATCCATAAAATGGATAGAATATGTAACAATGCGTGTCTGATAGTAACTGGTTGTGTGGTGATGAGTCAATTTCTAGTGTCCTGTAACTTTAAATGCACTGTTAACTGTTAACTTTTTCATCATATTAACATCTAACACTTGTCTGGTGATCCACAACATAGTCATAATTATGTTAGGTTTTCGTAGATCCATAGCAATAAATAAAATATATGACATTTTCTGGCTAATAAAGGTATTCAAAAGAACATACTGGTAATTTACTTTCTATCTAATAATACTGAGTGTATTTTTTACATTTCATATATAATATCTACTGATTAATGAGAAGGTTTTATAAGGCTAATATCACTTAGTCGTTCCAAAATAAAACCATGTTACAGTTACAGAGGTGCAGCATATTGACATAACTTGTTAATATTCATTTTTCCAAGAGCAAGCAGTCTACCCTTGATGTTTAAGTTCATATGGACTAAAAAACACAGCATTGGCCTTTCCTAGAAAATGAACAGAGGTACTTCTTAAATTAAGGCAAATATATGCAGATAGGACTCATGTACTCCAAAGTTCTAAACATCAAGGCCACCCAGTGGTACTCAGCCAGCAGTCCTCAAAGCTCTGACTCACTGGTGTAGGAAGCCATCTGAGTGCCCTGACTTTAACAGAAAAACACGATCAAACTACAGTGTGAGTTAAAGGTAAAAAAAAAAGAAAAAAGAAAAAAGCACTACTTTTTTGTAAGTAGTTTTGTTACACAATGCCATTTCCATGGTGGCTATGGAACAATGCAACTAAAGCACTGAAACTGTAGCAAAACACCCAAGGTAAAGAAATCAATATCCACCTACAAAGGAGCGAGAGCTTAGAGGTACTCTAAAAGACAGGTTTCCACGAACATACAAAAGAGAAAACATGTGTTCCTGCCACAAAACAAGCAAGAAATGAAGTATTGTCACATAATGTGTGTAGCTTCTGCCTTGGGGGCAAACGCTCACCTTGGGGAGTGGCTCTGCCCCAACAACACCGGCCTCCAGGCCACTCTCAGGACACAGCCATTTTATTACCTTGAATGATCCACTGGACTGGACTAACTGACCCAAATAACAGCCAGCATTATAGCTTATGCCAGCTCAGATTACCCTTTGGTCCTTTATGCTCAGGAAACAGCAAACTCACATTCCGAGTTCTTACTCTTTTGCTCAAAATGAGTTCATCTTTTTAATAAAAAAAACCCAAACATTTGAAACCAGGACACTTTTTTTGAAAAACACGTTCCTGGTCAGATGGGCAATGTGCCAAAATTATAATATCCTAACAACAGGATTAACATTTTGTAAAATAATTAGTAGCATGGTGACAGAATTCACCAGCAAAGTCACTTTTAAAATATTTATGAACACAGTGGCCTATTTTAAGTACCCTATTCACATACTCAGCCCTAGATCTAATTTATCAAGGCTAGACTTGCTTTACTTATGCCATTTTTGAATGAAAAATGTAACTGAATTTGTTAATTACTGATGAGTTTATTTATTGATCTCTATTATTTATATCCACCTCTCTTACTGACCACAGGGCACTTCTAGGAGTATTTCTGGAGAGTTTTATTTTAGATTTTTTACATTGTTATTGTCTTCGTGTGTCTGTGCAGTTCTAGTATAAGCAGTTTCCTCCAGAAGTATTCAAGTTTTCTGAGTTTGATAACTGTAGTATACTCAGACAAACTTACTGTGAAATACTTTATCATAATACCACACTGCCATGTTGCCCGATCCCAACACACATTCGTTCTTTCTTTTTCTCCTGTCTGGCTGATGGCTTGGCTAGTTACTCACATGGATGTTCCTGAGTTTCTTCTTTCCTCTCTCCAGCCGGCTCAGCAGTCTGTGGTGCTCTCTGGGCGTCTGCTGCAGGAACGTGTCGTCCACTGACACGGTCTTCCTCAGGGTCACTCTGTCCCCCCACAGTTCGGCATGGGGTCTGCCCGAGTCCACAGGCTTGGGGATGCGCTTCACCTGCGACACACAAGCTGCCTCTCCTCGGTCATAGTCACGCTGCACTGACCCTGAGAGAGGAAAACAGACACTTCAGGTGACAACTGACACCCACACTGGAGGGAGGGGGGACAGATCATGGAAGCAGGGTGGCTGAGGACAGGAAACATCTCCTCACACTGCCACAATTATTTCTCACTTGTGCATAATCTGAAAACGCATAAGGCACTGTTCGAATCAATAAGGACGGGCTTATAACGCTGATATTAAAACGAGGCCTCAACTCATTTCCTGGCACAGTCTTGATTGCCCGTAAATCTCCTGCTAACGGTTCTGACTCAAACTGCCTCCCACTACTTCCTTGAGAAAGTCATGCCTCTGACAATTCCATTCCACTGAGAGTCATATTAATAACAAAAAAAAAAAAAGCTGATTAAATCTTGCACGGGGTGTGCATACAAGTTCTACCTCCAAGCCTACAGAATGAAAAGTAGCCAAAATTACTGAAGTATATGGTGATCTTCTAATACTTGACTTTAGCATATGTTGGCTGGCATAGATTTAGACAGCATAGATTGAATGTGTGCGCAGGCGCGAGTCTGCAGCAAGCGTGGCGTGACTGTAAACAATTTCCTCCCGGATAAATAAAACGTTCTAAATCCAGATCAGTAGGTGCTATTACTAAATACTGAACAATAAAAAGGATATGAAGTGTGAACTATATATTTCTACTCATATGGTTGCTTGTTGTGACACAAAACAAAAGGTATGGATTAATTAGCATGTTTTGCATGTTAAAGTAAATAGCATTTAACATTGATATCTAACATTTTTATACTGTTATCTGGGCTCAGGATTAGAGGGTCATTTAAAAAAAGTATAAAGGCATGTACAGCTAGCCATCTTAGAGTACATAAGTATTTGTTAACATGGACACAGACACACACACACACACACACACACACACACACACACACACACACACACACACACACACACACACACACA
>JBBJLR010000111.1:34076244-34088076 GCA_037577145.1 Brachypetersius gabonensis | reverse complement strand
ATAGTCATTATTCTACTATTTTTTAATTATATATCCAAACAATTATATATCCAAACAAAAAGACTATGAATTGAAATGAAAAATAATCCGTCTAGCTATCATTATTGAATAAAAATGATGTACTGGCTGTTGAAGCTACTGTAGGTAGCAGGTGTAAAAAACGCATAACTAATGCTCATATTCCATTCTGGTTTCATTGAGTTTCACAAGCTGCAGCATGTAGGCGAGAGGAGAAACTGGCCTGGTAGCTCCGCCCACCTGTTTTGCCTGTAAAAATATTCTGAGGGAAAAGATGTGGGGTAGAAAAAAAGAGTTTCTAAGGGAAAAGACGCAGGGGTAGATAAGATGGGAATCGATAAAAAATGATTGATGTCGATGCCATTATCGATTAAAGTGTTACAGAATGAGCCTGTTGCCTTAAGAAAGTTTGCATTCCGGGTAACTGATCCTCTAGTGAGGGTGGGAGCTGTAGTCTTTCAGTGTGTGGTAGCGCAGGGGTGTTTGGAGTTTTACATGGCCATTCTGTGAGTGACTCTGGTCACTCTGGGTTGTTTTTTTTTTTTGAAAAAGTAATTAATTGCTCCCTTTCCAAGGGAGGAAAGAACAGACCCTGCTCCCCGTAACTGTTTTATATTTGGACCCGCTCTGTGGCTAAGAGTAACGAGCCAAACACGCCTGGCTAGCAGCCGCTAAAGCTTGCATAGTTTAGACCCAGCACGTTAACGCAGATAGCGGCCCACCACTAATAAAGAGATTGGAAACGGGCTTGCAAAAATGAAATACATTTTGACCGGTCTTAGCAGCATAAAATGCTTCTTAAAGCTTATTGAACACAGTAATCATAAGTTGACATGTTAGTGCTAATGCTTTAGCCACAAACTGACAGTCTTAAGCTGATGCACTAGGCATGAGCTCACATGTTAGTGGCCTATTGGTTAGGGAGTTGCCCCAGCGATCAGATAGTCATGGGATTGTATCCCAGGACTTCTGGTGGCATCTCTGAGTGCTTCACTTGGGTGAATGGGCTAAACACCTTTGTGCTGTTCATGTATGTCAAAAATGTACATTTTAATCTCAGTACAATACCATGTTATGAAACAATACAGTACAATATATGCTGTATAAAAGTTGTGGTCTGTTCTCAGTCTGCTCGGTTTATGACTTCACAGCCAAATCACAGGAGATTAAATTGTGAGGCCGCAGTTCCCACTGATGCCGGAAAGTGGGTGCATGATTAATCACGGCTGCGTAGAGAGAATGATAATAGACATTTTTGTAGAGAAAGGAACAGCAGGCCATCTATTGCCCTGTAGCACTTCCCGTGCAGACATGATTAAATGGAACTCAAGACAGTTAGGAGTGCAGAAATTGAAGTTCAGTCTGTAACTCCTCTGCCATCTCTTCAAGAATGTTAACATCACTTCCACCCTTTCCTGTACACAACTGCAAAAGCAACAGTGCCCTCTACAGGACACCATATGACTAACATGGGCAGTAAGACCAGTTTACCAGACCAAGATTATTCCAAAACCTGCACTAATAAGGATTTTATGGTCCATCACCACTGGCAGCACAATAAAGCACACAACTATACATATAATCCAGCCCAGAATCCATTAAGAAATGTAATACTCAGTCATTGCTCAGACTGCTGAAGTAATTGGCATTATATAACAAGGAGTCGGTGTTGCTAAAAGAAATGAATAGACTTCACACGTTGCTTGAGGATCTGCCAGTAACCTTATTTACAGTGTATCGCCTATATTTGGATCATTTATCAACACAATATAACAGTCTTCAAGTAGGTGGAGAATATTTAAAGTACTGCCATAAAAACAAATGAATGCATTAGCAAATAAATGAATGATTAAACACACCAGAATCCACGCATTGTTGGATGAATGAGTCAATAATGAAAGAACGGGCCGAACTACTTGCTGGCTCTGTACAGAGGTCATCAGACACTGGCTGTGTCGATTTACAGTCTTAACACTGAACCATGTACCTGAGGCTAATGAAACGGATGTAGTGGCTTAACTCCCACCTACCGCATTACATAACACGGCGTCATGAAACACGCAGTACCCACAGGGCTGCTTGATAAATTATTGATTCTGATGCTGACTTTAGTCTGTAGCTCCACTGTCAAAAGCCCAGATGGCATAGCATTAACGACACTTCCCGCATCCATTAGTCCCTTCCAAAATGTCTACAGGCAGTTACATGGAGAACATGGTTAAAAAGGTTAAACAATAAAACATAAAAAACTACAGCATATGTATTAAATAAAGCACATTCTTTACTTTTTTAGGTATATGCAGTAAATAGAAATGAGCATTCAGACAGATTTGTTTTCAATTCAACGCATTTTTTGACTTTGTCCTAATAAATATGAGCAACAGAAAGAAATGGATTCTTTAACACCAACAAATAAAATGAAAAATTAAACTGATGGGAAATAGTATTCAGATATCAAAAATGAATAACATGCATTCATTTATGTTTGACAAATACAGATGTGTTAAATTGGGCGCTTTACTGTTCTTGAGTCTCAGTCTTGAATTATTTTGTCTATACATAATAATAATAATAATAATATTAATAATATTAAATAATACATTTTATTTATAGGTGCCTTTCTGGCACACAAAGGCACCGTACAATAAAACAAGTGCTGCAAACAGTAAAAATAAAGTTATGTTGTTATGTTATCTTCTCTCCATTTCTTTGACCATGTGTAACATGTTTGTTTAACAGGTTTAACGCGTAATACGGTTGCAGAGAAATACGGTTGCTGCATATCATGACACTCCAATCTCCGTACTTCACTGTGGGTTGAGTGTTCTTGGGATAATATGGCAACCTTCTTTCTTCACAGGTGATGAGATGAACTATTGAAGTCTATTTTTGTTTCATCTGATCAGAGTGCACTGTTCCAGAACAGATCTATACATTTGAGACACATCTCTGTGCCTTTTTCTAGCAAAGGAGTTCTGCGTGGGGTGTAGCAAGAGAACATATTCTAGTGCAATTCATCACATTTTGTTCTCTGTGTTACTGCTGTTCCTGCTGTGTTCAGGTTGTCCTGCATCTCTTTTCAAGTGAGTGCTTCTTTCTTCCCTTCCTTATGGGAGGAATCTTGATTAGTGCACCTGTCCAGAGATGATTATCTGTGGTTTCATAAACTTTCCATTAGTACATGATCAAACCAGCTGTACTGACAGTGATGTTTTAGTCTTTCCAATGACTCTGCAGTCTTTTCCATTTAATGACATCTCTGAGATATTTAGAAAGCTTGCTACTTCAACTTGCTACTTACTGTGTGAAATCGTCCCAAACAATGACAAGCTTTTTTTTTTAACACACCATGTAAGGCATTATTTTCCTCTCATCACTTCAGTTTTTATAAACCTCTTTGTTCATGCTAATGAATATATACTTTTTCTTTCTATTTCACTGAAGAGTCAAAAGACATTACACGTGTAAAACTGAAGTGGACACAAGCATTAGAAATATGTGAAAAACAAAAACAAAAGTGAATTCATGTTTTGCCCTCAAAGTATCACTGCTTTTTCCAGAGCATCAATATTGCGATTAGACTATCTACATTCCAGGACATTATAGATTACATACATTTCACTAGTGCAAGAAATACATCCTTTATGTTGGTGTGTTATTAGATCATGAGGTGGCTTCTCAGTTTAATGAATATGTTCGGTAGACAACGCGCATCTCGATGCAACAGGTTGTTATTTTGCACACTCTATTCACGGGATCAATTACTTTTAATCTTTTTTGTTTGGTACAAGAATAAATAATACGATAGTACGGTAATATTCTTTTTATAATACTGAATTTTATCAGGATCACCCAGCCATTTAGTACAGCATAGACCTTAAAGCAGGTATATCTCATATATTAAAAACATGTTTTCTGGTACCTCCTTGGCAGGCATGTGCTGCCCTTAAGCGCTGTCAGCCTTGTTTATGGTGTCAAGAAAGAAGCCTCCTGTCACCCTGCACCACCCATAATGAGATTGATAATGGCCCTCCGTTCTGAAGGTGGGTGGTTGTGGAAGGGTGGAAGGGATCTATTAGCTACCAGTCCGTCTGCACCAGCGCTTGTTGTTTTAGTTGACAGCTTCCTGACAAATGAACTGTTCATTAGGCCATCCGTATGCTTTAACACAGCAATTGTTACCGCGCTAATGAACAATATCTGAATGTGGCTGCCACATGTGTAACCCACAATTAGGAGCCATTTCCATGCCCAACAAAGGCTCTAATGACAGGGCCACCTCTACTGACTGGGAGTGCAACAGCATGCACTCTTTGATCGGCTTAGTCCATGCTATAATGAAGATGGTCATACACACCACACCACAGTCTAAAAATAAGCTCATTCCTCAAAAAACAGTAAAATACACAACGTTCTTAATACAGAAAAAAGGAAACATTAGATTTCTATTACTGTTGCAGCTGTGTATAGAAGCATGTAACCTTTTTTTTTTTATTATTTGTCCTGATTTATGCTCATTTTAGTCATCTCCAATTCCAGCCACTGACTAGGACTCCCACTATCATGCAGTCGTATCAACTATCAACTACTGCAATACTATAATTGTCAGCCACCACATCTTTTAGTACTGCCACTAAAGCAACATCACTGGCCAGTATAATGTGTTTGGAGGAGAGGGCTGACTGCTAATTCTGTTACATGAGCTAACAGTCACCAACACTAGTGAGCATCGCGCTCTGATCAGGGAGAAAGAGAAAAGGCCATCCTACCCACCCAAACAGAGCAGCCACAGATCCCTGTGGCACCAACAGGACCATATTTACAAATTTGTTTAAGATTTTCATGCCTGATCAATCTACACATCGTTCATTTACCTATTAGAAATGGTTGTCCTCTTTGTTTTACATGTACCACTGGGGATTTCCACCAATTACTTTCTGATGCTTTTCTAAGGTTATATTCTGAAAGTCAACTACTAGCTACACTCAACTTCATTTACCACACACTGACACACACCCAGATGCGACACTAACTCCAGCTCTGGCAGAATACTTAGTCTTCTAGCAGCTCTGCATTTTATGTCTAGACTTACTAGTATGAAGACATGTTTTCTTATGGACTACAAGGTACAGGAGTACATCGCTCTGGATAGGAGCATCTGCCAAATGCTGTAAATGCAAATGGTACATTCTTACATTCGATTTTCTTTCCACATTCATTTGATTTCCTTTCATCCTCAGCCACTCATAAACCTTTTTCACTCTTTCACATGAGAACACTTTGTTTTAGCACATTTTTGTCACTAAACCATGTGTGCTCCAACATTTCCTGTCTAAAATGCTACGCAATCGATTTTGGACTATTTTCCTGCAGCTAATTTGAACTGGGCATGTTTGAAATGCAATTGTAACTTTTCCAACTCAAAAAATTTGATATACGAAATCTAAATATTTTGACAGAAAATTAGGAATTGTGCCACAATTCGCTGTACTTGTAAAATTGTAATCTTGTCTAAATAGTTACTACAAAAAAAAAAACACATTTGTGGGTGGGGCATAGATAAGACAAGTGGTCGAACTCTGAATTGATTCAGACTGGCAGAGATTTATTGCATAAAGTATATGCCTGGTTTATTACTGCCATACCTGAAGCGTTCCAGTGCAGTCCTCCGGGGCTGGCAGCCAGACGTCGCCTCTTCCTCTGACTCACACCCCCATGACAGGAGTCCCTGCTGGGTTTGAGAGCTGGGGTGGAGGTGGTCCTTAGGGCCACTGGAGACGGAGGGGGGACGGACACTGGCAAGATGGGGGAAGGTGGCAAAAGACGGCTGTCCCTCTCCTGAGAATGGTCTGCATAGATGGACTCCCTCTCAAGAGGCTTGCTGAAGAATAAATTCAGTTTTAGATGAATTTGGTCATGCTGTTGTGACTGCCTGCCATGCAATGACACCTTCAAGATCACAATACAGAAAACCATTTCAGACTTTCGTATAAAAACACAAATATTCAATTTGTTATATCTATAAATGCATCTAAAAAGTACAAGATAAAGGTTTAAAAGGATGCATATTTAAAACAAATTAAGAATATTCACTTACTAATAAAAATGTATTAAATTATATTCCCTGCCTGATACGTTACTGACCGATTTTTCCAAAGCAACCAAACACATATTTGCACGGATACAGTTTCCCTCCAACAAACATAAGCTCTTAATACCAACTCCACCCACATTTTACAAAAAAACACTGAACGCTGCAGATAATTTCCACACAAATTAATTTTCCAAGAAAATGAAAAACACTAATGACTTTGTCTTTTTCAGTGCAAGTGTCAAAATAAAATTTTTAGGTAAAGTTTTCATTAAGTCCTTGGTTTACCCACGGCGACTCGTTGCAGAATATATCTTTATTTTTTTTAAAGATAACCCCACCAATCAATATCATATAAATTGAATTTCTGAGCGCTTTTTCCTGTACCTGATATTTTGAAGCGAATAGCTTTGGCTTTTCCATGATCCTCTCTTGTAAGACTTTGTCTTCCTTCTTCTGAAAAAAAACTCTGCTAGACGCTCCACTGTAAACATGGTGCGCAGCCTTGTTTGTCACTGAATGAATGTTACTTCAGAAAGGTTTTCCACTGCATTCTCTTCTATCCATGACGTAGATTAAACCTACATACCCCATCTGTATGTGGTGCCATGGTATTTGCCCTGGGCTCCCAGCACTGTGCCTTTTTTTCACAGTTAAAACAGCAGAACAATCACACAGGGTGGTAAAGAGGCCCCTGGTGAAAGGCAGCTTTAGAGCTCTCTAGTGTACAACGTCCATCATAAATATTGAATTCCACCTGCAGCTAAAGTGTGCCAACAGAGAACACACAAAAGCCACGTCAGTCAATCAAGAGTCAAGTGTTGCGACTATCTGATGGTGGGTGGCTTGGTCCTTGATGAGTTGAATCGAGATGAAAAGTTTCCAGTGTGTGCTTTTGTTTCCATCAAAAGGTGTAATAACTCCTACTTGGTGCACTCTGCTTTTATTTATATGCAATAAACAGCTCAGTAGCTCTCAACTAGAATTAGGAATAGCAAAGCTGTTCTTTATTTGGTTTCATGTAACTTGGAATTTCTATATATTCTATTTATCTAGAATAAAAGCACATGTACATGTACCATTCAAAAAGAAAGTGGAGTTTATTTGATCTGTTTCATTGGCCCGACTCCCCAAATGGCAGATACTGTATTTAGATGTCTGAAATAACAAGCAGTTCTCTGTTTATACATTTGTAAAAAGTCCTTTAGAGTTTCTGGACACATTATCCATAAGGTTCCATAAAAACAGAATTCTCAGAATCAGAGCGCATTTACTTAAGGGTTAGAGGAAAAATATAAAGGTTAATCCCATAAGGAGCCACTCACATGCTAAGAAACTTCTATAGCAGCAATGCTTAACCCCTTAGGTACTGACCAACTCAATAAATACTTTCTTTCCATATTAAATACTTAACAGTATACATTATTAAAAATGTGTATTGCAATACAAAGACTGAGAGGTAAAACCATGAAAATGGTTTGCTTTGCCCTTTGAGAAATAGAATTCTCTCTTTAAGCACTGAAACAAGCATCCAATTTCCAATTTTAGTCCAGCGGTCTATTCTAACTGGCTTTTCAAGGTGGCATATAATGACTGTATTGGATATTTGTTCTCTTCTTTTTATTATACTGTATACAATTTTATTATACAGGATACAATACAAAATGCCTTTCCACTGAATTCTTTGATAATGCTTCCACAATGACACCTAGTGGACATACATATTACTGCATAAACTGCAGCTCTGCAGAACACACCAAATTCTGAAGCAAATGTTAACTGCAATCTTTAAAAACAAAACAGTAATTATTTGGGAATGACAATGTCCTTCAGAAAAAAAGATAAAGAGAGCTTTACAACCTACTGTGGCAAAATAAATATGAACCATGTATGAATCAGCACCATAAACTCCCCACACTACAAAATGCCTTACCCAGTGTCAGTGTCTCCAGAGTCACTGCTGCTAGACAGCGGAGAGGCCGAGGAGTTGGATTCCAGACTTCTAGGCAGCAGCGTTGAAGGCATACACAGCCACGTCTCCAGATCAGCGAACTTTGAGTAGCTCAGCATCTCCAAAACACTGCAAAACATGCAAAAATAATGCCTGTGATCAACGGGCATATAGCAAGGCTGTGTGTGTATATCACTATAAACACACTACCTGAGTTACTGTTATTACTAGACTGTGCATAGACTACTGTCTGTGTAAACATACACATGTATTTTCATACGTGCTGATCTTCCGACATGTTTTGCATTTATCCCTCACAAATGCAAATTCTGTACGAACTGACAGAACAAGTTCCTGCTAAGTAATTCCAAGAATGACCACTAATCCATTAGCTGGAATTTCATGAACTGACACCAGAACAGACAACATTAAAGAAAGAATTAATTAAAAATCAAATATGCAAGGTCCCCCTCAACCCCGGTGTAGCCAAGCACCCAGTACATGTTAGATGTCCAAAGTTTGTTTGCAGTGGAGACATAAGGTTCATGTAAAAAAGTCTATCTCGGCCAAGCAGATCTACTTTAAGTTACATTACCCTTGTAGTTCGAATGCAAACCTTAAAAACAGAAAACTTTGGAAAAACTAATATCAAACTGACAAAATTTTAAATAATATCAAGATGGAAAATATACTATAAAAATTTGGTGTGACAGATGCTTCATTTTCCATAAGGTACAAAACTAAAAACCAAAACAACCCCCTTAATGTAGATTCAATAAAGTGGAGAGCACACCTGTCCTCGCCCATGCCTGGGATTTCATCCTTTTCATCAGCTGTGTGAAACACACATGATGCTCGGGATTCCTGGGGAATCAGCAGACATGTCTTCTCCGTCTCACAAGACATCTTGAGCCATCTCTGAGGGGCACAGGAGAGCAGCATATGTAGTATGTAGCAGCATATTAAAATGTAGAATGGAAAACTACCAATGATGCAAAACACTTTATGGTAAGTGTGTGGCCTATGGAGGGTCTAGTCCAGTGGTAAAGCAACTAATGCTGACTAAGTAGTGAGCTTGCAACATGTTCTAAAAAAAAAAGGAACATTTAAATAACATTAAATAAAAAACTTTACTTTACTTTGTACTAGCCTCTGACTTTTTCTTTTCTTTTGACAGGGTCTGCTAATGTACGCAGCTTAATTGGAAGAATTATAAGCAAATGTTGATTTGAGTCTAGCTTTGCAGGTATGAAGAACAGATGTGGACTACTTTAAGCCGCGACGTGCATCGCTCTGGATAAGAGTGTCTGCCCAGTGCTGTAATGGTAACTATATGGTGGGTCTAGTCTAGTGTTAAAGCAGCTAATGATGATTTAAAACACTGTATGGCAAGTGTGTAGCCTATCGAGCAACCAGTGATGATTTAAAAGACTACACGGTGAGTGTGTGGCTATTGATGGGTTTAGTCTAGTGTTAAAGGAGCTAATGGTTATTTAAAAGACTGTATGGCCAGTGTGTAACCTATGGTGGGTTTAGTCTTCTGTTAAAGCAGCTAATAACAATTTCAAAAGCCTATATGGAGAGTGTGTGGTTTATGGAGGATCTAGCCAGTGTTAAAACAGCTAATGATAAAGACTACATGGCGAGTGTGTATCCTATTATGGGTCTTGGCTAGTGTTAAAACAGATAAAAACCATATGACGATTGTGTGGCCTACGCTGGTTCAAGTCTAGTGTTAAAGCAGCTAATGATGATGTAAAAGGATATACGGCGAGTGTGTAGACTATGGAGGGTCTTGTCCATTGTTAAAGCAACTAATGACAATTTAAAAGACTTTATAGCAAATGTGTGGCCTATGGTAGGTCTAGTCTAGTGTTAAAGCTTCATGATATTAATGACAGAATGTTAGAAATGCTCATTTAAAAGACTATATGGTGAGTGTGTGGTTTGTGATGGTTCTACTAATGATAAAGACTATATGACGAGAGTGTAACCTTTGGAGGGTCTAGTTTACTGTTAAGGTAAATGATGATCATTTAAAAGACTACATGATGAGTGTGTGGTATATGGTGGTTCTAGTCTGGTGTTAAAGCAACGAACGATGATGTAAAAGACTTATGGCGAGTGTGTAGCCTTTGGTGGGTCCTGTGTAGTGTTAAAGCAGCTAATGATGACTTAAAAGAGTAAACAGTGAGTGTGTAGCCTTTGGTATGTCTGGTCTTCTGTCTTAAAGATGCTAGTGATGATGTAAAAGCTATAAAGAGAGTGTTAAAGCAGTTAGTGATGATGCAAAAGCAGAGTGTGTGGGTCTAGTCTAGTGTTAACACAGCTAATGGTCTCGCTCAAGGCTGTGTATTACTTATTTACACCGAAGCTTCATGACATATTAGAAATGACACTGCTCTTTCTCTACGTCCAGTGATTAGGCCATTAGGTCATCTATCCTGAGAACAACAGAGGAAGTAAAGTGTCTGTCCAAAAAGTATAATATGTGTCCTCCCGTCACCCAGTTATCAGAGCTGTAGGTTAAACTGGGTGTTAGAATATGAGAAACCGTTCGCAAAACGACGAACACAGGCAAACCTCGTTTTCCTAGAGGTCCCTCTCTCTTCTGGCTTCTTCTGCCAGAACATTTCATTCTCCTCATTCATCCATCTTTAATTACTGCTCTTCCTTCCACCGTGCTCTAAAGAGCACTCGACCACAACTCCTGCACCCAACTTTTACCTCTTATTCTGTCTATTCAGCAGCAGAAACACATCAGCATGCTGCTCCAGTGCTGTGGGGCTATGCAGGCTTAGACCGCTCTTTGTTTCTTGGTTTCTGGTTTGAAGAACGGCTGCAAACTCAGAAGAAAAAAAAAAGAAAGGATTCTGCATTTTTTCCTTCCACACAGCTTCCCGTCAGAGCTTCTCTCACCACTGAGCAGGGGGAGTAGCAGAGCAGCTCGAAAAGCAGCAAGTCTGGGGTAAAAGTTAAGGAATAAAGTCCAAACTCACCAAGTACGAGCCCTGTTCTGCATCAGGAAGTGACCCAAACTCGGCACCCTCTGTCATCTGGCAATTATTTTTTTCTTCCGAACAGAAAATCCCACCATTCACTCGCTCCCCTTCATCTCCACGCAAGCCTCTCTCCCTGCATTCACGGACTATTTTTCCTTTTTTTTTTTGGAACGAAACGGACCGCTTGTTCAGAAAGGGAAGGGAAAAATCACGAGTGGAGAAGTTCCCCTCGTCAAAGACTTCAAAGAGGACGGTTAAGAGGGGAAGATCGTTTCAGACAGGAAATATTTGTGGAGTTATTCAGGAAAATTGCCCCTCTGCAATTAACCCGCAGTTAGATAAACAGGGCATCTTCGTGTTGATGTTACAGACCCCTCTGGAAGGAGAGGAGCAACACAGAGGAAAAGCTTTAAAGCTCTCCGCACCTGGCATTCTTCTACAACCCTCTCATTTTAACGGGAGAGACAGAGACTGGGTGTTATCATGGTATTAACAGCAGGAAGGCAGTGGCAGGGCAAACCCAAAAGACGTGGCACCCAGTGGTCTGATGGTTAGGGAGTTGCCCCTGTGATTGGAAGGTCATGGGTTCGAACCCCAGGATTGTCAGTGGCACCACTGAGGTGCCCCTGAGCCCACACGCTGCTCCCTGGCACTGTGTTCCTGACTGCCCACTGCTTCATTTGGTGAATATGTTTGTTACGTGCCAGCACGTTATGGGGTTGATTTTAACTTCTCCCTAGTGTCTCTCTGTATTTCTGTCTCTAACTACA
>JBBJLR010000111.1:34057166-34076077 GCA_037577145.1 Brachypetersius gabonensis | reverse complement strand
GGACACCTTGCCACCTCACTCTTCATTTATGAGTAGTCTTACATCTGAACCCTGATTCACATCGCTAGCCGTAACAATGTTAAATGCAGAGAAGAGTTTCACGCCATACACACTTGATTTGAAAAATCACATTCATCCCGGACCTGTAGTTGTGCATATGCTCTAAATGGGGAGCACTATTCTTGGGACTATTGGAGGGTTTTCAGGGTTGATCTAGGCCCCTTACTTCCAGACATGGCTGAATGACTTTGTTGAGGAAGAACTTGACTGGCCCACACAGAGCCGTGACCTCAACCCCATCCAACACCTTTGGGATGACATAGTGATCCAGGCCTTCTGGTTCAACATCAGTACTTATGCTCTACAAAATGATTCAAGATTCTTTATTTGTCACATGCATAGTCATACAAATACAACACACAGTGAAATGTGTCACAAACTCCAAAATCTTGTGGAAAGCCTTCCAAGAAGAGTGGAAGCTGTAATAGCTGCAAAGGGGGACCAATACCAAATTTGAATACAACATCATTAAAGTCCCCGTTGGAGTGATGGTCAGGTGTCCTAATACTAACCTATAGTGTAAGTCAATATTAAACTCTCCGGAAATACTCTAAAAAATACTCTAAATACTCATTTCCCCAAGCAGTCAGAAGTCGGACTGCTTGGTGAAATGAGATGTGACAGAACCTGGCCATGACTTTTAGTTTGACATACTATATTTTATACTGTCTGTGTGTCTGTGCAGTCATAATAAAAGTAATTTCCTCAGGGATCAATAAAGTTTTCTGATTCTCATGAATCAGAAAAGGCTCACAGTTCATTAGATTTTGACCTGCAAC
Source organism: Brachypetersius gabonensis (assembly GCA_037577145.1). Lineage (NCBI taxonomy): Eukaryota > Metazoa > Chordata > Actinopteri > Characiformes > Alestidae > Brachypetersius > Brachypetersius gabonensis. The sequence continues at coordinate 34,075,238 of JBBJLR010000111.1, read as the reverse complement.
CAAAATCCTATATAATATCCCTCCTCAAGGTAGTCTCATCAGAGGGCATTCAACAAGAAGGACTTTCAAGAAAATTCTGCTCAAACCTACACAATACACCAGTCTTGGAGTTAAAAGGCAAAAGCAGGTCTATGCCACGTTATACAGGTCTATGAAAAACATTTTTCATGGCATGAACTTCCGTTACTTATTTGCCACATGGGCCTAAAGGTGCCCGTTAGGTTTGCATTGTATCCCAGTTTTGAAAACCTCTTTATTTAAAACAAGGACGGCCTTGAGAATAAGCTTTAAAAAGTGTAAAAAGAAACGAGAAGGTCTCTAATCAAAAAATGAGCCCTGCAGATCCCTCAGATAAGAATTTCTGTGACACAAGAAGACACAAGATCTTCCGCTTCTCCATGTCTGCATGAAATCAGGAAATGCACAGAATCACGGCCACCTGCATGCTGTGGACCGAGCGCCACACAGGCGAAGGGGAAGAGTCATATCAGGGCAGGAGAGCGACAGGAGCAGGGAGAAGATGAAAGAGGCGGATGGTATAGAACATCTGTCGTTAATCCGTGTCATGCTTAGAGTGTCCAAGACACCGTGTGGCCTTGCAGCTGTGCACAATTTATTTGTTTTGCTTTCTGAGGCGGTGTGGCACCCTGGGGTCCCGGAGATTGACCAGAGGGTCATCTTGAATGACAGATCATTGGTGACCCCTTTCTCCTGTCTGTCTCACCAAACAGTCCCCATTAGCCCGTTGTGACAACAAAATAATAGAAAAAAAAGTTTTATTGTTTTTCCCAAGGTTTCCCACTACACAGATTAAAAAAGAGCAATGGAAGTGGAAAAGACCCAAAGGACTCATGTTCAGTGGAGTTAAAGAGAACTGTGGAAGACTGAAACTGCGAAACATCCAATAACTGTCGTCTCAGGAAATAAATATTGCCATCCCTAATAAATCTTTTCAGATGTTGAATACTGATTTATATTCCCTCCAATTATGGCTTTGTGAGATAACTTTGTTCACTATCTAGTTCAGGAGTATTAGAATGGATGGTATAAATATTTCATTCAACATGTTTGGGTAGGATAAAACTAATATTTGAACAGAGCTGGTCATTTCTATATGGTTCTACATATCTTAAGAACATGACATTTTTTATGTTTTGGAGGAACACAAGTATTTTCTAATGATTTCAGCACTGAAGGGGTTAATGTGCCCCATTTTAGGATGAAGAGAACTCCCTCCTCCAGTGATATTTCATTTCAGTCTGCCAATAAGGGCTTATCCCCTCAAAGGAGCAGCATCACTTCACAGAAGTTATGGTAAGTTTAACCCAAAATTCTTTTGGTTAGACAATTCCATGTTTCCTTTCAACCCCTTGAATTTCTTGGCTTTTTTAATTCTCAGGCTTATTGTTCTAGAAAGCAAGGAAAACCTGGTTTCATGGCTCCTGGCCATGTGAGGAGTCAGCAGTATTCATTTTGTCTTATGAAACTGACTTATTTTAGCATATAGAGATGAATGGAACGTTGCATGAACTGGTGAACACTTTGTGTAAAGTTGCCTTTATGATTGCTGTTGATTTCCATCCTCATGAAACTTTTATTCTCTTTAGGTAACTTTACACTGTCGTAAAGTCTTGGGCACCCATGGGAATTGTTTAATACTGCCAGTAATGTTTTCACATAAAAGAATGTATGGAAATAAACATGAAGCACAATGTTTTTTAGTTGTTGTTTCGATGAACGCAGTTAGAGGAACACAGGCTTGATTCCTGACTTCTCAATGCTCTTTGGCTGTTGCTTGGATATATTAACTTCCATCTGCCAGGAACCGGGATAGTATTTGTATATAAAGGGATTCCTTAAGGAGAAATTTTGAAATGGTTCTGTGAAACACACAAAAAAACATGACATTATTGTTTATTCGTATTTATTATGGTTGTGGTTCTGAACAAATAAGATCTAGGACATTTTTACAGTCCTGTGCAAATATACACCCTGTATAACTGGAAGTTTCTCTCTTTGGACAATTTTATTTCAGATGTTTTGAGGAAAAAAAAAGCAAAGAGCCTCATGCCATCTACAAATGAAATCACAGCAGTCGTCCAACAAGAAACCTGCAATGTTTAAAGATAAAGACTGAAACATAAGCACCGACTGTGCCAAGATGACAAATTCTATCTTAGTCAATGAACTGCAGCTGACTGTGGCCACAGGAGGTACAGAGGGATCCTGCTATCGCTGTACTTTACCTTTCGGTGTGGTGCTCCTGGTGATTGGCACTGCGGTTACTGCTGTGGCCTACAGCTTCAATTCCCACGCCTCCACCATCTCCATCCTGGGGCTGGTGCTGCTCTCTAGCAGTCTCCTGCTGCTCAGCCTCAGAGCAGTGTGCTGGAAACTCCGACAGGGCAAAGAAATAGAAATGCGCTCGGCAAGTCAGACCACCCTGTCCGAGACCCTCAGAGACAGCTGCAACTGAATAGATGGAATAAATATTTATAGATTAAAACATGTATTAACATAATTAGACTTTGGTGTAGCAGCTCCATATTAGTCGCCCCATTCAGATTAACAACAGATGTTCAATTTTTGACTCCAGAGAGTCTCCGTTGATTATTAACAGTGTTAGGGTTTAGGATTACATTCAAGGTTAGATTGATTAAAATCTGTTATATTCTGATTCAATCTAATAATTTATAGGTTTATAGAGAGTTAGACATATTGTGTTTAACTGCCAAGGCCTGCAAAGCATCCTTAGGTGTCTCAAAATAAAGCGTTTCCTCTGTAGTTTTTGGGCTTTACGTAATTTTTGAAGAACAGAGACCCAGAAATGTTTACCAGTGAGGTGTACTAACCCGTGGGATGTCCTGATCCTCTGTGTTCTAAGCTAGAGACCAAACAAGTAGCACATTAGTAGGGCAGTGGTGTTCCTTGATTGCCGGGAACTGAGCCAAAACACATTTGTAGGAACAAATGCACAGATGGCGAGTTCTACATTTTGATGACAGTACCTGACTGACAGGTGACACATTTTCAGCACATGAGTGTGTGGACTCTGTCACCTCATTAGAAGGTTATATAGTGAATGCTGACTTTCACCTAAGTTGAATGCTTTTGTTTTTAATTCAGGACTTTAAAATTAGTTTGGTGATATAATAAACTATACTTTCTTTTTTTTTCATTGGGTATATTCAAAATTATAATGACAGTATAACTGCAATGTACTAATAAGGTTAAGAATTTTTGTACTTTTTTATATTTTGTATTTTTTCGTCCGTTTTTGTGGAATAAAATTGTGATACAAGGGAAGCATTAAGGTGGAAGCAATGGTATGAAATGTACCAAAACGTTTTAAAATTAACTTTCAATATAGAAAATAAACACACACACAGGGTCTAGGTGGACAAATCTCCTAAAAACACTATTTATTTTCAGTGCATGGGCACTAATATTTCTGTAACCATGTTTTTATTGAAAACTGTACTATATCATCCAGACAGAGGCCATATGTGACATCTGTCTGGTTGATACACTGGCCCACTTTTCTGACATCTCTGTATAGCCTCGAACATTTAATCTGGTACCTTGCAATCACAGTGTGCGTCAGATCTGTGAAAGTTTGGGCAAGTGTGTGTGCTGTCCTGCACTTCACATTAAGCCGTAATGGACTAAAATGGACTAAAATGGACAAATCCAGATTAAAGAAACAACTTTGCTGTTTTGGACTTTGCATGTCCACTAAATGTCCACTAACTTCTTCTAATCATTTTACTGGGTAAGTCTCATCAGTGGCTTTAACACCAGCTGGTTTTCCACTGTAAAGCTCAATTGCAAATTATAAATGCAGTGCAAATAGAAAATATTTAGGAAAAGGTGACTTTTTCCTTGGCATTTTCAGGGGTCTGAGCACTTTAACCACTTTGACAATATACTCTCTAAACACACGGCTTGTCAAATCAAAAATAAATTTCCCTAAATTTAATTCTTCCCTAAATTGTAACACAATAAATGAAATATACATACTTTTTAATTGATTAAGCTGTTTCCGAAAATGTACAAAACTGCAGCACGTATTCCGTTCAGCCTTTTCTGTCGCATCCCCGGCCATTACTAATGACATAACTAATAAGTCACTTACTGCACACTAATCACCCAAATCCCAGCGAGACGTGTTCTTGGAAAAATGACAAGAACGAGATGGGGTGGTGAAGGTTCTGTTTCATCCATCTTTACCTCTGCACCATCATTTGACCAAATTCATCCTGCAATGTGCAGTTGGCAAAATTAAAATGGTAGCTTAAGTTATTAAACTGAGCAGCTTTTAATCATTGGCTACAGGAATTCAAGGTTGGAGGAGTAGCGGGAGGGATTAAAGTCTTTGAACTGCAAAGCTACATATCCACTCTGATCTGCGGCAAGGGCCCCGCTGCTGCTCTCTGGGATATCGCACTGATTGCTGCGCAGCGGCACAGGAGCCAGGCGGGAGTCCATGGTGCCCACGTTTCTCTCGGAGTGTGGCGCGAGGGATGAAGCTTCACCATGGGTTTTATGGAGTTTTACCTGGAGATTGATCCAGTCACCCTAAACCTCATCATCCTCATCGCCAGCTACGTCATACTTCTCCTGGTCTTCCTCATCTCCTGCATCCTCTATGACTGCCGTGGCAAAGACCCCTCCAAGGAGTATGTTTCAGAGCCTCCAGCACCGCAGCAGCAGTCTCCGATCCGGCTTGTGGTGATGCAGAATTCTCCAGCATCATCCCGCTACAACGAGCAGAACAACACAGCTGCCACCAACTATGTGCCACCCACCCCAGACCTGCGGGAGAAGAGAAGCACGCTGGTTTGAATGGCCAGCATTTCTAATGGATAGGGCAAACTGCTGCTGATATTTTCACGTTTTTCTTTTTTAAAATCTCCTTTTTACTTTCTGCCTTGGGCAATATTAACCAGTTTGAACCAAGCTGGAAAGGTAAGTCAGTGTCAAGTCCTTGAATTAAACATTCATGTAAATGTCCTGTGATATATTCAGAGTTTGATTGAAGATCTACATAATGCAGAAAGCACTCTGATATTTAAACGCATTTTAAACCCATTTATGCATAATAAATGACTGTGGGTGCCAGTGAAATACTGTATTTTGTTTGGCCTACTATGAAAATGATCTTTTGCCTATGTGGTTTTTTTTTTGCAGCACTAAGTGTGACCTTTATCAGAGATAACATTAGAGAACTGCATTTTGCAACATGTATGACATGGGTTTATGTGAATTTGCAGCTTTTGTTTGTCATTACCGTGGAAGAGAGCATTTAGAGGCAGGGGGATTATCTCCAACTGCATCATGTCTACATCACTATTGCATCAGCTCCTAGTTCTGGGCTCATTAACCACACATAACCACACCGGTCCTTTTTTAGCCTTTTTATGATTATGTAAATATAAAATTGCTTCTCTCTCTCTCACGTAAGGTCACATGTTGGCCTTAAAAGTCAAATACTGGCAAATAGAAGCGGTCTTTAAAAGACTCAGGACCTTTATTGCAGCAGGTTCCTCTTCAGTTAACCCACATTTTCCTTGCAGTTTATAAGTACTGTTTCTAAATGGTATTTCTAATTTGAGAAATGTCATGAGAAATGGCTCATAACCCCTTGAATCAAGCTGTGAACCTGAATGCTAATATTAATATTTTTTAAATAATGAAAACTGTTGTTTTACTTTTGAAATAATACAGAGCTGTGAGGTTTTAAAGCAGGGGGGTCCACAAAGGGCTGGCTTTAATTTACGCAAAGCAGAAACACACATGATTCCACATTCAGTTTCTCCAATCTTCAAAGAGCATGCGTGCTTCGACTTTGCAGGAATGAAAACCTGAAGTCACACTGGTCCTCTGCAGATAACCTTGCTTTAAACCTTTGAAGAGTAAGATCCCAAATATGTGATTAGAATGTTAAAAGAGACATCAGTATGATGGTGCAACTGGGACTTTTTGACCTGAAAACAAACCTTCCAAACTAAATATTGATCCAGTTAACAATGAAACTCTAGTACATTAATATAGAACTCTAGAAGAAAAGGGGGGAAGCTCTAAAGGACTTGGAATGTTTCAAAGAACTCCTCAAAGATATTCTCCTTCAATAATGATATGCAGGAAAACATGTCCTTTCCTTGCGTTCTTCTGCGATGCTGCTCCAGTGAATGGCTGAATGAATAAATGAATGAATGAATGAATGATCAACGCAATCATTTATTTCAATATCATAGAGTGGGATATGCTTCAGTCTATGGAATGCAGAGCATGGCAACAAAACCGATTATGCAGAATAAAGTATTTCCAGTAGTCAAATCTGATATAATAATATCTCCTACCTCATGTCCATATACGTCTTTCTGGTCTCGTGCGTGCTAGCTTTACAAGATTTAGAAACAGTAAATCTACTACGAAAAGTCACATGATGTAGCTTAAGTTATCATTCAGTTACTAGCTTACACATTTTGTGGCTGCAGCAGTGCAATAATTCAGATACAAATAGAAAAAGTACAAATTCGTAGCTGTGTGTTGCTTTTCTGTAGCAGTTAAATTGCAAAAAATCAAAATCATGCTTATTCTTCATAAAAAATCAATGAGCTGATACAGACACAATCAGATGACAATTCCTAAAGACGATTGCGTTAATGTTCCTTGAACCTAATCAAAGAGAAGAAAAGGACATTTGTGAGGTCACAAGGAGACAGTTGAAGGATGACCCAATTCTACCTCTCAAGTTTCTTTGATAATAACCAGTTAACGTTCAATTATTTACCTCATATTGCAGCTCTCACAGTTTGGGTTCCTCCACGTTTCACATTATTTTAGCAAAATTATTAACTAGTGTAGGTAGAAAATAGGCTTATATAAAAAAAAAAGTGCGGAGGAAAGAAATATTGCTAAAGTCCTTCTCGGTTAAAATAGAAATGCAGATCCAAACACGTCCGTAAGTAAAAATATCAAAGTATCAAAAAATTTATATTAAAGTGAAAAGTTTTACCATTAAAGTGATAATAATCATACTTCACAGCACTCAAAGTAAAGGCTGTCTTTTTGAAGCTTTTTCAGCAAACAGGTGTAAAATTCCATTCATACATAGTGTGATATTTTCATAACTATCATGTTGCACTGGATGATTCAACACAGGGCCTCTGACCACCAGCAACACATTGCACTTCTCTGCATGTGTGGGGGCCACAACAAGGGTGTTGTGACTGTAGTGGGGGTTTTTTTTGTTTGTTTTTTGCCTGGAGAAGATACTAGGGAAGATACTAGTTGTGAGCATTGAGTTTTACAAGCAGAACTTTTTTAATTAAAAATGGACAAAATGAACTCAACTGTGGACCAGTGAGAAAACTAAGAAAAAATGATTTTGCATGAGATTTGTAATGAATTTGTAAATGTATGAGATTTGTGATGAGTACTTTAAAAGGTCTATTTGAAAGTATAAGGAGGAAATTGAAATGTGAATGCACTCATTCATTCTCATGATGACTTAAGTAAGTACTTATTTTCAAACACTTCAGTTATGTACAAATCATCCCAGTACTCAAGTACAATAATGGTATACAATTCAGTTAAGTGCTTTCCAGCCACGGAAGAAGCTAAAGTTAGACATTTAGGACCTTCACAGTAAAAGCTCTGCTTATACTGGCTAAGATCAGCAATAACAACCTCTGTTACGTAATTCCGGCACAGCATTTCAAATCCTGCCACCCTGGATGTAAGCTGCCCAGTCGAAAGACAAACTGTTCTTTCTAACACAATACTCAAACACTCATCTTTTCTCTTTTCCAGGGCACCATCCTTTAATCCAGGTTGCACAGCAAGAATGAGTACCCATCACAGGAATGGAAGCAGCGTAGCTTCTGGACTCGTGGATTGAGAAGACTTTTGTGGGACTGTGATTTCCCAGCAAGAGCCTAAAGAGTGCAAGAGAGTGACTCTCTAAATTTGCCAATAAATCTATAGCTTTTGATACGTATCAAGATATTGTTTAATGCACATTTCCATACTGCCCATGGGTTTAAAGATTCGTGTAGCAAATTGCTGTTCACAGGGTGCTATATTGTTTATCTGAAGTGGGCTTTGAACAGCACAGAGCATTGGTGTATAGAATCCAAGGAATCTCACACTCCATCAACAGCATCATACATCTAAAGAAAAGAATACGTGTGTGAGATGTTCATAAACAGATGGCAGCCAATGAGCATGACTATGTTACAGAGTATCCAGACTGACTGCTGTCCTCTCTTTAACCTCTTATGTGCAGTGATGTTGGGAAACCGACTTGAGCGCTTCTTGACGAATCCCTGTTTCTTGCCAATTAGACCGCATTTGGAAAACTACCATAAGAACTACCTGCTCAGAGACTGGGAAATACACGATGATGAATGATGTATGATATTACATGTACATAATTAGATAGATTAGAGAATAGATAAATAATCAAAATTATGCAATGAATAAATGTAAGCTGAACTTGAAAAGGAGAAATAAAATCTCTTCTTGGGATTTTCTGTCTGACTTTTTTATGTATGTGAAGGACATACATGTGCTGCAAGTGCTAACGTTATTACAAGAATATTAGTTAACTACTAATATTTATATTATTTTAACCGCTTGTTTAATCTAATTCCTTTTGTATTTGACCAAAAATGTTGCTTCCCTACAAACATAAACACCAATATCTCTTTTAAACCAATTTGACAGCTGTGACTGGTGATATTAAATGACTAAATTCAGCAAGTTGTATCATTTAAACATTATATTGTTATACAAATATTGTCAAAAGTGTGTAAACTGAGAAAAACTGTAAGCTTTGTATTGTCGCCTTGTAATATATTCTGTTCCTATGGAAAACTTTAAGGTTAATTAAAAGCATTTTACTTTTTCTTTCAATGGAATTGTTGTGTGAACAGTGGGAGTTTAACATTGGGAATTCCTTTCTATGCAAGATCAGGAAAGGCCAGAACAAGGTAAACAGATATAAACAAAAGGGAGCATGTTCAGTAGAGCCTGTCATCCTGGAAAGACAAATAACAGTGTAGTTTCTTTATGTAGACTATTCTCAGAAGTGAGAAAGAAGTGCAAGGGATGGTTTCTTCTTCCTTCTAACACAATTCAGATACACACCTTAAACAAACCAATAATGCCCCCAACTGCCTCTGGAATTGCTATTTATGTACATGTAGTGCACATTCTCTGTCCTGCTGTTGCTATCAGTTACACAATTATTATTTATTGTTGTCTTCCATTCTGCATTGATGCACATTGAATGACTGCTATAAAAACATATGTTTTGTTATCATTGAAAAAAATCTTTAAAATGATATCTTGTCCAAAGCTGTGTCTTAAACGGTTGTCAAGTTACAATCGTTTGAATTACGGTCTCACAACACCCTTTTCCAACTGAAAAACAGAGAAAATCGCATTTAAAGTTTTTGTCGTTTTTTTTGTTGATATCTTTAACAAGCATCCATAGCATCCAAAGAGATGCACCCAGTATTCAACAACTAAATTATACTACAGGCATTTAGATGCTTAGGAAAATATATTAAATCAGACTGAAGCGTCAATTATTTCAAAATATTTATTAAATATCAAATAATTCAACATAATCGGCCCGTATCTAAATAAATAGACCGCCGACTTCAGCCTCATTACAGCAGATCGGGTCACATGTGTATAATGAATACTGTATTCATTTAAACCAGGGGTCACCAACCTTTTTGTAACTGAGAGCTACTTCAGGGGTACTGAGCGAAACGAAAATATTGTCGTTTTCAAATCTATATAAATGCAAATGTGATTAAAGAAGAATAGCAACAGCATAAAATGAAATGTTAGACTCTGCTCACCAGTGAGTGCTATTTTTAGACCAGGTCTGCAGACTACTCATATGGTCCTTGGGGCACCCTGGCGCCCGCAGGCACCTTGTTGGTGACCCCTGATTTAAACACTGGCCATGTTTTGTTCTGTTATTTTTCTCTTCCTCTCTTGGTGCTTTTTGTCCTGTCTGCACACTTGTAGTCTTGGATTGTTTCTGTTTTGGTTCTTGTGTTGCTCCATGGGCCTGGAGGAACGTAGTTTAATTTCTCTGTGTACTGCGTATGGGGCTGAAATGGTAATACTTGACTTGGCTTGACTTGATAATTATCAAGAGGTGCCAGGGCGGAGCTAAAAGCAGTTTGGACCAATCAGGAGAGGAGGATCCAGTGCGCAACATATTTCTGCAGAAATGAAATGCTATTTATCAGTTCATCAGTATTTTCTGGTACATGGAAACATGGAAACAAGCCTAAAGAAGGCCATGTACAATAGAAGATGAGTTATATTTTTTGTATTCTGTTTACAGACACTCCTGTCTATGTTTATTCATATGCCTAGTGATCAACTAGTGATGGTACTACAGTGGAAATGACTCAGTCAGGGGTGTGTGGGCGCGTTGGAGAAGCGTGACAGACTCGGAGGGATGATGAGGGGCACATGGAGTGAGGGTGTGTGAGAGTGTAAGTGAGTGAGAGCAGCACTGAGGCTTTGCCATTGCTGCTCTCTCTCTGTGGCTCGGCAGTCAGGCTGGGAGCGGCCTGGGATTAACAGCAGATCCCAATCTGCTCCCTCTGCATTTGCAAATGGCTTTATATAACCCCAAGTCTATTTGATAAATGCCACAGAAATCCCTGCAGGAAGTCATTGCAAACGTGTGTGTGGGGTAAGAGGTCGCCCAGGCCACACCCAGAGGAAGACTGTGCAGATAAACACGCATGATGGCCACACCACACACATGTCACTGCAGAGAACTCCGGCCGCCAGCGTGAACTGAGATTTAGAGGGGAGGGAGTAGAAGATGAAAGGGGTGAAAGAATGCAAGTGAGGATATTTCTGAATTTAGGCTATTCCCCACTGTATGGATAGACTGTGAGGAGTAGGGTGGGGGTGGGGGATGCCAAAAGAGAACACTGACCCAGAACCACTGCTGAGTCATTTAGTGAGAGGAAATTGGGAATAAGGAGCTGAAAACTTACCAGTTACATTTAACTAGTCTTAGAGGAATGTAATGAATAGCTATATTTTGTCAAAAGTGTTTATAACATTATAAGTGAAGACCAAAACATTCTTTACTTTTGAATCAGTGTAAAGACTTCTGGAGTGTTTCTGTTCATCATGAACATTTCACTCATGGCAAAAGGACAAAAATACTAACTAAATGTTTTTTAAAATTTCCTATGCTGCTATAATTCGTTAAGTAAATAAAATCTTTATTGTGAAAAATATAATTAAAGTTTCTTAGTAAATGGAAAAGCGAAGTTTCCGAGTAAGCAGTTGCTTTTTTCAGTTTTTGTTTTGAGAAAAGATTATTTACATCTAACTGGAGATCCTGATGCTTGTAGGTCACAGGGATGAGGATGGGGATGACAAGGGTGATGACGACAATGATGATGATGATGATGGTGACGATAATGGCAATGATGGAGTGGATCAAAAAAGGGAGGGAGGGAGGGCTGTTATGTAGAAGCTGTCGTGACGACACTGGTGGACATGACAGTTTAGCTCCCTTTGGTATGCCATCAAGAAAAGGTACAAATTTGTAGGAAGGATGCTCTCTAGTGGTATGTCAAAGCCATGAGCTCCAGTGCAATACTTCTTTCATGTGCAGTATTTCTGCTGCGTTACTTCTGTGTGCAACATGCACTTTTCTGCTGCAAAAATATTTCATTTCAAAAGTGTTTCATTCAATGTCTACTGCTATATATTTTTATTTATTTAGTATTATTTAAAGTGTACCTTACAAATATATACTGTATACACTTTATTCCTATAGGTTATGCTGTGCTTCCACTTTGAACTTTTGTTCTGTCCACTTTGCTGCTGTAATAATGCTAATTTCCCACCCATTGAAGTAATAAATGGTTATCTTATCTTATTTTATCCAGTAATGTTCAGGAACAGTGTTGCTGTGCAGAAGCAGCTGGTGGCCTAGTGGTTTGGAAGTTGGCCATGTGGCCGGAAGGTCATAGGTTCACATCCCAGGACTGCCAGGACTGAGGTACCGACCCCACATGCTGCTCCCCAGGTGCTGTGTTCTGACTGCCCGCTGCTTCACTTGGTGAATGGGTTAAATGCAGAGAACAATGTTGTGCTGTCCACACTGTGTGCTGTGGGGTGTTCACATATGCCAAATGGACACTTTACTTACAGATAGTGTCTCAGTTAATATATTCCAAATGTATCATGCAGGCCATCAACAGAGGGTCCTTAGAGTGTGTGTGAAATGAAGGGCTAAAAATAATCAATCTAAATCATATCTAGTAATCATACTGTACATTCACATAATAAGTTTTGTGATGGAGTTCCTATCTGTATATGAAATCTTTGGAACATTTCACGGTTCTCCAGATAAAATCAAGGCTCTTGATTGCTTTAGGGTTCTTCTCATTGAATTGATGCAATGTGACACAGATATGACCAGAAATCATTTTGAACATTTTATTTAAGTCATGAGCAAAGAAACAAGGATAAGAAAAAAGAAAAAAAAACAGACATCAAAATGTAAATTTAAAAAAGCCAATAAATAATCAGAAGTTTCTAACAAACTTAAACATGCGGTAGTTTAGACAAGAAAAAGCGCTCGTCTTCTATCGGACCTTCACAATCAACGCTCACCACTGTCACCAGTTATGGCAAACACAATACTACCATCTCTCAAGAGGAATCAAAACAGCAAGAAAACCAACGGCACTGACAGAAAGGAAGAAACAGAAACAGATTCACGCTTCATCTGATGCACAGTTTCAGAGGGTGCGACTGGGTGACAGTGATGTTCAATAAAGAAATCACCTGACTGTTTCGGGTTATGAATCGATAATGCCCATGCAGGAATCCAGCGAGCAAAAGCATTGCACATTTGTTTTCCATGTAGTCAAACACCTTTTAAAACGTCCTCAGAAATTCATAGGAAAATACTGTACAAAAACAAGAACGGCTTTGTAAAAACATCTACTTTAAAATAACAATATATTATACTATATAATATATGTATATATTTATATATAGATCTTTTGGTCTGGAATAAAGAATCATAGGCTTATTCACAGAGACAGAAAATACACCCTACATATACATTCATCTCACATCGGTTCAAAAAAGGCAAACACAGTTTTTTTGATCAAGTTTGTCAAAAAATATTGCCATTCTCTGGGAAATGGTCAGTGCGAAAAAAAAAATGACTCGATCATTATTTAACAAACAGAAACATCAGAACTGATAACTCTGTAACGCCACGTGTCCTGTACATGTTCAACACAGAATCCAATTAAATTATTGCCGCAGGTTTGGTGCAGTAATCCGGCTTGACACTCCGATGGGTGTGTGTGTATGTGTGTGTGTGTGTGTGTGTGTGTGTGTGTGGGGGGGGGGGGTGTATGAGGGGTGTGATTAAATATCTTTTTTGGAGGAACAAAGCTCGACACACTAATTATGCTATTATGGGGCAATGTGAACATCAGGAGCAATTACTGGACAAATCATTCTAATTAAAGATCAAAATAAAACATGTTGGCACGTTTGAAACTCATCAAATTAAAGGATTTATAATAATACTGACATAAAAAAAATCCTGAAGTCAGCATTCCTTAATACATCTATACTAGACAATGACCATCCGACCGTCGAACTGGCGCATCTTTAAATTACAACTAAAATGATACACTTTCGTAAAAAAAAGGGTTTGTGGTTGTTTATCTTTTTATTGCCGCTGTGGAAACAAAAGCTTTTCCCGACCTTTGATCAGTTTTTTTTTTTTATTGTAGGTGCGGTTTGTGCTGTATCCAAATTTTTATGAAAAATAAACCAGTAGAAATGGTTCAAAAGGTCCATTTCTACTCCTGCAAAGTTACTTTTTGCACGTTTTTTGTTCCCACAGCGACATTCTATTCTCCATGTGAGAATAACAGGCCTTTTTAGAGACACTTAAAAGTATGGGGCCTAAACGCCGTAGCCGAGCTCACTGGACTCATGGCTGCCGGGTTGCTTATATGAACATATCGTGATCTCAAATTTTACTTTCATCATAAAACCTGTAACAATGTAGCTTTTAAGACCGACGATACAAGGCATTTTATTTCAAACGATGCTAGAATGAAATGCTACAACAAGTCATATGTACAATAAGAAATCAACTTTCCTGCTGGCATCCAACAAATATGATAGACTGTATCAAAAAATAAAAAGGAAATGGACAAGAAATGAAGGGTTTATATACATGAGTACACACTAAGTGTACTCTGCCTTCTAAAGTGCCAGCGACCGACTGAGGTGAAGGTTGGCTTGAGCAGACACTGAATGGACCTTATTCCATTCCATTGTCCTTCAAACTGATGGCCTCTGGGGGCCGCGGCCTCACAGGGGGCCGTGCTGGGCTTCGTACTTTGATAGAACATTTTTGCAGCGCCCCAGCTCTTTCCGCAGCTCGGCCACTTCCTGCCGGAGAGCAAAGTTCTCCTTCTCCAGGAAGCCGGCCCTGATGGCAATCTGGTTCTCCTTCAGGCGCCGGGCGTCTCGCGACCTCTTGGCAGCCATGTTGTTCTTTCTGCGCCGTGCCCAGTACTTGTCATCCTGCTCAAAATATACAGAATAATAAGAAGAGGAGTGAAGGGTCAAATACGCCTATTAATGTTCTGCTAGTATATTTCCTTATCCTGCTCTTATAGATAAGAAGATATTGGCCTCACTGGAGTATTTAAAGGTAGACTGATAATAAGATAAGCAAAACATCCTCATTAGAATCAACAAAGCAGCTTTTAAAAACTACACAGTTTAATTAATAGGTACTGAGGCTTGGCCCACAGTTTGTTTACATTTTGACTTGAACAGAGACGTGATGTTTCCAGTTAATACACCCTGAAGGTCCTTTGAGAATTTGAGAGCTCGCTGTTAGGACAGTCTAAGTTTCAGTTATCAGCAACGACAGCAAAAAACTAGTCTAATATGACATTAACCACTTCTTGCTCATAGTTCTTTGAAACAGGCACAGATTTGGTCTATAATATGGATTGTACATTTTTGTTTGTAAGTAGAAAAGGGGACATTTTATTATAACTGGGATTTAATAAAAAGGTATTTCTCTTGATACGGTCTTCATTTGTCAGCAAGTACTAAGCTGCTGACACAGAATTTAAATCGATTGTAAATGTAATATAAATGTAACTCACTATGTAATTACATCGAATAGCACCGCAAAACAAAAGTACTTTTTGAGAAACATGATGGTGCCTCCTTGGATCAATGCATCCATCTATAGAGCAAATATACTGTATGTAAACAACAAAATTAAAGAAAAGGGGTTCGACTTTTACGATTATGAATGACGCCACACTACTGTGCCTGTATCTGTTGTTCTTTATCTTGAGAGCATTAAAAATATACTTGTATGTGATCAGAAATACTATTTTATATTATAGATCCCTCCTGGTACCTCTGCATAATTTGTATTAAGCAATTTACAAGTCACTTTAGTTGAACAAGTGAATAATACATCTGCATGTTAAATAACAAATAAGATGAAGCAAACGAATACCCAAAAAGGTCATCTCCAAAATAAACAATATTGAGCTACTGTCAAAGGGCTCTTATAGTGTAGGTTAATGAGACCCTGGGTATTACAGAATTATCCATCCGTGTGGCAACAGGTTTTCTCATGAAGGCATGGCTGTGAAATCAGCTTTGAGCAATTTATTACTCGGCAAATCCTTGCATGGATCCACTTTTATTTGAACAAATTAAAAAGGCAAATCCTTTAATCCCAACCACAGCAAAACTAGTGAGATACCAGGAACACATGGGATCACATGGGCCTGGCCATCCAAGGATGAATGAATGGATGACTGGGCTTAAGCCTCTTAGCCACAACCTGCAGCATCTCTGGCCAGTGGCAAAAGATGCAAACGATCAGACACAAGCGCCACAGAAAATGTGTTTGGGAACAGGACTAAGAGCCAATCTCTATCATACACAAAACCCGACACACACATAGACACCAAATTACCTTCAGGTCTTCTGGAATGAAGATTTTGCGTGCCTTCTTGATCATGGGTTGAGGTTTAAGCTCTTCTTCTGAGAACTTGTGCTTGCGAGGGTCAAAGGCCTCCTGCCCAGGAACACTGGACAAGGCCAGGTCTGAGGGGTCAGGCTCGTAACCCACGGGCACTTGGATGGACTCTGGGTCAATTGGACTTGGAGTGTTGCGTGCTGGAGGCATCACTATATAAAACAGAAGTACATATGTGTTCATCAGGAGGAGTCTAGGATTAAAACAGTTTAAATTACATTTAACAGACGCTTTGCGACTTCCATTCCCTAACAACAGGGGGCAGTCTCCCTGGAGCAACTTGGGGTTAAGGGTCGTGCTCAGGAACCCAGTGTGTGGCATGTTGAAGGTAGGAATCAAACCCATGACCTCTTGGTCCAGAGGCGAGTATCCTACCCACTGGGCCACCACCCTTTAATTTTGAAAAAGTCTTTACAATTAAACAGAAACCAGCCTTAGGATGTAGTATCCAAAATAATCCACTAAGTGGCGCCCATGTCATTGAGTCCACACAGCTGCCACTTCCAGCAGGCAAATGGGCTTCTCAGGAAAGAAAAAAAAGTGAAGAGCTGCTTCCCAAACCACATACAGCAATACTATACATATACTACAAAAATGAATGCACTTTTATTAGTGGTATACTATTAGACTAGTAGTCTGTGGATCTGTACACAATAATGTATGTTCAGCAGTATCTAAATGCAAATACTAAGATTCAAAGAACCCTTTCTTCATCATTATTATAGTAACACTATTATGTGCTGGTCATATGAAGCTAATTTTTCACTTTACATTTTAGAAATGCTTGTTCCAATGAAGACTTAATGGACCCCGCAATACTAATTTTCTTCAGCGAATAGCCTTTTTAATGAACACTGCGTGATGGTCTTTATTTAACCCCAAGGTCATTTTACAACGTCAAACAACAGCAACCAAATAAACATGCCTCGCAATTTGATGTTACATTAGTAATGTAGTTCTTAAACCTAGCCTGGATATGTTTTTTTGGGCTTTATTTGGCATTTTTGAGTAATATCACAAATCCCTCAAACAACATCTCATACATAACCAAGGCTGCTTAAGAGGGTCTTTTTTTCCCACCTGTATTCTGGCAAGCCTCTTTCCATCCTATTGCTAGGATTAGGCAATAGTAGATCCTCACAGACAGTCCATCAACCAATGAGAGCGGAGCGGGGGGGGGGGGGTTGTTGGATACAGGTGGGAATAAAACACTGTGCACCTCGTTGCCTAAACGTGACTGGTGAGAAGACTGCTGTTTAAATAGAGCCAAGACAGACAGCAGCATGGGGCCAGTGGCTTGTATTTAAAACTGGGAGACATCTGAAGTGTTTCTGAACGGGCATGCTCATATTTCAAATGGTATTACAATACAAAGAGATCACTGATAAGTGTCACATGCTAAGCATTGAGGCCTGTCACGTTTTCATACATGCTGGGCTCACAGCACTCTGGCCTGGCCGCTCCATACAGAGATACACATTCACTCTGGGAGTTCACTGTAACTGCTTCTGCCTATTTGGTCTTTATCTGGGCATGGTTTTGGCACTTTTATGTGCTTCCATACATTCCCCATAATTCTGCCAATTGAAGTTCTCATGCAATACTGTACTCAGTTCAGAAGTGCTAATGAGTTCATATTTTAAATTTTTCTTGCACTCTATTTCCTCTGAGGACCACTTATGACATTTGTCAAGTTATATTTACTGTAAAGGCAGTCCTCATTCTTTTCGACATGGCCATTTTCAACCTCTTCTTATATCCTTATACTTTAAAATTAAACAGGCTATTTTTGTTTTGGGAGAACTGCTGTAGGTGGTATCTATCTATCTATCTATCTATCTATCTATCTATCTATCTATCTATCTATCTATATATATATATATATATGTGTGTGTGTGTGTGTGTGTGTGTGTGTGTGTGTGTGTGTGTGTGTGTGTGTGTGT
>JBBJLR010000111.1:34016726-34054315 GCA_037577145.1 Brachypetersius gabonensis | reverse complement strand
ACACACACACACACACACACACACACACACACACACACACACACACACACACACACACACACACACACAGTACTTTTACATTTTCTAAGAACTTTTTCATGGAAGCGTCCTCCCAAACACTTAATGAAATGATTGCTTCTCATGTTTTATTATGTTCCGTTTTACTGTAACTGCCTAACTGAGTGGTTGAATTATGACCAGTCTGTTTAGCCCTGATTCAGTCTGGCCACGGGATACGACTTAAATTGAATGAAGGGTGATGGAGGGAATATGATCAACATCAAGGCAGTTATAAAGTGCCTCTCTCCGAAAATGACACTGCTGTTGGCTCTAATGTTCCAAAGTGTAATTAGTACTGCGTATCTGCTTTTCTAATGAACCACAAAACTTGTTTGTTTGATAGTAATGAAAGTGCAAGAATGAAGAGGCGCTCCTGATTGCACAGCTCATTGAAATGCATTACCTCAACAAAGCGCAGAAGTTTGCCAGTAGAGACCTCAAAGCCTTTCTTCGCAGCTTCACTCTTTCGTAACTGGCACTCGAGCAAAGCAATCCTCTTCTTCAGATCCTGCTCCTCCTGTGTGAATACAGGAATTACTACAAGGTTTCATGCATTAACATAATGTAAAGGTGAACAATTTGGTTAGACCATCTAAAACAAGTTTTAACTACCATGTTTAAGGTACTGTTTGGTGTGCACATTAAGAACTGTGTGTGTATTTTATTTTTTATCTAAACTGAATCTGGGCATTTTAGCTGTAGTGATGGTTGATTAGAGGGGGAAATTTGAGAGTGACTGCGCTTGTGCGCTTCAGCAACATGAAATCAGTGAAAGAGCAAAACATGTCTGACACGCTGAGTGACAGTTTCTCGAATACAGTGAAGGAAATGAGGCTCTCCTATGACTGATGTTGCTAGCCAGAATTTTCAAAAATAACTTCATCAGCCCACGTCACCCCACCAGATCACGTTAGAGCTTTCGCTGCACATCAGCCCAGTTACTGAATAATACAAAACAAACAGTGACCTACTTCTGGCAGTACAGGAGGAAGTGAAAATCTGAGCTGGAGTTGAGCAGGGAAGGGGGTGTGGGAGGGAGATGAACGGACTAGTGCCTTTGCTCTTGTGGCCGAGATGCTACACTTTTTCTAGTGAATACCTTGGACTGGCCAAGCTTTTCATTTCTCTGAGACTTCATCTCTGCTATCTCCTCCTCCAGGAGGTGGATGACCTCTTCATAGTCCATTTCCATCCCCCGTGCCTGCTTCTGAGCAGCCTCAGCCAGGTGGACCTGCGTCTGCATAGCCCGGCTCTCATCCACTGCAGCTTTTGCCTCCTGCAGCAGTACAGTCAAAGTTAGAAAAGCGCTGATGAGAATGCACATACAGTAGGAAGTACAGTGCTGAGGGGCTCTCCCACCCAGCACAGCCAAGTCAGCACACTGCAAGAGAAATGCATGACACACACACACACACACACACACACACACACATGCTCTCTCTCTGTCTGTTTTTCATCCTCTCTCATTCGCCACATGCTCAAAGCATGACGAAGCACTGTTCTACATCAGTTTCACTTCATGCCATCTCCTTTTGCCATTGTGTGTATGCGCTTTGGATTTCTTTGGCATGTAGAAACCTGTCTCCTTAAAGTCCATTAAACCTATAGAGAATAAATAGAGGGTGTAGACAGGCACGGGAAGGAACCACACCTGAAAAACAAGCTGTTACATAATGTGGTGAGTGAAATATACCCAAGCCTTGATGAAAACCACAGCTTGCATCAAAATACTTTTCACAACAGCATCAGTCAACAGAGACCAAACAAAGGGAAGGCAACCAGGTCAGGCCATTTATGAGCAATGATGCATCACCATACTGAATAATGGACAGGTAATACTATGGCCTCAAATCATTTTACTTTCCAAAGCTAGATTTATGAAAAGACATGCACATACTCTGCTCACCTGATGCACACTTTGTGGGCATCAGATGAACGGTGACTTGTTTTGAGATGTCCTTATATTAAACTTCAGCCAAATTACTGTGAACAGATGCAAATCATACAGAAATCTGTATGGAAATAGTGTTTCTATTTTTTTACTGTAGCATGAACCGCAGTGCAGACTCTGTGCAGTACAGATTATGCTCCAATAAGCTGGGGGCTTAGGGCACCCCTCAGAGTGCGCTGGAACACTTGAAAGTACTGTGTGATCAGTGGTTTGAAAAGATGCGGCTACACATCGGCATCATAAAACGACATGCAACATCTGTATAATGTTCTGCGAGATCTTCCACTAATGACCTATGTCAACAACCCAAGGTCTACAATGCCAGAGGAATAATTCGTCAACCACAGGGGTAAGAGTAATGTGTGTAGCAGTTTCCTGTTTCCAGGTTCCATCTATCTATCTATCTATCTATATCACCAAATACACATATACACACACACACACACACACAGACCTAATATATATATTTTTTTTATTTTAAAATTACAACTGTGCCCCCTTTCCACTGTGTAAGTGAATGTGATGCATCTTAAAAACTAATTTAAGTTTTAAACATTAGTGGACATTTTATGCACCTTGAGGGTCTAAAATGTATGTACAAGGTGCCCTTTTTATGACACCGTACCACTCTTAGAGACGAAAAACACTCTTACTTGATGAGCCACCTCCACTTCTGAGATAAAAATGTACAAGTTCTGAAACCAGGAATTCATTGTTCATTTATTCTTAAATAGACATGAAAATGGATGCTCTGACTGTATTCCCTTTTAACAGAGAATTATTTAAAACTCATTTTCAGACCATTCCAGAGAATCAGCTCAGTGAATGTACGCCACATCATATGCTAATGTTATTAAGAGGACGTGGCTTTAATTACAGATCATGCAGTAATGAAGACGTTTGTCTTAATGAACTAAATGTCTTATTGAACTGGACTGTAACGTAAGCATTCAGAATGAAGAATTAAGAAACAGAACATCTTGGAGAACTACTTTGAGCACTGAACCAAATCGTTCGATGCACAAATGTAACTCGAATAACTACTTGGACTTAAAGGTCCCAGCTTCATCATGAATGTAATCAGGCTATTCACAGAAGTCTGAATGTTTTTTATTCATTATTCCAAGCAGTTGATATAACATGGCAAATGAGGCCAGTACTTTTTGGTGGCATATATCTGGCTGGGAAAGTGGAAGAAACAGATTACATGGTGATATAATTCATAACACTCCAGAATTGCTTTTTTTTTTTTTTTTTTTACAGCTGTGATAATTTAGCAATGTAGTCTCTCACTGCTGTATGATGGATAGTATTAAAAACACTGAATATAAGCAGCACATTACAGTGGAAGGCCCAAATGGAGAGACACCTCATCCCTATCTCTCATCCCTGGCCAGTCACACCTCACACGGGTCACGGCTCCCCCTTACACCTTTCAGTGCAATGCGTGGACAGCCTCATCGCCTGCACACTCCAAAGGATAGGCTTAAAAGCCTGCTGTTCCTCTGCTGTGCAGCCAGTCTGCCTACCTGTTACTCTAATGGCATATATAGCATGGAAGAGTGGGTGGGGGGTGAAGAGAGCAAAACGGATTCAGAGAGGCAGATCTAGGCTTGAAAGAAGCATGGGCTCAAAAAAAGCCTTGGTTCCACAAGGCAGAGCTTTCAGCGCTCCCGCTTGGCTGCTGCTGCTCTGAACTTGGTAAGTAATGGAGCTCAGTGTGGTGCTGACACTCCGAATGAGAGCTCCTGTGCGGAGCATGGAGAAGAAGCAGAGAGAGGTGGCCTAGACCCCATCACCAGACAAGATAACGAATGGTTCAAACAGCTCAAATTCACACCTTTTTAAAATCTGCAGCAGATCAAATGCACTTTCGACACAA
Source organism: Brachypetersius gabonensis (assembly GCA_037577145.1). Classification (NCBI taxonomy): domain Eukaryota; kingdom Metazoa; phylum Chordata; class Actinopteri; order Characiformes; family Alestidae; genus Brachypetersius; species Brachypetersius gabonensis. Next base: position 34,050,422 of record JBBJLR010000111.1, on the reverse strand, counting down.
AACATGAAACAAAAAACAAGGTTTTCCGGCTGAGGTCGTTTCATTTTGGTCAACCACGAGCTGAAATGAAATGTTAGCAGAAAGATCAGAGTGACAATGAACAGCAAAGTAAAAACACAGCAAAGCACAGCTAGAGCACATAGAAACCGATACAGTGAGGCCACCAGGTTCAGACCTGAGGAAATGGAGATATGAATCCAAATGTAACAGGTGAACATATAAAAAGACATCCTCTGGGTTTGCATTCAAGTTTGAGTTCCCTTCACATAAAACAAGGATCCATCATTTACCCTAAAAGTATTTGTCGTTCCATTGCTCATGGATTTCAACATCCCATACATTCATTAAGTCGTAATGATATTTAATGACACTTGAGATGCTTTTGAATTCATTTTACGTAACCGGCACTTCTGAGGCTCTGAGATGGATCTCATACAGTGACTGAGTCGAGCCCATTTTTATGACTCATAGAACAAAACTATTTCCACACACAAGTTATCATTTCTACAGTGACCTAAAAACTCCCACACGTCAGTGGGTGGATCACGTCTCCTGAACCCAAAGACACTCTATGTTATCATATTTTGCTGAAAATAGGATGGCCTCTCCAGTACACTATGAGGTAAGAGAAGGCAGCAAATGAGTAAAACAAAAATCAAGTATAAATTTTATATTGAAGGGTGCTCTGTTTTGGCAAATTAAATAAAGGGGATATCTTGAAAATGCAGATTTCACATCACAGAGCACCTGAAGAGCATTAAGGTGGTCAGGCACAAGATTATGCTTGTGTAGAGCTCCCCCTAAGGGCTCTTCTCAAACTGTGCAGCCCAAATGCAATTATAAAATAATCCAAAGCTTAGTGAAGCTACTCACCTGTTTGACTTTAGTCAGCTCTTGTTGCATCTGTTGATAAAGGCTCTCAGACTCAGCCAGCTTATCCTGTTGGACAAGAGATTGCATGAGAGCATGAGGTGGTCAACACCTAGTCAGTGAAGACTGAATCCAGAGTCCAGAGACAATTATACAACTCTTTGGGTCCTGTTATAAACTGATGGGATCCATTTTACCTGCAGTCTCTTTATCTCTCTTAAGGCTTCAATATGATCTTTTCTTAATCTCTCCATCTCGTCAAGGTCATCAGAGTCAGATGTTGATGCCTTAGAGTACAAAAAATGATCAGAACATCATAAATATTCTTTTTGATAACATTTACAGCAGATGTCAGTCTGCTACTGTTATGTAAAACGCAATTTAATGTAAATGAAGCAAAACATTTTTTTATTATTTATGAATTTTTTATTAGTTTTGTATTATATAGACATAAAACACTTAAAGGCAATAGAAGGTAAAATGATTACTAAGGTTCAGCAAGTACACCCCAGGAAATTTTATTTTACAATTAAACTGTGTTTGCTGTGCTACTTTTGATTAAAAAGCACATCAGTGTAATGTGTAAGATAAAATGCTTCTTCTTGGGGGTTGATAAAAGCAAACAGGACAATGAACTATAGTATATCACTATTTACTATTGTGGGAAGTGAAATAAAAATAATGAAATACCTATATCTAAAAGACTGTGTCACTGATATATGCTTCGGGATACAAAACTGTAGGTCTCAGGAAACGACATTCAATGACCTATTAATTAAAAAATGTCTTGATTTTAATTGTCATTTTAATAATACACTGTAAAACGACAATTTTGTCTGTGATGTAGTTAGTGGCACAGTGGATAACACCAGAGCTCGGCACAGAAGAGGAACTCTACTGCTCCAGTGTTTAGATTAAATTACTAAGGCTATAATCTCTTCAATCTAAACACATCACACAAAGTGTAATTGATTTCTGTCCTCGAGTCCTTTGCAATGTGCTTATTGCAGAAACTCATTTCGTTAAGATATCCATATAGACATACACATAGATATAAACATAGATAAAAATTCTTACTAGGGCATTTGATGAAGAGTCAGTGAGATCATCGGAAGCGAATCTGGCTACTTCCTGTCCCAACTTTGACTCGTCTGTCAGCTTGAAGAGTTCTTTTGTCAAAGTCTCAAAATCTGCATATTTGAAAACATAATTTTGAAAACATAATAATTAGAACTGCATACATTACTTATACACTGTGCTATACACAATACCTACAAACAATATCGAAACACAAGCCTATCTTAGAGCTATATTAAAGGCACCTGAAAAAAAAGAACAAATGTAAAAAAAAACCAAAAAAAAACCAAAAAAAAAGGCTGATCACATCTATTGTGGTAATGATCAGGGTTTGAGTAAGAGAGGCTGTTGAGTGAGTAGCCTTCATGGATTGTATTTATCAAATCAAGTTCTGTTCAGTGCTGCCATTTTTATCAGTTTTATTAACTTTAATTTTCCTCCTTGACGAATTATAACTTAAAACGAGTGCCGGACAAAATAAGTAGGTCAGCTACATACAAGATTGCACTAAAGTGCATGTCAATAATGTGACGATTTCTTTAAAACACTTTGTGCTGACACCCCTTCACCATCCTCAAGTTCCCTATATTGAAATAAAAGTCCTATGTTTGGGTCCTCAATCCAAAACCTCAATCCTTACAATCACTTAATTTACATATTCAGATATTTATTATCTGTGCTGCTTATCTTATCCCGGCAGTCGTGGGGCAAAAGGTGGAGACACACATGAATACACTCACACCTAGGAGCAATTTAGCATCTCCAATACACCTGACATGCATGTTCTTGCACTGTGGGAGGAAACCAGAGCTCCCAGCAGAAAGTCACATGGATGCTTGGAGACTCCACACAGAAAGGACCTTGGTCTTCTCGGCCAGGAACCAAACCGAAGAGCTTCTAGTTATGAGGCGACCGTGCTAACCAGTTTGCCATCCTAATTTACACGTTAAATTACGTTAAACTGCTGAATGATAAATCTTTAGTTTCTGGGGTTGAGCAAAGGTTATGGTGTTAGCTATGGTTTGAGAGCATTATTGAAATAGGAGAGTACCTTACAGTACACAAAATAAAGTACACTAAGGCTGATTCCAGATTCACCCGCAGAATTTGGAGAGAACATGATACTAATGACGCTTATGATACTTACCTCCATATGCCACTGTCCCGCCAGGGTCCACGCGGATCCTCTCTCTCAATGTTTGGAGCTGAGACTCTGTTGGCTTCAGCCCCAGTACCTCCAGAGCCTGTGGACAACACCACTGTCCTCTTAGCAAAGTTCAGTCCATGTGTGTAGTGTCCTCTGACTCACTCTGTTTCCTACACCCATCTCTCTCTTTTGCAAATGCCACACAGTTAATATTTTCAATGTGCACCTTTCGTTCTGCAGCAGCTTTTACAAGTGCAAGGCAAGAGCCATTTTCCTGATTCTCATGTGAAATAGCTACTAAGTCTCTAAATGAAATGCAGTTAAACACACTGTCTCCCATAGCAACACAGCTGTAGAAAATGCCAGAGCCTGGCGTGACCGCACAGGCTGAGGCAGCAGCACAATCACTATTGATTTTCCCATTATAGTGCAGGAGGAGTCAACAGCGTCATTAACTCCTCACCACATGATAACACAACACTAACGGCTCAGTGGAACGAAAAACACAATAGGAATGGATCGTTAAAGCATGCCGAGTGGTCCACCAGGGCTGACACTGCAGGCAGACTGGCATGAGGACGAGGGAAAGGGGCCGAGGGGCAGGGACAAACCTGCTCCAGCCTCTCCAGTTTGACTCGAGAGCTAGAGCTGAGTGATGGTGGCCTTGACTGGGCAGCCATTGGAGTGATGCTGGGCTTACAGGCAGCAGCGGCATCTGGAGACACAAGAGAAAAAAAAACACAGATGTAATGAAATATATTAGATCTCAGTAAAATGTATTTGTAAGCAAGTTAGATTCAAGACTTTTGACATTTCCATTACAACTGGCAATGTCATTGCAAATTTAATTTTAGACCTACTTTGCGGTGATCACCAAATATAGAAACACTCTTCAGAGTAACTCACATCCATACTGACATGTCACTGTGCCTGCTAGCTCTAGAGCAGGTCACGCTGGTTTGGTCCATGTCCAGACATTGCATTGCATGTTTTTTTCTTTTATAAATGACAATAAAACATCTGTCTGCCTCCACATAAACTCAAATAGACCATAGTGTAATATTTAAGGAGGCATTCATTTCAGGGTGTCCAGTGATCCAATGCCGTACCAATAATTCCTTTGCAAACATTTTGGCAGCTTTTAAGACACTAAAGTCAAAACAAAATCATGTTTTCTAGATTTACATCCTCAGGAGTTTCTCTCAGATTATCCAAGCTTATCTTTTGTTTTTGTTACTGTGCTGTGTATTACATCCTGCACCCATAATAACAAAAATATATTAAAAAAGCTGTATTGAGTCTTCATTCTGTCCTTTTCAACTAATTGAACATGTTCTGGAAAACATCTCTTCTCCATGTTCTTTTAATACATGTCCTTCAGGCCTTTTCTTTCCTTTAGGCTTTGACAGATTTGTTTCTGCTGCGGGTCATGGCTCACTCTCTGTCTCTAAGAACTGATGATAGAATTATATCCTTTCTCTTTTACAATGCAACTCGTCCTCTTTTCATTTGATCAAGGCCTTGTGCTTTGCCACATTTCTTTGAGCAAATGAGCTCCTCCATCTCGTCCTCTTCTGCTCTCAATTTTTCTGCTCCGTCACCCCATCCTTCATCAGCAGCTAATATTCCAGTTTCTCCTGGACCACTGTCTTTGACTAAATCTTTTATTGTGGTCGCTGTTATTTGGCCTCTTTTAACCCGCTCAACAAACATTTACTAAAGTCTCTCCAGCTTTTGCTTGAGCACAACATATTCCAGTGATTAGGTCACATATTCAGTTTAAATCTGTTTTTAAAATTGTCTTAAATACTTGCGTTTGAATGTGTTTCATGCTTCAAATGGTATAAGCCCTTACTTAAGGTCTCTGGGACTCAAAGGACCCTGTGAGTATGTAGATTAAGTTGTTGTAGCGGTTTGTGTCAATTATGATATTGGCATGAAATTCAGAAAACTAGAAGAAACTACGGTGAAAATCACATGTAAAAACTTCTATTACGCATGGAAAATCTTTACATTTACTCAAAATATGCAATAGTGCTCATGGCATCTAAATTCAACAACCCAACTATGACAAAACTACTAAGTAAAATCCTCAACATGTTATGCATTATACTAATACTGAGTCTTAGATTACAGCATGCTTGTCAAAACACTTGGATGAGAGAAAGAGAAAAATACCCTGTATCTTATTACTGAACATGGAGACAGAAGCGTAGACACTTATTTTTCACATTTAAAATATTATTTACATATTTAAAAGTGAGAACTAGTTGATTTATGTTATTTAATGTCTTCCATAAATTAAGTCGATGTGTCAATAAGGCAAAATGTCTAAGTCTGATCAAGGTATAGTCCCCCCGAGTAGGATAGCGGCCTATGAAAGTTCAGAAATGGCCCTGCTATTAATGTTGGCAAAAAGAGCAGCTCCAGCGGTTGATCAGAATGACCATTGTTGTTACCTAGCAACCAGTGATCAAAGGAATTATATGGTGCCATTATGAGAGAGAGAATGTTTTTTGACTAATCTGATTTTGTGGTCACTACTTACTGTTAGAATATCTAAGCATCACAAGAGGGAGTATGTTATGATGAAAAAAAACACATTGTGGGATTGTGCCGCCAGAGCGAACTGTTGTATAATATTTAGGCTATTCTTGGGGTTTGGAGAACTCTTATAATCATGAAGAATTTCCCTTTTTTCCAGTCATTATTTACGCTAACGAATGGTTTGCTTGCAGTATTTCCACACATCTACAGAATGTGATTAGGATTCATTCCGATTACATTAAGACAAACATGCTCTCGTGTATTCTCTAAAGGCAATTCAGGACATTGAATGCCTAACCAAGAGCAATTTGTACTCACACAGGACTGGGCAATAAAATGATCATTATCAGTCATGAATTACTTTGTCACAATATGTTTTACTGAGCATTTAATTGATTTCACCAGTGCTTTCTTACTTATGGCTTTTGATTTTTTATTATTTTTAAATGTATCATTAATGGATTCTTATTAGACAAAATAGTCCTCATGATCAAATAATTTTTAAAAGAATACAAGAGAGATTCTTAAGATAATTGTCTAGAGAGTGTCTTGTCTAGATTCTCTGTTTAAATTGTCACATGATTGATAAAATAGGTCTGTTGTGTTATTTCTTGTATCTGTAAAGTGCAACTGATTGAAGAGCCAAGCATGTTCCAAACATCCAAAAACCACATTTCCAGACCAGATAACGTCTAGCACTGATTACACTTCATCAAAGGGTATTATGCATCCGTTCCATTTTTGTGTAGTACTTAACAAACTCTGTCCACTGGCTTTTGAATCCTCTCTGTGGGTTATTCACCCAATAGCAAACAAAAGTTTAAACATCATACGGCGCCTGACAACACAGCTAAGACTTGACCTGAACGGACATCAGTTTATTTTGGCCTTGTCCTGAGGGTATTTGTGTGATAATATCCATTTTCATCTGCTCATATTGAAAATGCGGTATCCTGCTGGCAGGATTATCTTCAATAATAAACACTCCAATATCTCATCAGCACATTTTGAATGTTTGCTGTAGTGGGCAGGTAATCCAGGTTATGATGGAACAATGTTCCTCATCCCATAATATCAGATTTACTGAATTATTTCCCTAATACTGGGCTACTCCAAAAAGATCTGTACGCAAACTAAAGTGCAGCAAACAGTAAAAAGAAGATACATTTTGTCCACCAACATCAGGGCATTAAAAAAGCAAAATGTTCAGCAGTTACTGAGAATTGCAGTACCAGAATTGTCCACTGTGGTGCAGGCACTCTCAGGGGCAGTGACAGAAGGAAGCTCTGACTTTGCTGGTACTGCTCGTACCTGCAACAGGCAGAAAAATACAGTTAAGGCAGTATGAGACCAAAGTCTTGAACCATGTTTAAGGTGCACTGATTGGCGGGTTACATGAGAAGCAGGAAAACAGTCGAAGAGTCTAAATCTTCAGTCTAAATCTTTAGAACAGTCTACAATAAAATGAGCAGACAATCAGTCTAAATGCAGTCTAATAGGCTTGTATCAAACACAACTGAAATTTCTTCAAAACCAAACAGTATTGTGCAAATATCTTAGGTTGTACCGAAAATTGGTAATGTTAATATAAAAGCAAGTAAACATAAATTCACCTGGATTAGTTTAACAAAACATTTATTAACTGGATTTCACTGAGGACAGTTAGGTCAGTGATATAAACACAACATACTCATTATTCATTTATTTAGATTTATTCTACTGTTAAGAGTTTTGTCAAACTGCTGAGTGACCAGAGAAACACATTGCATATAATTTTCTCAGCTGGCCATTACAGCCAATCTCAATTTAGTGCCACCTATTCATTCAAGTTACAAGGGAAGTATCCCAGATTGCTTTTTAAATAAGGCAAAATACAGAGTAGTCAATTCAAATAGGGATAAACTATAGATGTGTGTTTGTTCTGAGTAAATACAGTTCATCTGTATCATGTGTTGCATTTTGCCAATGTAACACTTGCTCTGATTCAGTGACAAGGTTTTTTTTGTCCAGTCTGAAATATTTACAGCCAGATATATGGCTCACCTGGGTCAGTTTGACAGAAGGCAATGTCTCGCTACCCGGGTTAGGGGTAGGAGAAATCTTAGGAACAAGCCCCCCAGGCAGAGGTACGCCCCCCAGGCCAAGGGGTCTGAGCTGGGGGGCTGTGTTGCATGGGCCCTGCAAAGTGATGGGGCTGTGAGGGCCACTGCTGGATCCAGAGGAAGATCTCCGCCTGATAAACGCTATCTCCACTGTTGGGTCTGGTCTGTATAAACATATGCAAGCAATCAATTGTAAAGTAGATTTAACTGAAGTAATTCAAATCAGAAAAAAACGTATAGATGGTGTGAGTCCTCAAATCATTACTGATCATTTGCAGTGGGCAGAAATATCTGACCTCAGTTTTGTTCGAGTAATTATGCCTTTGGCCTCCTCGTGTGTTACTCCGATAAAGGACTCTTTATTGATAGATATTAGCTGATCGCCAACCTTTAGTCTTCCATCCTGAAAAAAACCCAGAGCAGAAAACACTAATCAAATCAAAAAGGCAGCAAAACTGCACACATATACTACTGTTATGGTTAGTTTATAAACTGACTTTTTTCTCTAAACCCAAAATAAAATAAAATATTATTAATAATATTATTAATCATTTAGCTTTTCACACTTTATATATTAGTCACTACTATTATGATATTATTCTATGATTCAGTAATTCACCCTTTGGCAATCTCCTCCAGGCACTATTTCCTGAATGAACACCATTGGCCCCTCTGCACGGTTTGCTCCACCCTTGATGACCAGGCCTAAGCCGGTTCCCTTGGCAACACATATCAACTGAATCATGCAGTCACTGGGGGAGGAGAGGTCAAAATAAAGATTGACAAGTGTGTCAGATATAATCACTTGCAAGGTGATTAATACATTCTTTTCTGAATGACCTAAACTAATCTTTCATAGGATTTTCCACTCAGGCTAAGCAGTGGTCATTGTAGCAGCATAGCTTGACCTTAGTGGGCCATTGAGCAATACCTGGGCAAAAATATATACCTGTCTGCTCACTGCCATGATTATCTTCTGGTTTATACTGTTCGATTTGACCTGGGCACCACTGAACCTGGGGTACATGTGACATAATATGTGCCAAAGAACCAGTTTGTCATGTATTTAGCTACAGCTGTGAACTGTAAAACAGTCATAACATTTAGTTAAGCCCAAAATAGGCAAGGCAATCAGAATTTACTCCTATATGATATGAATGGCATTTGAACTGTTTTATTTAGTAGAAAACAGTGAAAAAGCTCATAGGTGTCAATCCTAAACAAGATTTACGTTTGCCTATTGAAGTTGTAATACCCGCAATAACTTAAGTTAGCAATCTAATAGACACTTGACTCTTTTTCAGTAAAGCAGTTAAACTGGATATGAAAACTTCTGTAAACAGAATCTTAACAGTACACATCGAGAACAACAGTACACATCACTACTAAACAAATAAGTAAAATGCAGTCAGGCTCATCTGTCTTTATTTGACATTTCAGCATATGTGCATGCCCACATACTTCATGCAGCAGCTCAGACTGAACGATTATTAAACTGTATTAATATTTATATATTGCTTATATATAATTAAAAGCTAATAATGAAAAGTGAAGAAATCTAGCTTTACATAATCATTCCTGCATTTCTGCAAATGTCTGTGCATGACTCACCTGCAGACCTGTGGAGGTACTGAGGCTGGAGCGCAGTCTTTAGGGCTTAAGATTTGTGGACTGGTTGATCTTGAGGATGAAGAGGATGAAGCAGTGTCTGTCAGCTTAGCTGAAAATAAGACAGATTTTACTAACAAACTGCCACTGTCACAACAAAACAAAATTCGTAAAATGGAAACTTAACAGAGGAAGGAAAGATGTGTTTTAAGGTAACACGAGTTTATTTAAGTAATTTTGGACCATTTCTAGAATTAGAATCTCTTTATTGTCACTGTTTACAAAGAACAAAGAAATTTAAAGGTGCAATTCTCTTAGTGCAAGAATGTTAGTGCTAATATGAAAGACGATCATACTGTGTCATACTATATAAAACCCTTTATGCTTATGGTTTCTAAAACTGGCCATATGCTCCTTGACTTTTCCAGGGCCGCAGTGTTTGGTATGCAGAGTGGGTTAGGTGAGGTTCTTTGCTCAAGGACGTAGTGGCAGTGGTTAGAGGAAGGACACCTGGGCCTGTAGGCCTCTGGGGCTGTCAGTACACAAGCTGCCTTCTTTGCAATTGAGTCAGGAACTCTACTCTTCTCCAGCATTCTGGTTGTTGGTAAGGGGCCAAACCCCCAGATTATTTGAAGGTGAATTAAAGCCCTTGTTTTGTCTAGCATAGGAATTTGAAGAACTGAAAACTGTTCACTATCACTTTGACATATGCATCTGTGCCTGCAAGCCTTCAAGGCTGACAACAGTTTTTGTTAACTACTCTAAAATACTTCTATTGTGTAATGGAAAATACCTGTGGAGACAGGAGTAGGAGATGTTCTGCCAGTTCCAGAGCTTGTCTTGCTGTTGGAGCCATATTTTTCCATGAGTTCAGCAAACTCTCGCCTAAAAACATACACAGGGATGTCAGTGCTTTTTAGGGATGAGAAATACCAGTGATTTTGGTTTTGATTCAGCATGAAGTAATAAACTGCAGTTATCTCAAGTAATAGCAATGCCACTGATGTTAGAGGAGAAGGCCTGGACCTCAGCTGATGTTCTTACCCATGTAATTCAAATCCAGTTCATTCATGCTCAGTTAAAACAAGGTGGGCAGGCCACTGGACGTTCTCCACACTAAACTTTACTAAACCTTATGTCTTATAAGTGCCTTCCTCACTTACATTACCTTTCACTGAAACTAAGAGATCTAGTCTATATCCTGAAAAACACAAGTATACCTTTCTCCCTTCTCCACCAAACTCCTGTCCTTACTATTCAGTCTGATTTGTAGCTTTCTCCTGGCATCCACCAACTACAGTTTGTTCCATCAGAATGACATACAGTGAAGCATGACTCACAACTCCAGAGTCACTAAGTTTGCAGGGTCAACTGCTTTGTGGCTGAGCGGCTGTTGCATCTACATGCTTCCATTCAACAATAACAGCACTTTCAACTTACAGTTGACTAGGGCAGATCTAACTCAGGACTGTGGTGAAGGCAGCGCCACATTTAAAGTCATAGAGTTCTTCAGTCACAACCCATTCCACTGTCGGTGTTTGTTTGAACGACATGGCTATGTTTTTGACTTTATGCAATGGTTTCACCTTTTCGACATTAAACACACTTTCAACTTAAAAAAAAAGAACAGCATTCCATCTGAATAATATTATATATAGCCACAACTAGATAAAGAGAAATAGAGAGAACTCGGGACTGAGACAACACCTCACCAGGCCATATCTACTATTTGCACATAGATTCTTGAGTAATTAATTTGGGTCGATTCCCCAAAGGACATATCAAGATGTGAAGTATTAATACTTCAATATGAATTAGCCAGTGGTTCTCCACTTTAGTTCCCACTGCTTCCAGTTTGCTGACAACTGAACTATAAATGTCATCAGTATTTCAACCTGCTGAATGTGAAAGTAACTATAAAGCTCTTAAACACATGAGACTCAAACTAATCATTCAAAGCAGAATCTCTTTGACTTGCTAAGTGTTAGCCACTGTCTTTACTGATGTGCCAATTAAAAGCAGCTCCTTCGTTACGAATCGAGAAGAGGCTAAGCAGCATTTAATTAGATTGTTCTCTTAACCATAGATAAATACTCTCTTAAGGTGAAGAGTGCACGGCGTGGAACAGTTTCATATCTTAGAACAGATTTATGAACTCCCCTGGGTGATGAAAACTGTTCATAATATTAGAAAAAAGTACACGGCAGTTCACTGGGAATTGACTACAAGAGAGCATTCCTTGCTACACACGAAAAAAGTGCTTTGATAAAAACAGTTGTCCATTAGCAGTGATGGTAATCCTCCGTGGGGTTGCCCACTGTTCTGTTCTACAGGTTCAAGCTAGGTTGCATCTGATTGACTGGTGGCCCTAATACGTCAGCTTGTATCCAGCTCTAGGCGAGAGCATGCCATACAAAGTCCTGGAGACCAGCAGAATGCCAACTCAGTTTACATTAAGACAACCAGAACATCCTGACAGCCGCTCCAGATAGTGCCCTACCATTAACATATAGTGCTAAAACAAAAGACTGCCTGGCTTGAGAGACTGCCAATATGTGGCAGCAGTTCCAAATCGACAGCATGGATTGTGGTTTGTGATTAATTACATTTGCCAGCCTAAATGACATGATAAAGCAAGGAATCTGTCATGCCAGTGCAATTCTACAACTTGAACCAACAGTCCCAATTAAATGCCAAAGACCTTAATGTACTTAGAGTATTAAAGACTATTTTTAGACTTATAAAAAACAATCAAGAAGCTCATCTGTGTTCATCCACTAACAGGATTAATGTGGACTATGACAGCAATACTCTGTTTGTCTGGCAAATCAACATTTCATGGTCTAGAAACAACTAAATTCAACTTGAAACAACAAAATTCTTCTTCACACAGCAGCTCTAAAGTTACATATCTATCGACATCTAAAGAACATTAAGGTCCTTCATGACTGGCCATTGTTAGCAGAGTGTGAGGGCATTCTGATACCTGGACTCCTCATCCCGAGCAATTAGAAGAGACATGTGGTTGGTGGCGGATGCCATGCGCAGAATCTCCACAGCCCTGACAAAACACAGCGGACGGATTTTATGTTCTACAGGCACATTATCCTCATTTATCTCGGAACACAATGACAGATTAGAATGTAATTAATTAACAGTGACAAGATCATAATGTGTATATTTGATGGGAGGGAAGAGATGCAGAAGGTCTGGTAGAGTGATTCGGATTCATGCTGGCAGATCTCCATGATGTTCTCCTCTTGACATTGTTTTATATTTTATTTGTACCGTATCTGTTAAATTAGTATGCATACCTTTCATTCGTGACGCCCCCTAAATTCATGTTGTTGACATCCAAAAGGAGGTCCCCAGCTCGTAGTCGTCCTGGCAAAAACAAATCAGTGTTATTCAGATGATCAATTTACAGAAAGACAATCACTGAGTTTTGGACATGAGAAGGAGCCAGCATACCATCCTGTGCTGCCACTCCACCAGGTAAGACTCGCTTAATGAAGATGCCAAACTCTTCACCACTCAGTTCCCTGTAACCTCCAATTATCTTCACCCCTAGCAGACACATTAGATCAAGATCAAGATTCTTTTTTGTCACATAGTTAAAAACATGTAGTAAAATGCCCCCCTTAGTTGACCTGTAAGACTATAATAAAGTTTTCAAATAATGATAAACATTTTTGCTGACCAAGTATATTCTTTTATAGTTAAACGAATGCAATTTCTATGAATAAGCTGGCATTATTTTCATTGCCTTGAATTCTGTACCTATACAGTCAGACTAAAATTGACTAAACCATTATGATACAGCTTCAAATAAGATTTTCTTTTAACTTTTTTAAATATCTTTTTGTCAAAATACTAACATCTTGACTGAATTAAAAATTCTGGGGAAAATGAACACCGTGAAGCACCAAACGCTTTTTAAAGGCCAAAAGCAGTAGCGCACCCAGACCTATTCAGGAAGGGACACCTATGAAGAGTGTAATGTGATTTTGAGGGTTACATAACAATCTGTCTTTAACAATCTGTCTCTCAATCAGCCAACAACCTGAACATAGTGGTCAAATTTGATCTAAATCTGAAACAGGTCTACTGCTGGATACTGCTGGTCATCATCTAAGATTCACAAATTCTGATTCACAAAAACAATTGTTATTTCTAAATCATTCCAAAATTGAAATATTACCCTCAAAAGTTTTTTTTAATCTCTGACCAAAAAAGCTTTTTTTAGAAACAAACAACTATTTACAGAATTTGTAACATGTATTATTTCTAAATTACTTTTCAATTGGCGTTGCTTTAATAAATAATATATAAACCATGTTGGCTTCTTTGATGCTGGCTGTGGTGAAATACCTTGTCTGGGTAAATGTTTAACATAAACACACATAATATCTTTATAAGATATAAAATAAAGCTATAATCGGTGTGATTGGGTCCAGCAGCTTGGTCATGATTTTCTCATTTATTTCTTTAATTCAATGCACATCATCTGCTTCTTCTCAGCACTGTCCTTCGCACTTGGACACATGGATAAACAAACTTTTGCAAAATAACTGCAAGCACAAATTATCGTAATCCGAATTTTAAGCCCTAAAAGTTTGTATTAGTTGTTTTTTTATCTTGTGCTGTATAGCTTTTAATTTATTGTTTTGCCACTTTCTGTTCCTCTTACCTTTGTACTGTCCACTTTCTGCCATAGCAATGCAAATGACCACTTGTTGGTCTAATATAGGTTTATCTTAACATGTTTTAGGCATAAAAGTTGTCAAAAACTGAACTTGGCCTTAAATTAGGGTGGTATCAGCCTAGTGGATAAAACACTTGCCTGTGAACTCAACCCCCCTCCCTTTCTACCATTGTGTCCTTAAGCAATACACTTGACCCTCAGTTGCTCCAGGAGGACTGTCCCTGTAACTAATGACTTTAAGTTGCTCTGGAGTGTCAGCCAAATGCCCCTTTACCCTTTAAATAAACCATAACTACAAATAACCATGACCTGTGGTTAGAAAAGTATAATAGAGTTATGTTGGTTACCTTTGCTCCAATGTGGAAAGCAAAACTTGACTTTAGCTTTTTGTTTTCCCTTACCATGAGCTTTAAGTGTCGTGCTTTTGACTTGCAAGCCAGCGGCTCCTGCCCCTAAACATGCTAAATTAAAGAACAGCTACTTTAATGCAGCCCTTTTCTAAAGTGATGGATGGAATCCAACTCTATTCAGGATTGCCCTATAGAGTTACTAACAATTTCCATGAGGTGATTTATATCTAAAACGTATTTCTGTAGACCCACAGAAAGTGTGCAGAAAAATATAATTCCTGATAAAGAACATAAATGGGTTCTTTAGAGCGGTGCATTCATGAAATGTTCAGGTTCCCAAAAGAGCATTTAGTGGCCTAGTGGTTAAGGCATTCGCCCTGTGATCAGAAAGTCTGGATTCGATTCCCAAGACCGCTAGGCACCTCTGAGGTACCCTGAGCAAGGTACTGTCCCCACACACTGCTCCCCGGGCACTTTGTTTGTAACTGCCCCCTGCTTCACTTGGTGAATGGGTTAAATGCAGAAGAAGAATTTCATGCTGTTCACACTGTGTGCTGTGGTGTGTTCACGTATGACCAGATTGTCACTTTCACGTCACTTCAAAAGAGCATTCCAGTAAACAGTTCTTTGATCCATTCACTAAAACATGTTTGAAAAATAAGGTGCTAATGTGATGAATTGTTGCACCCACTTATATGTCCTAATATTTGTGGGTGCTGCTGCTCATCCAACATTTCTTCTGAGATCAAAGCTATTAAAAAAAAAAAACCTTTTTTACTCATCTGGGATTCTTTCCACCAGATGTTGAGCTGTAAGGATTTTACTGCATTCAACCACAAGAGCATAAGTGAGGTCAGGTACTGATGATCATTTGTTGATAAACGATCATCATCAATCCACAGCAGGGCTTCATACTCTCCTAATTGACGCTTAGTATTGGGCATGATGTCTTTAGCGTAATGTGCAGCTGCTACATGTGTGTTTTGGATACTTTTGAACATATAGCGTAGTGCCTATTTGATTTTTCTTTTTAATTATAGGAGTTTTCGTCCCTTAGGAAAAAAAATAGATTCAAGTTTTGATTTTCTATTAGCAGTTACTGTTCAATTTTTTATAAGAGCAATAATGAACATTCATTAAATAGTTTTTACACAGATTTTTACACAAACTCGTGCTGAGGCAAGCTCAGATAGCATATGTATCAAAAGAAATGACAAACCTATGATATGAGGAGTGATAGTTTAAAAAGTATTTTATTAATGAGTTTAAAGAACAGCCACATAATGCAAAGGTTCGATTGAATTGAACCACGCATTTAAACCAGGAAACATTTAAAGAATCTTATGAAGAAAGTAGCATAAACACAGCTCACCAAGTCCTTTCCTGCAGTCAGAAAACTCCAGTCTCTGCACAGCACGGTTGATGCCATGGGGTCCCATAATTGTCCTGAAAAATAACCATCGGCTGTCTTTTACAATTCAGTTCAAACACAGCAGAAAAACATGCACTACAAAACTAAAAACTTCACATTTTAAGGAAAAGGTATTGTATTTGAATGTAGATGAATGGGGAGAGAAATAGTAATAGTAATTTAAAATCACTCTAAAAATAAACACACTATTCAGAGTGATTAACAAAAGGAAGTAGGTTACTGCGCTTAGCTTTATTTCATAAACACTGCCGTACATAGGTAAACACGCTCCTATTGGAAAAGCGTGTTTCCAATCTGTTAAACTAGAGCCTGATCTCTGTTGAATGTAATCCCCATTACAGACAAAAGAAACACGATGCAAAAGCTCTTATCTAGGCCATTGGCTGAAATAGCTTTGAAAAGTGAGCATGTATCATAGTGACAGCAAATCTCATATTCTTTAATATAGGTTTTAGTGCTGATTTTAATTTTACATACATATTGTATGAGAATTTCCTGATTTTCAATCTATCTGGGGGTTTTTTCCTCCCACAGTGTATGCTGTGCTCTAAACTGATCTGAGAAAATAACAAACAATAAATCTGGTGAGTAGGTCTTAAAAAAAGAACATGAACTGAGGAACAACTCTCATTGACCCTGTGTTGGAACATGAATGAGACTGATGGACAGCAGTCACGTGAGTTCATGGAGAGGTCAGGTGGAAAAGAAAGAACAAAGAACATAAAAGAAAGAACAAAAAGAGCATTTCCAGTGAGTAAAGAGTATGAAGCGCTTCAGGTTGAACTTCCTTTCAGGTGCACCAACCCCCTCCCCAGAAGCATAAACATTCTACTTTAATCTGTGTGTGACATTCCAGACATGAGGATGAGATGAGGTGAAAAGAGCAACAGACAGAACGGCATGGTGTTAAGCCCATCATCTGCCCTACAAATAAAGCTTACATGTGAAGATAACAAACAGAGGACTACAATATATAAAAGCATTTTCTGAGGACGTCGATCGCTGGAGATAAAGCAACCGGACATAAACAACAACCCAAGCAACTAGGCTTTTTACAGGATTGTGTTACAGTAGCCGAGGCATTTAAACTGATCACTTAATTCAGTCTAATCTGTCTTACTTGCCACAAGCCACATTAGGATACATGCCGAGGAGGAGCGCACCGCAGCCATGCTGTTTGCCCATCTCCAACGCATCCAACCAATTAAACCCTGGGTATGAACTCCCTTCAGATCTATTACCATTCTTGAAGTGCGACTACCTGTTGTTAAGAAATCCCTTCACCTCACTTGATCTCTGTCAAGTACATACTGGTGCGGATCTACTGAAACAGTAGACATTCAAAATCTGAATCCACGCTGCTTGCATGAGTATAGAAAACCTCAGAGTCATAGAAAGTATGTGCAGAAATCCATGCTTAGTCTACATCAACACAGCAAATCCTCCTCATTTGCATAAACACACAGAACCTCAAACTCACAGTCATTCTCTGATTTATGGAGAATTGCTAAAGCTTCACTCCCAAATAAGCGAACCCAGCCGACCAAGATCATAAGCACATCACGAGCATAAGGCAGGAGAAGAATTAGACTCAAAAACATTCACAGCTTTTCTAAATCTGCAGATTTTCCGCAATGAAAAGGAGGGCAGCCTACCAGTAAAGGAGGGATAGTCCGTCAAAGCGCTCTGCCTCCGCTGACTGTGGCAGCAGTGGCATTGCAGGTCCAAAAACAGCTGATGAAATATTATAAAGGCAACCTCATCATTGGGTCGGGGAGATGATGGTTCAAATCAGGACGGTCTAAGATGACCGAGACACAGCAATCTACCCAGACCGTTACAGACATGCGCCTACCTATCCACTAATCTCCCCTGATACCCGGCAGTCACATGGTGTGCTTCACCTCTCCCTCCACTGTCATCGCTGATGGTGCGTCTCCCTCTGAAAGAATAACAAAACACCAGGACACCAGGATGACATAAGTTAAGAGGGCATGTAAAGGAACATAAAGCATAAATCATATTATATGCAAGGTTAATATGACTGAAGGGGGCAATTAATCAACTTTTTTTTTTTAATTAACTACCCTATAATAAATTATTTTGCAAACTTCCAACCAGTTGTAATTACAAAATGTGTACTGATAAAATGTCTGATAAAATAACAATAAAAACCAACAATGATGTTGTTATTCAAGCATCGCCCACAGGGTGGCCCTGTTTCAAGAGCGCAAGAAACAGGAAAGTGTCGAATCACATTACATATGTAAAGTGTGTTTGTGTGTGTGTGAGAGAGAGAGAGAGTGAGAGAGAGAGAGAGAGAAAGAGAGCGAGAGCAAGAGACATAGAGAGACAGAGAAAATAAATAAAAATAAATATATAATAGTATGTATGTATAATACTTTAAAAAATAATAGAAAATCATTTAAAAATAACAGAAAGTAAGCAATGTATATACACCTGCCAGGCATTATACTAAAACACATACCTAACATTGTGTAGGTCCCCTTGACCCACCAAAACAGCTCTGACTTGTCAAGGCATGGGCACAGCAAGACCTCTGAAGGGGTGTTGCAGTATCTGAACCAAGACATTAGCAGCAGACCCTTTAAGTCCTCTAAGTCGTGGAATGGGCCCTCCATTGACTGGACTAGTTTGTCCTGCACATCCCACAGATGCTCAGTCACACTGATATTGAATTTAGAGGCCAAGTCAACAACTTGAACTCTTTGTCATGTTCTTTAAACCATTTTGTGAACAGTTTTCGGAGCATGAAAGAAGACACTGCTTGTCTCCCCCACCCCCTTTTTTCCGGCCGAAAAAAAAGGAGGATCATTGTCATGAAAAAGTGTACTGCAGCAATGTTTAAGTGCATGACAAAGTATCATTCACATAAATGCCAGTACCCAAGGTTTCCCAGCAGAATATTGCCCAGAGCGTCACACTGTTCCCTCCGGCTTACCTTCTTCCCATAGCGCATCATGGTGTCATCTCTTCACCGCGTAAGTGATGCACACGTACTCGGCTGTCTGGTCTGATAAAAATCATTCATCAGACCAGACCACCTTCATCCATTGCTCCATGGTCCAGTTCTGATGCTCATGTGACCATTGTAGCAGCTTTAACCAGTGGACATGGGTCAGCATGAGCCTTTCTGACTGGTCTACAGCTATAGAGGAAAGTAAGTAAAGTAGCCCCCTATAGTGGCCTCTGAACACACCACAGCACACGGTGTGAACCATGTGAAATTCTTTCTTTGTATTTAACACACTCACCAAGAGAAACAGTGGGCTGCCATTGATAAAACAATTCTAGCCTTCACTGTCCCTTGGCCCTGCCACCAGTTCACCATTTGTAATTCCTTGGATTTGTTTTGGTAGAGACAGGCCTCTGCACACCATCAACACCACCAAGAGGCCTGCAGTGTGGAAGGTGCTCTGATGAAGTCGTTCCCCATCACAATTTGGCAGGCTTTGCTACAAAATTACAAATAAATACAATAATAGATAAATATTAAAATACATGTAGCCTATTTGGTCACATTAAAATATTACGTCGTCCACTATTTATGTATGTATGTACACTATATGGACAAACAGTTACGCACCTGTTTTTCAGGGTTTAGGCTAGGCTCCTTAGTTCCAGTAAATGGCAATCTAAATGCTTCAACATACAAACACATTTGAAACAAAACCATGCTTCCAACTTTCCAGAGCGACGTACATCAGCTTGTTCTTGATACCTGTCAAACTACTAAAATCAACACCTACTTTTTACCAAATTACTGCCAGCTAAGATACAAACCTTAACAAACACGGTCAAAAGAATAAAAAAGCCAGGTTAATACACATGTAAGGAAACAGTTAAGAGGGTAAAGGCTCGAAATTGAAAGATAATGATAGATAACAGAAAAATGACAGGACTGGTTTGTCACCAAGGTGCTCCTGGAAGAGGTTTGTCTTCAGACGACGCTTGAAGATATTGTGTGCCTATTTTTTTGAGCAACGGAACAGAAAATCTTGTGGAAAGCCTTCCAAGAAGAGTGGAAGCTGTTATAGCTTCAAAGGGGAAACAAATCCATATTAAATGTATTTAAATGCAGTGTCACATTAAAGTTCCTGTTGGTGTAATGGGCACGTGTCCCAATACTTTTGTCCATGTGTGTAATACTTTTTTTAAAATGTGTAAATAAGTACTTACAGCAGATATGTGCATATCTAGATCGCCTAAATATTTTCGTTCCTTTTTTATTTCCACATAACATGCTGAATGCAATCGTAGGAACTACCGTTACCTGCTGTGTTTCCAGGGGAATCCTGTGTATGGGAGCTGTGTTTTGTATGGTGTGGAGCAGCAGCCTGATCTTTCCTTTTCGGTGAGAAATGTATGTCGTTTTCTGGCATTTTTGTTTCTTCTCTAATATTCTATAGAGTCACTAGGCCATCTTCTTTTCTATCAAAACGACTTTAACCTGTAGAAACAGGGAAAAGTATAGATGTAGCCACATATAGCTAACTGGCTAACTAGTGTCCTATACAAATTGACAGTTCAACTTTATTTATAAAGCACATTATCATGCACGACAGGCGTTTTACAGAAATTGAGTAAACAATAAAATGAATTAGAATAAAATAATGGAAGAAGTAAAAGGAAATGGGAGGTAAAATGAGTTTTTATCCCTGTAAGATATATATAAACTTCAAAGTCAAGTTTATTTCTATAACACATTATCATACACAAAAGATTATCCAATGTGTTTTACAGAAATAGAATACAAAAAGCAAAGCAGAATAAAATAATGGAAGAAGTAAACGAAAAAGCATATATTTGAAAAATGGAAATGCAGAAGCTGGAGGAGAATTTTGCAGTTTTAGCAGCTTTCTAAAGCTGCAGATCTGATAACGACGGGCAGTTTGAGTGCACTACCTATGTACAGTTTGGATACTACGTTTAGATCTTTTCCTATTTTTTTTAACTGGGTTACTTACAGTAACGTTTTCCAGTCCCTCTGTGCTGTACATTTTAATGTTTTCTATACAGCACTTATATATGCAGAGCACTGGGCCTCTGAGACTAGAGCTGAGAAACAAAGACATACACTAGGTGTTTGGCAAAAAACATGTCTTACTAAGAAAAGTGCTCATTCTGTTAGAAATTAAAAACATTTTCATGAATCAAAATAATCAAGGTTATGTTTGCACATATGTAAGGTTCTTTTAAAGGCTTAATTTTGATTAATTTAATGGTTATATGCTAGCCCACTGCCGGCAAAATCAGTTGTCCTCAGATAGGAGATAACAATTTCAACCTGATTAAAAAAAACAAAATAATAATAATAATAACTGAATAATATGTGACCTGATCTGGCAAAATGAGTCACAGTGACCCAAAATTCAAAATTGAGGTTTTGGGATCATTGAAAAGATGAAAAACTAAGCTTTAAAATTAAATCTTGGTCAAAGCTGTATCTTAAACAGTTGTCAAGTTACAGCCATTTGAATTATGGAATCGCAGCACCATTTTCCAGCTGAAAACCAGAGAAAATCGCATTTAAAGTTTTTTGTCAGTTTTTTGTTTATATCTTTAACAATCCATAGCATCCAAAGACATGCACCCAGTATTCAACAACAAAATTATACTACAGGGATTTAGATACTTAGAAAAATATATTAAATCAGACTGAAGCTTCAATTATTTCAAATTATTTATTAAAAACTTAATAAATTCATATTTTTGTAAGATTTGAGAGTTGCAACTCAACTTAAATAACCATTTAAGTACATTTTCACAACTATTTCCAGGATGGAACTTTGGGAGATTAGTTTTGAAGACCGTTTCTTTCGTATAAGACCAAAAAAGAAAAATCGATATCGATAAGTTTTTCAACATAATCGGCCTGTATCTACACAAATAGAACTCAGACTTCCGACTCATTACGGCAGATCGGGTCACATATCTTTACCACATGAAATAGTACATTGTAATATGTATTAAAAACAACAAGCAGTGAGTTTTGAACAATATTTACTGTTACTTTGTCACCATCTTCAGATATTTATAAAAAGCAATAAAATCATGCAAATACAAGGTCAACTACATTCTCGAGGACCACGTTTTCAAACCTTTAGCTCTACTTCAGGCTATAAGACAACCCAAGCTCCTGTTAGTTTGCTATTTTCTCTTAAACTTGGACACTGCTACCGTAATAACCATAACATGTGAACACTGTCACTTTGGTAAAAAAAAAAGATTAGATTATGACAAATGTATACTTTCTAAGAAGAGGTCTGAAGTAGCTAGCAACAGGGAGGACACAAAATGGCTAATGCTAATGTAACTCCTGAATATCATATGAAAGAGTAGGTTTTTGTCACCACTATCAGGTTTACTGTCTGACGGTGATGACAAAAACCCCCAAAATGGTCCAAATAGAGTATAATTGTTGATCACTATAAGTACCAATATGACTTATGATCTCTTTTGTACTATTTGTACTTTCATTTATGTAATTGTGTCACCACTGTCAGATTAGTGTCACCACCATCAGAGGTGGTTTTATTTGTTTTAAATGAATATGCTTACAATGTTTCTTCACTGCTGTTGAGTTATCAAAGTGTCTTTCCATACAATAAGATGTTTGTTAAATAAAAATCCTAAAAATAAAAACATTTGAAAACTGTAGTATGTAATAGTTTTCAAAAAACAAATGAAAACTATTTTTTCACAAACTATTTTATGAACAAAATACAAGATGAGGAAGTTAAACCTGTACATTGCTGAACAGCCAAGACCTTGGTCTATAATGATATACCTTCAGATTTTGTAATTTAAGTAATTTTTTTTTCATTAAAACCTGTTTTATCCATATTCCCAATAAGGGTTCCTTAGTGGTAGTGGGGCTCCAAAACTTGGTACTTTCCTAAATGTGCGAGATACTTGTGCCAGGCCTACAACATTAGGGATACTGACATTTGACCTGTTCACTGCCAAACTAGATAAAACCCCCAAATTCTTGTCTTGAGAAGAATTTTGTGGTGAGGAATGTCATTATTAAATTGTTGCATGCAGTCTCACCGAGTATTACACCACTCCACACATTTACTTCTAAGAGACCCTGCCTCACTGCGAGGCTTTGTAATACCTACTAATGTTTCTGACCTGTTGCCAACGAACTGAATTATTTGTGAGATGTTATACCAGGTGTCTTTTTTATTATTGTTGCACTTGTTGTTGACTTTAAGTGTTGTAGGTATCAAACTGAAAAATATTGTTCACAAAACAGTTTTCAGTCTCAACATTTGTTTTTGTTCTGTTGTCAATTAAATCTAGGGTTTACAGGATTTGCATTTAATTCTGTTTTTATTTACATTTTACAGAGTGTCCCAACATTTTTGGAAACAATGCTGTACCTCATTTAATCAGTGGATTTGGCTCTTTTATAAAAGACTCATTGCTGACACATGAGTTCTATTGCATCTTTCAATAGAAAAGCATTGCACCTAGAATGGGATAGTCTGGAGAAGCTGCACTTGAGCCTAAGCATTCAAAACATTTTGGGATACACTGATCTCACTAAATCTCTTGTTGTAGAATTCAATTGAATCCTCACCGCAGTCTTCCAGTAACTCTTTTAACAAAAGAGTTGAGGCTGTGACAGCTCCCCTTTGGTTTAGAAGGACAGTTGGATGAACAGGTGTCTATAATTATCTGACACCGTGTACTTGTTAATAGTATACAGTGTAGTTTGGTCATTTTATTATGAATTAACATAATTTCTAAGTTAAGCATGATCATCTAAATAGAGATGTCTTTTTTTGTACAGGCCGGCACAAGACCTGTCTTGAAGAGGAATACGTCTGGACCTTGGGGTTATGCTTCTGTCTTTTGCCCTCAGTGAGTGCTGTGCAAAGCACTATGCACAGCGAGCCTTTTGCAATGCTCAGGTGTGTTTTAGAAACCTGAATGTCAGAAGACTAGCCACCTCTTCTAGCCAGCTCTTTGTCAGGAGAGCACCTCAGCGGTTTGTTCACCAGACCAGAGGAGCTAAAACTCACAGGAAAAAGCAGTACAGTCAAGAGGATGAATGGAAGCAGAAGAATAAAACCATCCTCACATATATTGCAGCAGCTGGGGTTGGAATGATTGGCATGTCATATGCTGCTGTGCCACTGTACCGACTCTACTGCCAGGTCAGTGCTGGATATTTTTTACATTGTTGTTTGGCTTTTCATCATATTGGCCAATGATTATTAACATGGAAATAGCCTTGCAGAGAATGATTTTGTCCCTAAACCGAATGCATAGGACATTTTGATGATCCTCCTTCTACCCTAGGCAACAGGACTGGGTGGCACAGCGGTCTCAGGACATGATGCAGATTTAGTGGAGACAATGAAGCCGGTTAAGGATCGCATTATTAAAGTCACCTTCAATGCTGACACACATGCCAGCATCCAGTGGAATTTCCGCCCTCAACAGTCAGAGATCTATGTGAGAAAATGAGGAGTTTCCTATGAGTTTCTGCTTTTAATTTGCAGTCATAGTTCAGTAAATTACTGATTCTAAAGTTGGCCTAGGCAACCAACTGTTATTTATTAAAACATTATGAGCATGAAAACAATATGTATTTGCAGTAAATGTAACTTTGACTAGTGATGTTGATCTACTTTTTGTGGTTGTTCAGGTTGTTCCAGGAGAAACTGCTCTGGCATTTTACAAAGCACGAAATCCCACAGACAAACCTGTGATAGGAATATCTACCTACAATGTAGTGCCATTTGAAGCTGGGCAGTACTTCAACAAGATTCAGGTGATGGACAGTTTGTTGCTTATCTGTAATAACTCTGACATGGTCTTTCTATTATTTCTAACATTTTGATCCCATGTTTGAATGAAGATTTTGTGGGGAGTTATCTGTGTGTATTTAACTAAACTGAACTTTCTCTGCCTGCTCTACAGTGCTTCTGTTTTGAGGAACAAAGGTTAAACCCTCAGGAAGAGGTGGACATGCCAGTTTTCTTTTACATTGACCCAGAGTTTGACGAGGACCCCAGAATGGCTCGAGTTGACACCATTACACTTTCTTATACCTTTTTTGAAGCCAAAGAAGGACAGACATTACCCCTTCCTGGGTACAGCTAAATAAACAGTACATGCATTTATCAGAGGCGTCACATTTCTGATGAAAGATAGAGAGATCTAACAGCACTGTTTAGGAAATATTCCTAAAGCTGCTATGTTTATGTGAATATGTAGTCTGTGTTCATATTGGAGCTAATGTACCATGGCACTTTTTTTTATGGAATTCCACTTTTCTATTTAAATTAAACAGCAGCTTCATAAGCAGTGCTTTACACCAACATCCTGTTGGGTGCTGAAGTGCTTTGCCTCTTTCAGTACACTAGATGGCAGGACGGTTGCAATGTTCTATGGTGCTTTCAGTAAAGAAAATGCAGAAACAAAGTCCATTGCATTTGCAAGAATATGTTTTTCCTGTTTTAGAGCTTAAATGTGCAGTCTTGATATCTGATTTTGTCGTGTTTGATCACAGGGACATTGAGGTGCACGATATGGATGTTATGCAACTGTAGGGGAGGTAGAGACATCTGCCCTTACATAACGTGTGATCAAGCAATCTCGATGGCACTCAAACAAACAACGTTGCGCAATGGCTCAGACATTTTAAATAAAATAACTGCTGAGATGAAAAGCCACTTGAGAGTCAATCTAAAAAGCTTTGGTGCATGATGAGATGACCATACGAGGAAAAAAAATCTGCAAAACGAATAGGAATAATGTATAAATTAAAAAGACACAATGTATTAGAAATGTTATCGATTGGGGCCAGACTGTAAATATGTACATCTGTAGCTCCATGGTTGATCACTGTTGATGGACAAATGTGTCATTTGTGGTGTAGAACACGTACTGTACTAGTTCACCTCAAAACCGTGCTGTTCTCTGCACGTCTGCGTCGTTATTCGTGCTCAGGAAAACAAACCCAACCACGTTGTGCTGTGTTGAGCTATGCTGATTTGGGGTCAGGCAGATGAGCCTCCACGCGGCGCAAACTGACAAAGCCCTTCGATTCGCCACTGGTCCAGAATCAGAGCTGACCGACTACAACGCTCCTGTTAACGCTCTTTAGCCACACCCTCTATTGCCAAACGACCGGGATCAGGGTGTGATTGACACGGCTCGTTGCGAATGAAAGGAGAGAACTGGCCTAGCAACTCCACGAATGAGCCAATCAGGACACAGCAAGGGATGAACTTTTTGTTTTTTCCCCCCTGTTGAGGGAAGCTGGAGCCACTGTGGAATCCAAGTAGATGATCTCAATGAACGAGTGTGACGAGGAGGGGAAAAGGAAGCAAAGGAAGGATTATAGCCTCGTGAGCTCGCAGTGTCGAGACCTTTTTGGTATTTTGGTTTTTTTTAAAAAAATAAGCTGCTCGTTTAGCTTGTAATCAAAAGAAGTGGCAAAAAAGGGTCGTTTGTGGTACAATAGGGTTCAGAAAAACAACCAGTCCTCGACAGCATCTTGAAGGTCTTGAACAGACCTGGATCTGTCCTGCATCTGAGCTGGAGGAGGATTTGTCTTTGGCATGTGTGGGGAATGATAGAGAAGTGTCTAGGGTTGGTGTCATGTAGGGAACGATAGAGGGACAGGTCTGAGAAAAGACAAACAGGACAAAACAATAGCAAAACAAAAAAGATGATCCATAATGGGACATCGGAGTGACACATCCATGAAGATGAGCCACAGGAGCAGCCCAGCAAAAGCCTATGATTTTCTGCTGAAATTTCTTCTAGTGGGAGACAGTGATGTGGGGAAGGGGGAGATCCTGGCCAGTTTGCAGGATGGATCCAGTGAATCCCCCTATGGATATAATATGGGTGAGTAATTAAGAAGATGCATAAGTTGACAACATCAGGCTGCTACACGCACCTGTCCTGATGCTGCCTTACCTTTTCTTTTCCTTTTGTCAGCTTGTATATAGAGTCAGATAAGATAAGATAACCCATTATTAGTCCCACAAGTGGGAAATTTGCATGGTTTCAAGAGCAAGTGAACAGAACAAAAAGTAAAAGCAGCTATGCAACAGAACAGTGTAATATAAACAATTACACTGTGCAAATAATACAAAAATATAAAATAGACAGAAGTTTGTGTTGTGTATCTACATACATAAAGATAGATAATACTAAATATGTGTGTATGCATTGGGTATAAATGTTCATAGTAGATACATAAATATATGTGTGAACACTATGGATATAGCCTGCCTTCTTCCAGAGAAACCATTGTTGACAATAGAGTGAACATTTCTACAACAAAAGTAAGGATTAATAAAGAAACAAACTTCCTTAACTTCTTTTAATAATCTTTCTTGCACATTTGCAAACTGTACATTCGTGCAACTGGCACAATTACATTCACTACATGGCATGAATAAGTTAAAGGGCAAAATTTCCAGTAGATTAAATCACAGCAGTTCAGGTAGCAGCACCTGGGCTGTGCTTAGGGAAATGTTCAGTGAGCCTCACCTGTACGTGTTATTTAATTATTCTACTCAGCATGTGGGTAGAAATATTAGGCTAGAAAGTGACGCATGTTTTTTACCACGATAAGTAGTTGAACTCTAGTAACCCACAGCCTGTTTGGGAAAAAATAGCTGCTCCCGTGAGACAAATCAGTTTCAGCAAAATGCCGTGGGGATAACAAAGCTGGAGCAGTGCTCCTGATACACTTTTAAACACATCATGGTTTATACATCTGAAGAGTAAATAGTGTGTCTCCTAGGCAGCCCTTTAAATTTGGATAATGGAAGCTTAAGGACTGTATGTGACCAAACTCAATGTTTTGTTGCTGCTGAATTCAAATTTTTTTTTTCAGCTTATTGTATTTTGAAAATGTGGGAGACCTATGGTCATGTCCGCTGCCGTTTTTCAGAGTGCACACGGTCAAAAGTCCAGAGTCTGTTGGGGTACTCTGAGGCTCATTTGCACGGGTTAGATTACACCTGTTCTGTTTGGGACATGGTGATTGCTTCCATACACAGATCTAGTTACCCTGAACACTGGCCCTGCATTTAATGTGATTGACAGCCTGTTCACAAAGGGTCAGAATCTGCTTGGTCTTGGAGTGTTTTCATGGCGTCTCTCTGTTCACCCTTACCTTGCAGCCTATTGCTACTTGATGGCTGTACTTCTCATAAGAGCAGAAAAGAACAATGAGTCATGTACTCCTGAACAAAGCATTAACTGCTTCATTTAATCGGGGAGAAATTGCTGGTTGTGCTGCAGAAATCACCTTCTAAATGCAGCCTGTTCAGTTGTTATCTGTTCAAAGCAGGTAATATTCAGTCCAAACCAGTCCTAGCTGAGATTCCTCGTGGGAGAGTGATGCATACGTAGAGCATTACGCCACCATGTCCGCCTTCAAATTTCACAGTTGATTCATCCATGTTCAGCTGCTAAGAAACAATTATTCTACAAACAGACTGTAACATACCCAAGGTTCAGACAATAAATAGAGCAGATTCCACTTTAATAGGAGTTAATATGGAATAGATTTTGGGGAGCGGGGTTTGTCTCTTTCCTAGGTGACAAGTGTGTAGTGCAGCGAGCTCACAGAAGACTCTCTTGTGACTTCAGTCTGATGCAATTATTACTTTTGTCATAACCTCTTATATAACTCTGCTTTTCTTCGCTCCCAGGCACTGAACAAGATATAGCTACAGGGACAGTGGATGTAGCCAAGGCTTTCTGGCAGTAAAAGAGCAGAATATTCAGTTGTTTGTCTAAACAGTTTTTTTGTGACCTTCTTTGGTGGGTAGTGTTTTAGGATGAGTGTTTAGAGAGAGTGCTCTCTGTCTCAAAGTCCTCGATGATGGAAGCCTCTCAGCTGCTCTTCTGCATGTTGATACTCTGAAGGCAAATGCTTAGCTGAAGACTGAGCTCATGTTCATCTAGCTGCCCAGGTCCCTGATGGATTCCTCAACCTTTTAAACTGTATTTAACTTGAAGTCAAGTAAAATTCTGGCTTGTTCAGACGGTCTGTGCGCGCTTAGGTCGATGATAACTGGGCTGCATCAGCCTAACAAAACAGCCAGTCTCTTCAAAGGTCCAGGAAAACAGAGGGTGTTTGTGTTGCGCTTTGGTCTGCTCAGATGCTCGTGTGCTGTTGTACCAGGCAGCGCGTGCCAGCGACAGTTCTGCACGACTGAGCTTACGCTTTAGAACGTCATCACCTACTGAAGCTTTTAGATTCCTACAGCTCTCTCCTGCTGGTTCCATAAGTGTCATCCTGTCAGGAAACATCCGTGCCTCGTCACTGTGTGGTGTAAAGGAAAGAGAAGAGAGGTGCACGGAACTGGGTAATTGCACAGGGAGACAAAGTGTTGGTGTGAAAAAAAACTAAAAATCTGTCGAGATGAATCAGAGGTTGCCCACACAAACAGGAAGGCTGTATCCCACAGGCAGACTTTTTGATTTTTAAAAAATCACGCTCATAGGTAGTTTATCTAAGACCTTGTACAAATCCTGGGATTTGTAAAGTCTTGTTGATGAACGTCAGCTTATGTACAAAAACACTGTTTAGGTTTGTTAGTTATTGGGTAAATGTCCATAGAAAAATGGGAACCCAAGGCAACCATCCTGTCAAATGGGTCACTAGGATTGCCCTCTAAAATAATACATTACTTAGAGTCAAGAATATGATCCCTGTAAGGAAAAATGCCCTTTGGCCTTTCATGCATTGTAAAAAATAAAAAAAAAAAAGGCAGTGTCAAGGTCATTTCTGTTTTGTTTTTTTTTCAAAATCACTTTTGTTGTTGATGTAAATAAATCCCTTATGAAAAAAGATCTGCAGGCTTTCTACAAGCCTCCTTAAAAAGTCTATTCAGGTGTGTACTATAGTTTACTATAGGAGACCACATACACATTCTAGATTACCATAAAACAGCCCTATAGGAATATAAAACGAAGGTAAAAATATTGATTTTATTAGTAGCATTTTGGTGTCTAAGGGTATTGCATCATGGTCTGCAAGGACCTGTAATTTAATTTCAAGTCTTTTCTGTGAGTGTGATCTGTTTGAGAGAATATTTTATTACCTCACCCTCTTAAATGTTAGCACATACCTACGGATACATTTGTGCTTTCCAGGTCACTTACCATGATCTTGTGCTCAAGTTAGTGTTGGCTGAGTGTATGATGGGTTAATTTGGCTCTGTTCTGGCAGGGTGGATAATTCAAAACCCCGTGCTGTCACTGAGATATGCCTCAGAGAGGGAGCATGTATATTTCCACAGTATTGGCTTTCAGCCTGGCTGTCAGAGAGGAATGCACGATGGGCCATGGAGCTCCTCAGAAGAGATCTGAGTGATCACTGCGTGTGTTTGTGTTAGGAGTCAAAGACCTCTCCGACGTGACACTAAGCACTCCTAACAATCAAGGAGACGTCTTTAAACTTTCCCTTTGTTAGTACTGTACCCCTATTGTGTTATTCATGGTTGCCCAGAGACTGTTCCACTAGAGCAGAGGAATGGCAAGCAAGGTGTAGATTAAACTAGACACATTTCTGTTCCCTTTTATTTTAGCATCTGCGCAAAACTGGCTTAGTCATTTTTAATGTATCCCCTTAGGTATTAAAGGATAGTTGTACCATCACCGTATTAAAAATACTGCTCCTAAACAAGGTGGACCAAAAACTAGTCATTTGTGTACTCTGTTGTCTTCTGCAGGGATCGACTATAAAACAACTACCATACTGCTTGATGGACGCAGAGTTAAGCTGCAGCTTTGGTGAGTATATCTGCATCAGAATGAACACAGCTGCAGCTGCCAGTTTTCCAAATGAATCGGAAAGAAGTGACAGTCAAAGCCTTGAGCCTTTTCCAAACACGTGTAGAACAGTTTTGTTCATGGCTAACTGATTTTTTTTTTTTGTTGCATGTTCAGTCATAAATTTGAATTTACATTTGACACTGTGCACATTTGGACTCCTGCTGTATTTCTAGCAACAATAACTGTTCGTAAGCAGAAGAGAGATGTGATCGTCCCTGAAATTGTACCTTCATGTGCAGGATACAGCTAGTGAAATATGAAGAGAACATGCCAAAAGTCTAAGTATGTAAATTATACCATTGCTCAACACAGTTTCCCAGCGAAGCATACAGCCGAGTCACTCTTGCCAAGCATGCCCACAAGCCTTATTTAAATTCTAGAATATTCTTAGAGGCTTGCACTCTCACTTGAGTCAGCCTTAAATTATTAATTATATCTCGACAGATGAGGCCTCTTGGTGAAGTGTATTTATAATAATTCATCCTCTACCCATGGCGGTGTACTAGCGCATCCCAGCCGCTTGTAGAGTCGGCCCATGTACTGTAAATGATTCAGAACGCTCTGCTTCTACTCATGGTCTGCTGCCCTGGCGTCATGCACCAGGAGCCAAAGCACTTTATAAAGCACAGGCCAAAATGTAACTAGATAAACATCCGAGCTGCTGGAAATCTGGACAAGAACAAGAACGCTGTACAGTGAGTTTTGCTGTTGTCGTGTTGTAGGGACACCTCTGGGCAAGGACGATTCTGCACCATCTTCCGCTCTTACTCCAGAGGAGCACAGGTATGCTCACAGACATAAGCACCAATACCGCTGCATTGTTAAGCCACAGAAGTACTCAGAGGTTAACTTAAACGCTCAAAAAAACAATTACCTTACAGAGTACAAACTTGTCGTCAATGGTACATCTTCAGTATCTTTTATTAGGGAACCATTTGTAAAATATTCCATTGCAGTTGTATTTGTTAAGTTGCATCAGTTAAGTACACTCTGTCTCAACTCCCGGCTTTTATTTTTCTAATTTAAAAAAAGATTAGGGTACACTTTTTTCCTAACAGTGTAGTGGAGACGCCTATATACCCAAGGGCTAAATTACATTAGCTTAGAACATTTATAACATTTTGCAGTTACAGTTTTAGGGTAACTAGAACTAAGAAGGAATACTGAATGTGTATCAGTAGTTTGATCAGTCTGTTCCGCTTAAGATCCATTGTGTTGCTGATAATAACCAGTGTTTTGAATCTCCAAACAGCTGTTGCTGAATCGTTTAAAAATGTCCAAAGCAAGCAGACCTGGGCATTAGACATTTGGAGCTGTTGATAAAATTCAGTGTTTTCATTTGCTGTTATTTAATGCTCCACCCAGAGGTCCTCGATTCCTGTTTAAAGTCTGGTATGTGGTAAAAACAGGGTGGACTCTTACTGTTGATGTGACATTTTCCTGTTCTGGCCCACGCACATATCATAATAATGCCCACAGTGAGAGGAAAGGACACCACAGTGGGTCTGCTATTTCATGCGGATAAAATCATTAAACTATGCATACCTTCTCCCCAAGAACTAATAAAGAATTTACTGGATCTAAAAGTAAGAGGGTTCAGAAGGTAGAGAAGCATATTTATAGCAGGTTGAAAAGTTCATGTTCACCTGTGGATTTCTGTGTAAATTTTAGTTTGAGCGGTGACCTTGTACTTGTCTCTGTATAAAAATGTCATGTTGTGTTATGTGTCATCTTCCATAATGTATAATGTGTCGTTCACAGGGTGTTATACTTGTATATGACATCACAAATCGCTGGTCCTTTGATGGAATTGACAGATGGATTAAAGAGATTGATGAGGTAAAATGCATTTGCACCCCACATTAAGTGTTTCAGCACAGACTTTCTGTACATTTTAGGAATTCCGATAATATAGACAGCATCATGGAGAAAATGTGCATAATAGATCAAATGGGAGGGGATGAAAGTTACCACTCCCCAGAATAAAAGCCTTGAAATGATTAACACACTTTGAAAAACATAGGAGAGCACAATGGATTCATTTGATTTCAGTTGGTTCTCTATGAGATTTTAGGGAAGCCAGAAACCAGAAATGATGAAATAAGAATGTATCTCAGAATCACTGAACAGATTAAAATGTGTAATAATCATTTATTGTGTATTTCACAGCATGCACCAGGAGTGCCTAAGATCCTAGTGGGGAACCGGCTGCACTTGGCCTTTAAGCGCCAGGTGACCACCGAGAATGCCCAGGCCTTTGCAGAGCGTCTTGGGGTCACCTTCTTCGAGGTCAGCCCCTTGTGCAACTTCAACATCACAGAGTCCTTTACTGAATTGGCTCGCATTGTTCTAATGCGTCATGGCATGGAGAGACTCTGGAGACCCAACAAAGGTAACAACACTGTCCTATGGTGCCAATTACTGACCAACTCTATTTAAATTACACCGACTGACCTATAAGTATTGATTGGGTTGCCTGTGATGCAGGAACGTGAATAAGACACTGGACACAGACCTTGAGGAAGAAGGCTGCTCTGATATATTTTTTATTAAGCAGCATATGGGAATCACTAAAATGTATGTCAACATACGGCCGGAAAGTATGTCAAGCACGGAGTGCCTGAATTTATTTTGAAAGCATTTAGATACGCAATCACGGCTTCCATTTAAACCTAGGTTAGTCATAACTGAGTGACCACATGAATTTACACAGCAATTACATATGCAGCCAAGGAATGCTCAGTAAGCCAAAAGAATGCAAGTTTTTCAAAACCTTTAAATTCACTTTGGGGACACCCAGTGGTCGTATAAGCAAGCAAATCTCTGGGCATGTAGATCCAGAATAAACAGAATGAAAATCTCCCATAACCTGTTTTAAGTTACAACCTGTGTGTGCATGTCTTTAAGGTTTATTTTGGCTGTGGTTCATTTGATCAGAATCAGAATCAGAATCAGAATCGCGTTTATTGGCCAAGTATGTGAGTGAACACATACAAGGAATTTGATTC
>JBBJLR010000111.1:33993016-34005229 GCA_037577145.1 Brachypetersius gabonensis | reverse complement strand
GAGAGAGAGAGAGAGAGAGAGAGAGAGAGAGAGAGAGAGAGAGAGAGAGTGAGGCCAAAAGGAGGAGAGACTGAACACGAAGGAGGGGAGACGTAGAAGGGGACAGCGGAGACACGCAGTGAAAGAATGAACTGCTCGAGGTCAGGCTCGGATGCATCCAGCCAGTGCAGGTAAGAAAACTCTCTGTATATGAATACTGGGGTCATGGAGACGAATACAGGGCTCAGAGCTCTTTGTTTGAGATGCATTGGTTGGTTGGACCCAGGAGATCTAATCCATTTTGTTTGCCTGTGTTATACCTGCTGTTTGCACAGAGAGAGATTATGTTTGGATTCCAGAGGAAACGCCTGCAGGGCTGAACTGAGTGTGGTTAACAGGTGTGCTGCGGTCTGCCGCCTTGTAGTTCAGTCACTAATGCGACTCGTTAAAAGAGAGGAAAAGCAAATCAGATTGTGGAGTCAATTCACAGATAGTGAGGCTGACCTGTGGAGTGTAACCTGCAACAGTCTTCATTTAGAAACTTAAGACACATCTTTTGGCAGTAAAGTTACAACATTTTAGGAGAGATTGTCTTCTTGATTATTTACAGCCAAAGAAAGTCATGTTAAGGAATGCAGTCAGGCATAAGGAGGATCAGCATGACTAGGTTGCAGCAAAAGTAGGTACATTAAATCAACCAAGGTCATAGGAGAAAAAAATTAATTCAGTGATTCAAGACGTATTGATTTCTTAAGGAACACCCAGGGCTATGCATGTTTACATGTGAAGATGTGAGGTACACGAGATATGCATGTTTCTGTAGGTGTTTGTTAGTGTGGCAGGTGCAAGAGGGTGTTTATTTTCTGCAGAAGCACCTCTCAGCTTTTCCCCAGAGAAGAAACACAGCAAATTATTAGTCATCAGTTAATGTCCACTCCTAAGTGTTTGGAGTGTGTCTAATGCATCATAGTTAGCGTGTGTTTATGTCCACACTGCCATACAGCTAATAAAGGATGATGACAACTCTACTATTAACATTCAGGCTAGACTTGTTGTCAATTAGATAGGAATGCAATTATCTCCTTGTCAAAATACGGCTTGTTGAAGCAGATTTAGACACATGCACTCATTGTGGACTAACCTTTATTCGAATTATTAACGAATAGGTGAGATACAGCATAGTCATTTCTAAGGCAACTGCACAGATTTAAAGCATTGTCCGATAAGGCTGGTTTAAATGGGGAAAGAGTCATTAGGTTGCAGTGTGAGCCTGACACTGAGGGCAAGGTGAGCTCACCTTGGATCATTGTTAAAAATGTATATAGCCAGGGAGGAAGCAGCTTTTGTGTGGAATACGAAAGGGGGAGAGGCTGTGTGATGATTTGGAATGAGGCAAGTGGTTCATAATTGACAGTTGTTCCATGATAAAGACTTAAAAATGACTTGGATAGTGTCTGAATGTACATCAAAATGTATTTTTAGATATTTCACTAGCTATGATAAACGGTATCAAATAGCTCTTTACCATAGTCTGCAGTAAGGAGCTTGTTTCAGCTCTTCTTTTCCCAGAGGTAAAAATGAAGAGCTCAACCCACTCTTTATAGACGCTTGCATGAAGAGTGTGTGTCCGGCTCACTGGCCATAATGTCAGTAAGCATATAGCTGTTTGCTCTATGACTAAAGCAAGCAGTGACATCTGCCCATTGGTATTCTACCATGACCTTTGTGACCATGGCTTAAAAGGGGTCTTATCTCGATCCCTCTCTATTTCAATATGATGGCAGTCCAATACCATCCAAGACAGCTTATATCCCAAGCAAACCAATCAATCAAACAAAACCACATTTGAGTGGGGGCAAGCTTAGTGTATTCGGAAATCACCCTGATAAATATATTGTTTGGTTGTATTTGCCTTTGAGTCATACACTCAGGGGAAATCATTAAAGAACAGCACTAAAAGCCAACTGTAATTCACTTCCACAAAGCATTATCCCTATCGGAAACAGATGCAGCAAACAGAACTGTGGTGATAAATGAAAAAAAAGGCTAAATCTATCATTGCTCAACACTCTAGAAACACATGTGCTGACAGACCCAGTGAGATGTTAATTTGGTGCTAATGTAACACATCAACTCCCTCAGCTCCACTTGTCTCATTCCATCTGGCCAGCAGGAGAGAGGCCACATATACTTTTTACTGCTCCGGACAACTTTTTAAGTTACAGATGTGACTGGGCACTTTTGCGAGTGTCTATGTAACCCTATCGCTCCTATAGGAATCTTGGTTGGCAGAGATTGTAATTTAGGCTTTACAACTTGTAACAGTCAACAGAAAGGCTATTAATTACTGAAAAGTGTCAAAAAAGTTGGTGAAACCTTGTTATTTTTTTTGATGTGAGAAAATTTCTAAAAATAAGTGTGCACACAACAAAAAGTCAGTTTTCTAAATAATTATTCATAAATAAATGACAGTAGGAAACTTAGAGAACTTTCTTGCTTTAAGTGTTTCCTATAACTTGCGTTGTATCTGGACAAACTATATATGGTATACTATGGGATACATCAATCAGCCATACCATTAAAACCACTGACAGGTGAAGTGAATAACACAAAACATCTCGTTACAATGGACCTGCAATATGGTGAAATATGTCTGGTAGCAAGCTGATGTATTGGAACCAGGAAAACTGTGCTTTTGACAAGGGCCATGTGTTCTTCCACACAGCACATGGCAAAAAGTTCAAGACTCAGTCTATAAAATCCCCAGATCTTGGTCGGATAGAGCATCTGTGGGATGTGCTGGAAATACTAGTTCGATCCATGGAGGCACCATCTCACAGCTTAGAGGACTTGCTATCATCTTGGTGCCAGATACCACGGCACATCAGAGGTCTTGTGGAGTCCGTGCCTCGACGGGTCAGAGCTGTTTTGGCGGGATGAGGGGGACCTACGTAATAGTAGCCAGATGGTTTTAATTACACAGTTTATTACACAAGTATTACAGTAAGACTATAAGAATATTATAAAGCAACAAAACTACTGATAATTACACAAACATCATATAACACTATAGAAAACTTATCATTTCTAATAGTATTACTGTAATCTCCTCATGTTTGCTCCTAGTAATCTCTCTAGGACTTGTGGCGAATGACCAAAGCAAGGCTACTTATGATCTCACTTTCACCAAGATATAAGGTTTACAAATGCTGAATCAATGCTGTAATTATTTCTGCATATCTTTCTTATGGAATACATTCCCTGAAACAAAATAAAGATAACACGAAGGTGTTTTTCCTGCACT
Source organism: Brachypetersius gabonensis (assembly GCA_037577145.1). NCBI lineage: Eukaryota > Metazoa > Chordata > Actinopteri > Characiformes > Alestidae > Brachypetersius > Brachypetersius gabonensis. The sequence continues at coordinate 34,001,946 of JBBJLR010000111.1, read as the reverse complement.
TTATTGAATCGGATGCCGTGTGGGCAGCTGGCACCCACATCTGGTGTTGTACCCTGACAATGTCATTACCAGTGATGATTTACATAGGGATTAAAGCATGCGATGGGTCATGCTGGTGAGTTACACTGTACGCCCACAGTAGGACTGGCATTTGACAGAAACATGACTCTGGATCTCATCTGTCTGAGTGCATCACCTCTCTCCTTTTACTATTGGTCTATCTTTGGCATCAATCTGCTAACTGGTGGAGGGCATTCACAGCATTAGAACAATGAAAATATATGCATACTCCATATAGCACAGGAGTCTCAAACTTGTCCAGAAAGGGCCGCTGTGGGTGCAGGTTTCCATTCCAACCAAGCAGGAGACACACCTGATCCCACCTCTGTAATCAGTTGGTCTTGGTTTTCAGTTACTCAGGTCTGGCTTCTTCCACAGTGACCCTTTCTGGACAGATTTGAGACCCCTGCACTAGAATGTTCTATCTAGTCACTGTGTTCTTCTAATGTTCTTTCTAGTTACAGTGTTCTCTCGAGTCACAGTAGAATGTTCTCTCTAGAAGGCCTTCTCTAATCACACTGTTCTAGATTGTTCTCTCCACCTTTACAGAAAAAACATGTGGCTCTGTTACACACAGGACATGTTATTTTTCCACACACTCGTGAAAATGTGTGTTTTACATGTAAAACTGTATAGACAAGTTAAGGCAAAGATTAAAAAAAATCTTTGTAACTTACTGGTATATTTATAATGTTTGTGTGATGTTAACAACCATGTATCTTGTATCTTCTGGGTATCTGATCAGAAAGTGCAGAGTAACAACACTGTAGAATGGGTTCTCTCCATTGGCTCGGCTTACCAACAAAACATCTGTGGCTGAAATGAAAACGATGAGCATGGATGCATCGTCAGCCAGAGTTCTACTGCCCAAAATTTAGTAGAAAAGTGAAAATATGTTGTTACATTGTCATGTATTTTTTTCTGTGTTGTACATTCTTTTACTTTACAAAATAAAAAAGGAATCTGAAAAAAATCGGAGAATTTCAGAGAAGAAGACTCGAATATTTTTCAATTAAACATTTTGGCCATTTATCCCCATTTCCCGCCAAATCAATGAGGATATGCTGTTTCCAGAAATGATCCTTCTCTTTGGGACAGTGTGAAAATAGAAGGAATGTGTAAGTCAGTAAAAAGTTATGCAATCTCAAAGATTGTGACGACACAGTGAAGTTTTGGGAGTCTGTGTTGATTTGTTTACACAAAGCTACGTTTGCATCTAGCATGCGACATCTGTTCGTGTTTAAATGTAACATTATTACTATCCCTGAGGAGTGAAATCAACTCAGAAATATTCACTCACATTCATACACACACACACACACACACACACACACACACACACACACACACACACTCATGTACAGCACTGTGTAATATCTACTTGGCTTTTTTGGTGTAATATTTTTCATTCTTTTAGTGCAGACTGAACCTCATCCCATACCCTTGAGATCATTGCTGTAACAAGCAGAGGTGTTTTTTGCTTTTGCCTGGTCACTTCAACTCGTGGCTCTCAAGCAATAAAATCTTTTCATGCACACCCATATGCTGGATCAGCTGGATCATCACAGCACATCTCATTTAACTCTTTAATGCAGTTACTTCAGCCTTTGAATGAACTCATCTTCAGTAATATTTAAATAACATTTCACAGTGATACAATAATTTTAGTGCATTTAGTATGGATATGAAAGAACCTGCTAACAAAGCTAAAATCATTTTTTGCATCATAAAGTACTATACTGTGCAGGCAAACTCAAGAAAAATAATGAAATGCGTTGACATTTCTGATAACACAACACTTCTCAAACAATCAGATTGTGCTGTCAGAACTGATGTATAATTTGTGATATCACATGACTTCAAGTTTATATCACGTTTATATGGAACTTTTGCAACATAAAAGTTAACATTTTGCATCAAGGATTCAGTTCAGCTTAGCTTTTTCTTCAGAGTTTACCAGATTAACATGAATGTGGTTTTATTCCAGTCAGCCTGTAAAGCATTTCACAGTTCATCTAGGTGAAATGTATTCTGTTCATCCCTGATGAGCTTCAGTCTATTCATTGTCACCAACTCTGCTCCTGAAAATTTAACTAGAGACTATCCAACCCTAACTGATCTGTCTCGTTACTTGTTGGTGATCACTGGTTTAGATGTTTCACTTTCACACTAACTGGAAAGCTTGTTTGGAAGAAACATTAGGTTTAAAATTTAATGTCAACATGCTGTAGCTGAAGTGTTGAAATATGAAGTTATGAAATATGACATTTAATAACAGTTACCTACAGCGTAAAGCTAATTGATCATGACTTCGTAGCTGGGCTCAGTGGAGCAACTAAACCAGTGGTCACCACTGGAGGTGTTACCTCCAACCTAAGCCTTACATGCCTCATTCAGCCAATCAAACACTTTTGAAGTCAGTTATTTGACAGATGGTTGAGAAAGTCTTTTTATCAGAAATGTCGATGAATTCTGACTGTACTGTCAGAAATACACAATTTGGACAAAATTATTGCGACGTCTGACCATTACACAAAAACATACTTTGGGGACATTGCAATCAAATACATAGACATTAATATGGCATTGGTCCCTTCTTTGCACCTATAACAGCTTCCACTCTTCTTGAAAGGCTTTCCACAACATTTTGGAGTTTTTCTGTAGGAATTTGAGCCCATTCATTCTGTAGAGCATTGATGAGGTCAGGCACTGATGTTGGATAAGAAGGTCTGGCTCACAATCTTGGTGTTGGATGGGATTGAGGTCAGGGTTCTGTGCAGGCCAGTTACATTCTTCTACACCAAACTCCTCCAACCATGTCTTTGTGAACCTTGCTTTGTGCACTGGGGCACAGTTTTGCTGGAATAGAAAAGGTTCTTTGCCAAACTGTGTCCGCAAAGTTGGAAGTATGGATGTTGTCCCAATATTTTTGTACATAATGTAACTGTCAAACAGAAAAATGTAAAAACAAACAGAAAGCTCCAGTTTCACATACTGATACTACAGTAAAAAAATCCCCCCCCCTCAAACAGCTGACATGCTTTGTTGGTTTTCCATGTGAAATTAAGAATAGGAACACACCTTTTCTATAGAACCCACTTAAACATTTTCTCCATGCATGTTTGTGCCAGAAATGCCATAGCTTTAGCATATCCTCCTGAAACCTGGCAATTCATTTTTGTGTCCTGTAGTACACATTTCGTTTTTGCTTAAATCTCTCATACTATACATGCCACTTTGCTAAGTCCTATTTTCAGAACTTATATTATTTTTTTCTCAGTGCAGATGATTAATTTATTAGTTTTACTTATTTTACTGTAGTGGACATCAGGACTTAGTACTTGTGTTTATTTTTTTCTAATAGACAGCTCATTGACAGAGGCAGAGAGAATTCTTAACAGAATCATTGAAGAAAACTCTTCTGAAGATGAGAGTCCAGTGAGAGAGTGAGAACCTATATGAGGAACCAGATGAGGAACCAGATGAGGATGACCAAGATTTAGAGTCAGATGTAGCAGATAAAGACATAGGGCCAGCTGAAGTGTGCCTTCAATTCAAATGCTCTGCAGAATGAATGGGTACAAATTCACAAAGAAACCTTTGTTAAAAGCCTTCCAAGAAGAGCGGAAGCTGTTATAAAATTAGGTAATAACAAAATAATCTTTGCAATGTGTTGCTTACCACCCCAACACTTGATTTATATGAAAGAAATAAAAATCAGAAGGATATGACTTTATATTTTATCGTCGCCATAGTGGATCGGTATCCGTCCAACTATTCTGGGGACAGATTTTTAAGTGAAGAGCACAAACAGTCAATAAATATGTAGCACAGACCATTCAGTAAAACACTGGAGGGAGAGAGTTATCAACCACAACAAGTTGCACACTTTCTTGCCTTTTTCTGTACATAACAAGTTTTAAGAGTGCATGGCATGTAGGTGAATACCAATGGTTTGTACACACACAGTTTTCACACATTTACCCAACTCTGCCAAAGCTGCCTATTTGGACCTGGTCCATTAATCCTGGGGTGTACCCTCTCAAACACACTGCTCATGATCTCACTGCAGCCAAAGAGTAAAAGCTCATTCTGCAGTTCTAAACAGAGTGGTGGGGGCTGGTTAGGTAAGGTCCAGGTGAAAGTTCTCTGCATGTTTGAGCGCAGAAGCAGAGAAGAAAGAAGGCAGGACATACAAGGGCCCCAGTTGAGTTCAATTCAGTTTGATTCAAAAAATGTCAAAGAAGTTAAGACTCTCATGTGCCTGGAAAAACCAAAGCCTTGGTTATATGTTGCTCAGAGAGTAGACTGTGTCCCATTGGATACTAGCAAGGTTTGAATTTAATAGAATGTCAGTATTGGGAATACTGGATACAGGATACTGAAATTAAGCATATATTTGTAGTTTATGTTACATTTTTAAAAGGCAGTATTCATAAAATTACTGTATTAAAAATATTTTTGTTTTATTATATTTCATGTATTATTTTTATTATTTTTAACAAAAAAAATGCATAATTGTTTGCTGAAACCCACACTAAAGCAAAAACTGCAGATGCTTCCGCAGTTTTGTTTTGCTTTTGTGACGTCTGCCACTACCCCTCATCTACCACTCCGCTCCCCCTCCCGAATGTTACTTTTCATGTCTTCCCGTATCCCACTTCACATCTTGTCCTCCCTTTCTCCCTTTCCCCCTTGTTCCCTTTCCTGTCACCATGTTTCCGTTTGTGTCCTGTGTCCCGTTCTCCCTCCTTTCCTCCCTTCCTCCCTTGTTCCCTTTCTAGTCTCCGTGTTCCGTTTGTATCGCGTCCCGTTATTATTAGTTCCACCTGTTTCTTATTTGTTTCTCCCTATTTAAAGCCCAGCCGATCCCTTCCCATTTGAGTCTGTATTTGTCTTCCAAGGGTGTCTGTGTGTTTCATGCTTGTTGTTCCTTACCCATGTTCTGTTTGTCATCTGGTATTTCTGTTCTCTGTTTTGCAGGCCCGTGCTTCTCCAGTCTAAGCTCTTTGTTTACGCGCTGTCAGCGCTGGAACCTGTATCCATGTTTCTGCTCACGAAGCTGCGAGGAGGGTTTAACCCTGAATCCTGAGTTTTGTTTATTGTTTTGTTTTCTTTGAGGAGCACAGGCCTAGCCTTTGTATTCACTGTTATTTTGTTGTGTTTGTATTCCTGTTTTCTGTTGTGTTTGCTGAGTTGGGGATTGTGTTTATTTTGTGTTTCTTTTCATTAAACCCATCCTTTTGAACATCCTCTTTCCCTCCCAGAACCGAACCATGACAGAATACAGACTCCAACCACCCATGGATGCCTCAGAGACACCCCTGCCTGGAGACCAGGCGCCCCCCGCTCGATCACAGTTGCAAGAGCCCTCCATCGAACAGCAGCTTCGGGAACACCGTCAGCAGTTGGAGTTCCTCACCCTGGCTATGCAGGAGATCTTGGGAGACCTAAGGGGGGCCACTACACCACCTGTTCCACCTCCAGCTCCGGCTCCACCTGCCTCCACTGCTCCACCTGCATCCGCTGCCCCACCAGAAAGAGCTCCAACAGGGATAACACACCACTCATCACTCCCTGAGAGGTATGCAGGAGATCCAAGTGGGTGCAAGAACTTTCTCCTGGCCTGTTATCTTTTCTTTGCAGAAAATCACGGATTTACAGAAGGGCAGCGGATATCGACGGTGATCCAGAGGCTGACGGGGCGGGCTCAGGACTGGGCAGTGGCTGTCCAGAGAGGAGGTGGCCTTAGCACCTCCTCCTACGCCACCTTCATCCGTCAATTCCAGACGGTCTTCGACCACCCCGGGCAGGGCGAAAAAGTGGCACCAGACTACTGAGACTGAGACTGGGCTCGAGCTCTGTCTGCGAGTATGCCCTCGAATTCCGGATACTAGCCGCTGACAGCGACTGGAATTAGGAGGCCCTCCTCACCGCATTCTGTGAGGGTCTAAACCCGGATATGAAGATGGAGCTCGCCTGTCGGGACACAGACCTCGAGTTGGAGGAGGTTATTAAGCTGGCCATCTCCTTAGATCTCCACCTGAATGAGAGATCAGGAGGATCCAAGCCAGCTCCTCGCTCCTCACCTCCTCACCGCCAGAACCTCCAACCTCGCCGAGCACCACCTGCCACAGTCGTCCCTGTTCCCGGAGAGCCCGCCCCAGAGCCGATGCAACTGGGGGCGTCTCGGTTGGAACAACAACAGCGACAACAGGCAGGGGTGTGTTTCTACTGTGGAAAAGCGGGGCACTGGCGTCTTCAGTGTCCTCTATGACCGACTACTTCATCCCCGACTCAAGTTTTGGATTTTCAGTTAGCAAACCAATTTGTTATTTCTGTTTCTCTGTCTGGTTTTAATCCTGTACCCTCTGTTTGTGCCCTCATAGATTCGGGATCGGTTGGGAATTTTATTTCACAGTCCCTCGTAGTTTCCTTGCAAATCCCTACACGTACCTTGGCCAAACCGGTCACAGTCCATGCCCTTGATGGACACCCTGTTTGTAACACCCCCCTTAGTTGCGTCACTGTACCCATTTCCCTCACAGTCCAGAACACCCACACTGAAGTTAGCACATTCATTGTCCTGCCCCAATCTCACCACCAAATTATTTTAGGGATTCCCTGGTTACGTCTTCACAACCCCCAGATAAATTGGCAAAAGCATAAGATAGTGTCCTGGTCCCCGTCCTGTCATGCCACATGTTTAGGTCAGCGGTTACCCCTTCACTCCACTTCCATAGAGAGTCCCCAGTCCTCCACACCTGTTGACATCCCTACACAGTACGCTGACCTCGCAGACGTTTTTTTTGGTTTCAAGGGCAACCTGCCTTCCTCCACACAGACCCTGGTATTGTGCGATTGACCTGATTCCAGGAAAAAACCCTCCTCGGTCACGTATCTATCCGTTGTCCGAACCAGAGAACCGGGCATTGGAGAAATACGTGTCCGAGACCCTGGGGCAGGGATTTATCAGGAAATCGTGCTCCTCCGCCAGTTTCTTTTTTGTGAAGAAAAAGGACGGGGGTCTCCGACCATGTATTGACTAGCATAGGCTCAATGGCATCATGGTGATGTTTACGTACATGCTGCCCCTAATCCCGGCTACCATCGAGCGGCTTTGGGGATCCACCTTCATGAAGTTGGATCTCCGAAGCGCATACAACTTAGTGTGCATCAGCGCAGGTGATGAGTGGAAGACTGCTTTTAGCACTGCATCCGGTCACTATGAATATTTAGTTATGCCTTATGGCTTGGCAAACGCCCCCTCTGTGTTCCAGGGCTTTGTTAATGATGTCCTACGGGACATGTTGGACCAGTTTGTGGTCGTCTACATCGACGATATATTGATACATTCCCGTTCCTTTGATGAACATGTGAAACATGTTAGAAAAGTACTCACCCGCCTGTTAGAGCACGGGTTGTATGTGAAGGCCGAGAAATGTGAGTTTCATAAAGAGGAGGTCACGTTTCTCGGTCACCGCATCGGCCGGGAGGGTGTCTCCATGGAGGAGGCAAAAGTATCTGAGTGGCCAGAGCCCACGACAGTCAAGGACGTGCAACAGTTCCTGGGGTTCGCCAATTACTACCGAAGGTTCATTAAGAACTACAGTACAGTGGCTGCTCCTCTGACATCCCTCCTCTGGGGCTCTCTCAAGACATTCACATTTATTCCAGCGGTGCAAATTGCTTTCTCCAGATTAAAGAAAGCTTTCAGTTCCGCCCCAATTTTACGGATGCCGGATCCAGAACGGCAATATACAGTGGAGGTAGATGCCTCGGAGGTAGGGATCGGGGCATTCCTCTCTCAACATCATGGCTTCCCCAGGAAATGACATCCCTGTGCATTTTTTTCCAGGAAACTGATGGAGACGGAAAGGAAATACGACGTCGGCAATCGCGAGCTGCTTGCTGTGAAGGAGGCATTGGAGGAGTGGCGCCACCTGTTAGAAGGAGCCTGGCAGCCTTTCGTGGTTCTTACCGATCACTGCAACCTGGAACATCTCAGAAAGGCAAAGAGGTTAAATCCCAGACAGGCACAATGGGCTTTGTACTTTAGACAGAGGGTGGTGGAATGGGCTCACGTGACCCCCGCGACTGGTCACCCGGGCGTTACAAGAACACTGGAAGTTGTGGCACGGAAGTACTGGTGGCCCTCCTTGTCCCGGGATGTCCGGCATACAGTGCTTTCATGCTCCGTCTGTGCTACCACAAAAAAGTCCTTTTGAGTGTGTGCTTGGGCGTCAACCCCCGCTCTGTCTGTGGGACCAGCGCACTACGGAGGCCCCTGGAGTGGACGACTGGTTTCGTCGGGGAGAGCAGGTGTGGGAGGATGCACACACATCCATCCAGCAGGCAGTTCGTCGCTTTAAACACCATGCCGACCGTAGGTGGAGGGAGGCGCCTCCCATACGGGAGGGTGGCAGAGTTTGGCTTTCCACCAAAGACCTCCACATGAAGTATCCCTGTTCTAAGTTAACCCCCCATTTTACTGGTCCCTTTTTGGTTCTCAAACAAATCAATCCCGTTTCTTTCAAGCTCCAGTTACCCCCTGATTTAAAAGTTCACCCTGTGTTTCATGTTTCCCTTCTTAGGTCTGTTCGTCCTGGTCCCCTGAACGAGGGCGATGTGGCCGCCACACCTCCCGAGGTGCTTTCCATCTTCGGTTATCCCAGGAGAGGATTCAGCCTGGAGAGGGGGATACTGTGACGGCAGTACTACTCTCCCTGTAAACTCCGCTCCCCGTCTCCCGAATATTAGTTTTCATGTCTTCCCGTATCCCACTTCACGTCCTGTCCTCCCTTTCTCCCTTTCCCCCTTGTTCCCTTTCCTGTCACCATGTTTCCGTTTGTGTCCTGTGTCCCGTTCTC
>JBBJLR010000111.1:33978160-33992916 GCA_037577145.1 Brachypetersius gabonensis | reverse complement strand
CAGGTCTGGCTTCTTCTTGGTTGGAATGAAAACCTGCACCCACAGCGGCCCTTTCTGGACAGGTTTGAGACCCCTGATATAGCACTACCACACTGAGGCACTGAAAAGCTAAATGTATGCACAGTAGGTAATTGCAGGCTTAGGGACGCACTCCGTGTAAAAACTCTGCTTCAAACAGAAACAGTGTTGTAAAGCCTGGATATATTGTAAGTTTAACATGTGTTCTGTGCCCTTTAAGTGTTTCAGAATAGTTATTTGCTTTATTTTGTTCATGTTTCAGTCCACTTTTACTCTCCTCCTTCCCTCATTTTAAGGCCAGGGCTGTTACAACAACTGTAATGAACTTCTTTCCCCTAAGCCAGCTGCATGTACATGTATGCACACATTTTATGATAAATGGGCCAATATGAATGGCCCAACATTCTAATTATAAAATATCTTCACATTGACAAGAACATTCTCCCATAGTGTTATGAGTTTGACTTAGTTGAATAGTACATAAACATTTACATTACATTTAGAAGAGGCTTTTATCCAAAGCAACAGGGGACAGCAACTTGGGGTTAAGGGTCTTGCTCAGGAACCCTTGGGTGGTGTGCTGAAGGTAGGATTCAAACCCATGGTCTCTTGGCCCAGAGGCAAGTATCCTACCCAATTGGCCACAATCACTCTAGGCCCTAGGGCATTTAAACACTAGCTATATTAATTTCCAGGTTCCAGATTGTTACAAATCAGACTTTTTGGCACAATCATTTTAAAACCAATCTGAGCCACTTTCAAATGAGGATGGCAAATCTGTCAACATTGGGTGTAATCTGGGTTGTTGACTTCTGACTCCTGGCCATAAGACCACTTTGAAATTCAGGAGTTCTTTTCTACGACACATACAGATATTGCATCATCATCCTGTGCTCATGGAGTGGCAGCCGGTAAACTTGAAGTTTCTGCTAGTAACTGGTGCGTTAGCAGTGAAGCATCTGAGCTTTTTACACCTTCTCCCCTCATTATAAAGAGCAAAGAGCTCATCACAGCTAAAAACCTCTAGGATGTGATGTCCATGACCATATGGATCAGTCACAAGACATTACTGATTTGGATGCGTGCGTGTGAATGTTCTCAGAGCACAGGCTTTTCACGCCAATGACAGATGTAGGTCACAAATGTGGACAATAAAGAAGGTCAGATCTAAGCAAGAAATTGGAATTTCTCACCTAGATCAAATCATAGTTACTGTTCAAATGTCAAAATATATAATTCACTCACCATTAGATATGGGCAATACATGGAAATGAATCTACATTCACATAGGCATGTCCACCCATTCAGCCTACAGCAGTTTATTCTACCCATTTAAAGGAAAGGTTACGGAAAAATTACCCATTAGAATACTTTGGTGCACAAAACCACACAAATTTCATAAATATGTCTCAGAGAAAACAATAATGCACAAGAAAATGTGATGTGGACCCTTTACCGGGCAAATAAATGAGGGCTTGATTGCAGAGGTGCAGCTTGAATATTAATTGGAAGGGGTGTGGTTTGGTGAAAAGAAAAAAAACAATGAACTTGGTTTCATGTTTTTTCTTATCTCACAAGTGTCGTGTCTCATCAGCAGAACAAATGCACTGGCCGTGTGATGTCCATTGTCAAGGGCATCTATGATCAAATACAGATGAAAGTGAAAAGAGATCAGAGGAGCTTAAATGACAGACATGAGATCAACATCATCAACACTTCCAACGTGCAGAAAACGGCTGCAATTATATTAGCCTCATCCAAAGCTTAGCTAGTGTATATGCGTGAACCTTCTTTTGTATGTGTGTGTGTGTGTGTGTGTGTGTGTGTGTGTGTGTGTGTATATGTGTGTGTGTATATGTGTGTGTGTGTGTATGTGTGTGTGTGCGTTATTGGCTTCCATCAAAACAGGGTTGCAGGTGTCTCACTGTGAGGAGTGTTTTAGGCAAATGCACACCAAGCAACCCACACATGCTCTACTGCACATTGAGTGGCAAGCCATGCTCCACCAGGTCTACACTTCATCTCCCACTAGAGGGAGATTTTTGTTCCTCACTCTGCATCTCTGAGAAGATCCAGCCTGTTACAGTAAACTCCCCTTTGGGACCTGAGGTCTTTTCCAGTTAACACTAGGAAGGTTGGTGAGGTTTTATTTGTGAGCTACAGACAAATGTTGACACATTTAAATCTAAGATGAAATCATTCTGGGTATTTTTTAAAGGTTAATAAGAAAGTTAGCTACGGTTTAGATTGCGTTATGGCATGTTCAGTAAATGGTTTAAGACTATTGACAGAATATACAGCAGTATACATTCAAAAGGGATTTTTAAGGATTCTTTGGTAAAAGCAATGGGTACGTATAGATCAATGACATGTTAAAGAACAGTTTTAATGTCTGAATGGTTCTCTGCAGTTATTTTTTGTGTGCAATTCTAATTATGCCAGCAATTGTAAAATTGTTTTTAAAAAAGAGCATATCATTATTGATTATACTGAAGTGAACATTTTATATAAAACCCCTTTAAAAGGCTTCAATATGGCACCAAAAAGGGTTCTGCTGTTTTTACAAACCATACCTTTTGTGGTTCTATAAACACATCTGCCTAAAACGGTGAGATAATAAAAATGTCAATTTAATATCTTACTTTATATTAAACCACAAAATATGACTCACACTTTCATTTTCATTTTACAAAGTGTGCCTGAAATTCTTCTTGGCAAGTATGGTTTTGTTTTGTTGCATATTTGAATGGAACATACATCATTCTGTCTGTTCGACCATCTGCTTCATCTAAGCTGAATCCTAATATGATCTGACGCAAAATGATGATGTTTTCAAATTGGCGATTTACATTTGTCCTTGTACTCATGGCTCCATTATTGAGTATAATGTTACAAAACTGTTAACAGGCGTCACTATATATCATCCAGAATAATTTAAATGCATGTTGTTGCTGCTCTGATAGCTTAATAGGTTATGTGGTTGCACTTGTAAAATGCTGGCATGGATGGATGAGAGTAACCTTTAAGATTCTAAATCAGGCGCATCTCATTAGGCTGCGATGTTGCTTGCCCTCACACTTGAAAACCAGGCACTGCTGCGAACCACACTGCTCAGACGTCTGAGCAGGTGCCAGTCCAACATTGCTCTTCTCAACCATGACAATTCTCCAGATGATAAATAATGCTGAAACTAGAATGTAGGACATTTGTATGAACTGGACTGATGAATGGAAGTTGGACTGATAAGTGGAAGTTTCTCTTCTGTGCAATATTGTGCAATATATTTCTCTTGTGTTTTTTTCTGGTACAAAATGTGCAATTTTTAGGGGTATAATATTACAGTAATAATGTCTGTTACATTATTACTGTTTTGCCAATGCCTGCTGAGGACACTCTAATGTGTATCTGTATATACTGTACATCTACAGTGTTCATAAAAAAAATTAAAAAATAAATATATGTATTGTTGTATAGCTTTCAATCTATTATTTTGTTGCACTTAACTTTCTTCTTTCTCTTGTAACAATGCAAATTTCCCATTTATCTTATCTGTTATGAGTGACACACGCTTGAAAATCTCTTAAAGGGAGACTTGATGGAGTTTATGGCCATTCTCCACTTGGTTTCTTAAGATTTATCCACAGTTCTGTATTCTCTGAAAGACCAGGCCAATAAGGTTCTAGAGCTGCACTTCTGTGACAAAAGGTCATAGGTTTTCAGATCTAATATCGCTGTGCATTGCTATGCTGCGCAAGGCTCTATGGCCTCTTGCATAAAACATCTTAAGTGAATTTTGTCCTTAAGTTTTCCCCTGACCTTAAGCAAGTTGTCAAACATCTCTTCAGGGAAATATCCAGGTAAAAAAAAAAGAAAAGAAAAGTTTTAATTACACCCATTGAGTTTTTGACAATTCCTCAGCTTCAAATGTATCTCTGCATTTAAAATAAATTCTCAAAAGTAATTTCATGCTGGGTGTTTGTGTGGCACAGTTGTGTTGGCCCTGCCATCACATTTAAACATGCTGACATGAACTACATCAGCAAACAAGACAAGACAAATATGTAATAACATATTTAAGAGTGAGCAAATTATACACTCACATTAAAATTAATTATTAATCCATTAATAAATTAAATTTATTTTGTGAATTTTACTCTGCAGTAGCCTGTTGCACTAAAGATGACAGTCATAATCATGCAACATCTCGAATCCCAACATCTAGACTCACATTTGATTATGCCTAAACTATAGACTATCACAAGAGGAGCTATGCATCTGAAAGGGGATGCAAATGTGCCACATGCGCTTTCTCTCCTCCCTCCACACTAATGAGTGGTCACATATGGTTATCGGATAATATATAGAATGCATGTGAAATGTCTCACATCTGTGTTAAAAATAAGCTGAAAATGACAAGGGACAACCTCGCAATGTTGCCAACAACAACACAGCTGTCAGCATGTTTGAATCCCTCCAATTCCTGGACATCAATGTCATTAAGATTTTCAGGGACAGAGCAAACCTCATTTCCCACAGAAAGAGGGTAATGAAATGCTTAACTCTCCACAAATCACAAGATTATCACTGAAAGCCGTTGTATCTTTAAATTTCACCTGGTTAAGCACCTGCTCGCCTCCAAAAAAAAGCCACATTCCACTGAATACATTCATGAATTCAAGGCAAACTGACCCCTCCCAGCCAGGACACCACCTGTCTCATAACCATCCCCATGGAAAACATTTTAAATCCACACAAATCGAAGCCGACATGTAACTGAACAGTGTTTTATTTAGTACTGTACCTGCAGTTAAAGAAGCAGACCTGAACATTTTCTTGATTTTCGGAGAAAAATCTGTCTGTCTACCAGTGGCGGCTAGTCTTTAAAATAGGGGAAGCTCATATTAGGCCTTCATCATAAAATTCATTGTTATTTGTACATAAATTCTGAGAAGGTTTCATCAAGAGGCCAACAGCACATTTTCTTTGTTACAGCACTTCCAGTCACCAGTTCACCTCGTCACACCAGGAGAGCTGAAAAAACTGTTATTATTATTTTTCCCTGATTTTTGCACTAGATCAGTCTTGGGCGTTGGTCTGCCCTGCTGTTTAATTCTGAGTCTCTCCTCGTAAGGAAGACACTGAATGGTTTTGCCAAAAGCAGGTCAACAATATTAGCACCGTCTGCCATTATGCACAGCTTGCTAGCTGGCTAGTTTTCCCTTCCACAAGCTCCTTTAATTATATGAATGAACTAACTTTACAATGCTGAAATAATGGGGTTTTTTTTATTTAAAGAATGATTCGTTCTAACAAAAATGGTGTCTATCACCAGCAAACAACACAGAGTGCAGCAGTCTGTCATACAACTTCACCTGCAAATTCGCATGGGACTGAACTTGAGTCTCTGTAGTGCTGGTGTATAGTTAAAACATCAAAAAAGTCCGTTAGACACCTCCCCCAATCACCATGCAGCAGCCCAGTGTCCAGCCTGCCCACTGCTCCATTCACTCCCAGAGAAGCTGATGATTTTGGTGCATTTATCTAATCACTGTCCAGCTTTTCTGCAGTGAAAAAGGTCCTCTGTGCGGCCATAGAGCTCCAGTGAAGCTGCGCTTCAGGAGGGTTTAATGCACTACGCTGAACGGAAATGTATGACAAGAAAATCGCGTCAAACTATCTACAATACATACCTGATTCTGAACGAGCTCTAGTGTTTTTTTTATTAAAACCAATATAAATATGTTTTCTTAGAGCAGCCGCCACTGCTGTCTACCTATCTGTCTGTCTATCTATCTGTCTATCTAATCATCTATTTATATAATTATCCATCTATCTGTGAAGGTAAATTTACTTCTTAACATACATTTTGCTCCATTCAATGAATGTGCTATCAATTGTCCACTGATATGATCACTACCAAACTCACCGTTACAAATACACACACATTTGCTTGTGACTCATACACTATTTGGTTTAGAAAATATTCTAAGTGTGAAACAGAGCACAGGATGAGAGAGAGGAAATGTTTTCTCTTCAGGTGCTTGTGACATAGACTGACACCATCTGTGGGTTAGTAGAGTCAAAGAGTGGTCACTGGGTAGTGTCGAGAGAGCGCAGTTTTGCTGCGAAGCCCTTGCTGGGCTCTCAGTGTGTTTCTTCCTCGGACCGCTAATGGCCTGTTGTGTCTCACAAACACACACCGAGACCAAAGCACATGCAATCAGGGATTACACGTCACAGAAATAGCCTGTCATAACAAGTAGCTCTTTTTCCTCTTTACATGCCATTTCAGCACATGGGGTCATGTTGAGTAATAAGGTTAGTATTGTGGAATTAATTGAAGTGATGTTTCCTGAATGTATTTTTCTCTCTCTTTCTCTTTCGAGGCTGTAGGTGGCTGAAATGGCCATGCCCCAGGGGCGTTTGAGTCCCTCTCTCCAGCTCCTCCTGTTCCTCCTCCTGTTGCTAAGTGCCACACCGCACTGCTATGGCCGGCCTTTCTTTGGTCCACCTACGGTCAATGTGGCAGTTGTATTCAGCGGCTCTTCTCACCAAGGTGAGATAAAGGGTCGCCTGAGTCGAGAGAACTTCCTGGACCTGCCTCTGGATGTCAATCCCATCACCGTGTTAGTGAATGATACGAACCCCAGTGCCCTGCTGATGCGCCTGTGTCAGACTATGGCAGCTGACAGCCTTCATGGTGTGGTCTTCGAGGACGATGTTGATTCAGAGGCCGTGGCTCAGATCCTGGACTTCATTTCCTCACAGACTTCCATACCTATAGTGGGCATCAACGGAGGCTCTGCCCTGGTCATTCCTCACAAGGTAATTTTTCTAGTTAGGGATGGAAAACCTACACTCCAAAAGTAAAGGTTTCTAAATGATTGCTTGCATGTTTCAGCTAAAACACTTAAAAAAACATAAAAAACATCTATACACATTTTGTTTTCATCCATATGCAGAACTTATATTTTTATTTAGATTTAGATTTATTTGAGGTCTTTATTATGGGCAATTAGTATTTCGTACGGCCCCTTTTTGCCAAAAGAATAGCTTTGCATCTTCTCTTACAGTTAGAATCAGTTTTATTGACCACAAATATGTAGACATACAAGGAATTTGACTCCGGCTTTTATTGCTCTCAGTGTACCATAGTGCAATGATGCAGAGTGCAAAGATTCTACAATACATAGAATAAATACATTTAAATATATAATGGATGGCTCTATTCATGGGATATACATAATGGTCTTGTGAAGACTTGAGGAAAAAGGGATTTTTTAATCCATTCAAGGCAGAATCTCTCCAGATCTTCCCTCTGTCTTTTATTGTATACTCTCATACCACATTTTCTAATAGATTTAGACCGAGGACCACGAAGGCCAAGCAAAAGTTTGATTTTATGTTAATTTGGCTATTTTTAGATTTTCTGTGTGTTTTGGATCTTGTCCTGCTGGAAGATCCATCCATGACCAAGTTTTAGCTTCTTGGCAGAGGGAGCCAGATTTTAAAATCTCCTGGTTCTTCCTGGAATCCATAATGCCATGTGTGCGAACAATACTGCCAGGACCTTTGGAGGAGAAACAGCCCCACAGCATAACAGATTTTCCACTATAAATGCTTGATATTAGGTGCTTTTCTCTGTGGCTATATTTATTACAGAGCATTTGGGGCCAAAGGCTTCAATTTTGACCGCAGCGCCTTGTCCCTGTTAAAGATCAAGTGGCATCAGGTAAATTTAAAGTACTTTCATGTGGTAAAAAAGTTCCTGAGGCCTCCTTCTGTCATACCTTCCAAACAGTTTGTTAGCATGAAAGCGTCAGCATATACTGGATTTAGAGACCTGGTGACCCCAAGATGCAACCAGCCCAGCAGCTATTTCCTTATATCCACTGCAAGTCATTTGTAGTCTATATACATCAGGGCTGTAACGATACACCAAACCTACGATTCGGTTTGTATCATGATTCTTGTGTGTGTGTGTGTGGGGGGGGGGGGTTGTCACGGCTGTTCTTTTAGAGGTATTAAATCACTAGAATCAGTTCACTAATAGGATTAATTCAAAAGATTCATTCCCCGAATCACCAAATCATTCAGTACTTGGCGGGAGAAACCTGCGACTGAACTGATACACAGCTGAACAGTTCAGGTTTCAGTTCATAGATTCCGGGAGCAGGAGATGAGAGTGTTGTGGCTGTGTTGCTTTAACAAACACGTTTGTAAAAATAAACTTGTTTATAAATCATGATTTTTTAAGTGTCCTGTCTGATGGTATGCTATATAACTGGTGTACTCGACAAATGGGCTCAGTGAGTGATCTGTTCACTGAACGTATACCCCACAGTACATTCAGAGAAGGATTCACACTGAACATGCACTGTTTCATCACAAATTGTCACAAGTGGGTTTTATACACTACTTGTTACATGCTGTGTCCTACGTTCGTGAGTTGTTACGGTGGCAATTTTGCATAGTTAAAAAAAAAAAAATTTGAACACAACACAGCTGATGAGTCTCACTCTCTCCTCATTACTGCCAGCCTAAAAGTTTCAGTTTGTTTATCTGGAAACGTATTCTGTTAAAACAACGGAGAACAACGGTCACCATGAAAGTGTATCTCTTCATAGGAAAATGGTTCAGCAGAGTGTAGTTCACTGAGTGATTTGTTCATGCCAGCGGTGCAGACGGACTGTCCCTCTCTCCCGGCGCTGCTGACAGCTCAACTGAACTGAGAAACGAACAAATCACTAGAGGAAGTGATTCGGTTCAGCGTGTTCCCTTAAAAGATTTGTTATTTTAAACAAATCTTTCGCAAATGACACAAGACTAACCTGGACAGGAAGGATAACGCCGAGAGTTGGAAGGGGTGTGTCACGATTCTACCTTCTGACACCGCAACACAGGTTCGTGTGCTGCAATTTCGGTTTAATATCGCATATCGCTACAGCCCTAATATATATATATATATATATATATATATATATATAGTTTAAGTGACTGATGCTGCGAAAGAAACAAATTAGCCCCTGCAAATTGTTTCTGGTGTATCATATAAGACTTTGTTATAGGTTCAAGTCACAAATAATAATCATGGAAAAGGTGATGGAGCTTCTTAAATTTCTCAGGAACATTATTAAACCACACTTGAATGGGAAAAGTTACAGGGCCATAGCAAAGACCTAAAACATTGTTGAGAGTACAGTTGGTTTAATAATATGCAAGTGGAAAGTTCAAGGAACCACATCGAAGTCCCTAGACAGTTACGCCATGCAAGATTTCTCTTTGACTGATAATAAGGGAGAGAAGAAACCAGCAGTCACTCGAAAAGAGTTGAACACAGCAGGAACAGCAGTTACACAAAGAACAATATGTAATAAATGGCACTACAATCCGCTCCCTGGCTACACCCCATGCTCCTTTGATAAAAAAAAAAAGTACAAAGATGCATGTCTGATATTTGCACACAAGCATTTAGACAAATCAGAACTATTTTGGAACAATGCACTCTGATCAGACGAAACAAAAATAGCATTCAGCTCCATGCATTATTCAGTGTCATAGTAAAAGCTGCAGCCACATTATTTCTGATTGACAGATGTCATGTTATGGGTCAACACTGGTGTATTCACTGAACGCAATTACCGTTCACTTATGACTGCAACCTTTGCCTCACAGCTTATAGATATGCCATGAAAGTAAGGAACATATATTATTATCTTAATGTATTCCATGACAGTTGACTTAAATATATTTGTCTATTGTTAGTAGTGTCAATAATACAGATATATTTACCATAGTCTTTGGTAGTGAGTGAGTAGTTAGGAGTCCACTGCTAGTCATTTGTAGTCTATATAGCTCACTGAAACCAAAAATCCACCATGTAGGGGAGTAATTCAGCTGTGATGGAAGTTATAATTGACAAGATGGGCCATTCCATTCACAGCAGGTTATCCCAGGGAAGTGTAATGCAGCTGTCTAGATGTTGTATTTACAGTCTGTGTGCAGAATTAAAACTGATTAGCTTACTTGGGAAAATAAATCAGCCCTCAGGCACTTCACAGTCACACCTTGAGGCTGGAACATATACATAAAGTAAACCCCCGCACTAATGTGGAAACCGCAGATTTCCTCCTCTCTTTTTTTTTTTGCTTTTGTGATGCCCGTGCCTGGTCCGCCACGGACCCTCTTCCTCGTGCTGAGTTGCTGAGCACCACGCCCAAACATAAACTACCAGCAGAAGGACGAGTGGACGTGGCAGATGAGGCCCAGGCAGCTTTTTTTTATTTTAGTGCTAAATTATTAAGAAAAATAAAACTTTTTAACTTTGTAACATAAATATTAACGTAAATTCAGCTACATTTCTATAAAAAAAATAACTATACATTTTTGGTA
Source organism: Brachypetersius gabonensis (assembly GCA_037577145.1). Taxonomy (NCBI): domain Eukaryota; kingdom Metazoa; phylum Chordata; class Actinopteri; order Characiformes; family Alestidae; genus Brachypetersius; species Brachypetersius gabonensis. Next base: position 33,982,506 of record JBBJLR010000111.1, on the reverse strand, counting down.
CTGTCCAGAAAACACAAAGAAAGCATGTCTTGGGATGATGTAATACAGTTGTACTCTTCTCCTTGCTTGTGATTGGCTTTGACGCAGCTGCAATCCACAGTTTTCCCCTGCGAAGTGTCTCCACTGTTCTCGTGTTTTTTATTTTGTTCTTCTTAAAGCCCTGCATTTTTATTACTTTATATTAAATTAATGTATTACTGTATTTACCTGCTTATACCAAAGAAAATGACAGTGCATACCAAGGAAAACGCGCTCGCATTAATTACAGTACAGTCTATACAGGGGTAATATCGGTATTTACATTGTAGCAAAGCGGGAATTCAGTGTAAACTGTACAGTACAACTATGGGTTTACCTTTACATTTTCTTTAAGGGTAATGTATTTATCTGGGTTTAAAATGAAATTAAAGTGTTTTGGAAGCATATTTTGGGGGCATGTTTAGGGTTTATTATATAAACAAAGGCATTTCACAGCATTTGTTTTACCGCATCACTACATTTACCACATTGTGGTTTTACGCGAGTGCTCTTGGAACGTATATATGTTTATATATGTATATATACTGGATATGTGTGTGTGTGTGTGTGTGTGTGTGTGTGTGTGTGTGTGTGTGTGTGTGTGCGTGTTTAACACGACCAATGGTACCAGTAGTAATGATATCACGACTAATAGTACTGAAAAATCTCTAGACAGACCAAGGACACATAAGTAAACACTACTGAATATGAAGTATCTAAGTAAGTTGGTGCCATCACTGCTCATTTGATTTGCGCAGCTCTGTCAGGCAAGTACAAAATTGTGTTTGTCACATTTCCCTTTCCAGCTGTCAGTTTCTTGTTTAGAGACATGCTGTAAAAACCAACAGGAGTATGACGTTAAAGCCGTCTATTCTGAATGTATTCCCCAAAACAGCAGAACAGGCAATATACATAATCAAAAATATTTTGAATCTGATTTGAATCTTAAAAAGAGAAGTTCTCAAAAACTCAGTGTAATTAGAATGCAGCTCCACACAGTGTGATTTGAAACAGTCCAGACTTAATCAATGTTATCTGCGTTTTTTGCAGTGCCATTTTCCCAGCGTGTCTGAGAAATAGTCAAAGTCCAAATATAACTGTTGAGATTTGTGAGGTCTTTGAATCAATAGGTATTATGATGAATATCATAAACACCCAAGAGGCCCGTGTCCCACTTTCTGCCGGTGATTGATTGAGGTGAAGAAATGTGCTGAAAGAAAGGGGCTGAAATACAAGGGTAGAAACAACATCAGTCCTAACAGATGTGTGATGAAGCCCACTGTAAAAGTGCACAGTTTGTTTAAATAACAGCACAATATGAAATACAAAGCAGCAGAAAAGTCAATAAATAGTTTTATGCTCAGGGGAATGTGTTGAAGCTACAATGTCTTAAGTACAGTATATTACCAACAACTTACTTACTAACTAACACATTAGGTGACTTTTTATAAAGGTATAAGAAGATACTGAAGGTCACTTTTACTATGAAAACAATTTTTTTTACACTTGTACAGTTTATATGCTTATAATGACTGCGCATCATGATTGTGTGTGTGTGTGTGTGTGTGTGTGTGTGTGTGTGTGTATTTATGGAAAATGCTACAGGCAGACAAGAAAAGGAATCAGGTATGGTGAGGAAATCCTAACATGTCATGCAAATAGAGTGAAGAGAGATGTATATCTCTAAATGAGAAACACAGAGGCAATAGATTCAGTGGGACAGATGAGTATCTTCAGTACTGAGTGGGGAAGAGAGTTTCCTGCCCAGCCATCACTTTGCAAACCCTCTTCAAGCTCCCTCCGTACATATGAATGATGGGAGATAAGATTGAATGAAATCTAAAAAGCTGGAGAAGAAAGCCACGGAAATATGCTTACATCCTCACTATCAGGATACTTGGTGGAAGATACGCTGACAAATAAAGAATAAGTGTTCTTAATTGGGTTCTGAAATCGAAAAACTTACTGAGTAGGCTAATTTCAGTTTTTGCTGTGCTTTTTTTCTCAATGAATATTGATTTCTTAGAAAGAGTGGAGTTATTTGTTCTCCACGTCTCTGGACTGGTTAAGCCCTGAGCCTTGGATTTTTCATTGTGATGTAGGGCTGGTGCCGCACTTTATCTGCAATTATTTTGCTTTTCTGTGGCAAAAACTTTGTAAGTGTGCTTTTTAAGAAAACCAATTTATGTGTTCATTACTAGCAGGCTCTTTCTTTTTTTCTGCACTAGTCACAATGAAAAGAAAAAAGTGTAAAGTACAAGCTTTGCGTCGCTAAATGATCCGCTAAATTAGTCCTTCAAAAGTATGGTAAAAAAATTATTATGCCACAATAGGAATTCAGAATCTACAAAATCATTTAGTTAAGTGACTGATTTTATAAAAATGACCCTTTTAGTAAATTTAAAGCTGTACACAATGAGAACGTATGTTGTGATATATTCATATACATGCAGATTCCATGGGGTTATAGCAAACCTTCCTGCCAGATTGAGGATTAGACAGTGAAGTCCTGTAATCTCCTACGAGAAATGCATAGCATGTAGATTACCACTAATATTCAATTCATTTATTAAAGCCAGCCAGTGAGCAGGGTCAGAAACTGCCCCTAACTGCAGCACAGTCTGTTCGTTTATATCAAAATCTGCTCTCTATTCAGCACTGAAGCAAACCAGTAGTCACTAATGTACCCTGCACATGCCAGGCTGTTTTAGATTATGGTCATCCTGAAAAGCCTCCTGTTGGCCTCAAAAGGAATGCTATGGGATTCAAAAACATCTGGGAGGGGATTTCCTTTTTTTATCGGAGCCCAAGAACAAGGGGCATTGTTAGGCTACATTTCACAGGAAGGTGATGTAGTCCATCTGGAATGAAGTTTAAAATAGTGCTTCTTATGCTCAAAATGTTGGTTAGAGTGACTGCCAAAGAAGGGTCTTGGCCTTGATAGTGATGTGGGTTCAGTACCTTTATTTCAACTAATTGGAGCCCTCTGTATGTCAGTCTCTGTAGAGCTGAGCTTGGCTGATTTCCTACAAGGAGGAAAAACAGTCCCAGAGCTCACGACACTCCAAGCCCTTTTGTCTCTCAAGGTTTGCCTACTTTAGGTAAGCTCCAGAAGTTATTTGAAGGACGCTGGATCAGCCTACCGGGATGCCAGCAGGCTTCTGTCAGAGAGGAGTCTTGGGAAAGTGTCTCCAAACCTGTGACACTCTCCACCTCTCCACCTATATTCCACATGGTGGAGCTTAATTAGGCCCCTCAGTCTTCTTTATGCATTTTCAGTTACACAGTGTGCTGTGGAGGCAAGCACTGCTGTTGGTTGTATAGGGCAAGAGGACACATCTTATGAATCATAATCTGGCACAGTCCCACAGTCTTAAAAATAAGTTGCTGGGGACATTGTTTAGTAAAGAATGTTTATGTCTTTTTTATTTTTATGTATTTTAATTCAATTAAAATTTAGAGCAGATAGAGTTCAGATATTTTTTCTCATTCTGTGTTCATTTGTTTTGTAACTACAAAGACATTTAAACCTATCTTTCAAAATGCCTTTGATAAAGAACCTTTTATGTTATATAGAGGCTCCAGAAAAGGTTCTTTAAAGAATCAACAATTAAATGGTTAAATAAAAATGAGTTTTATGGAATCGCTCCTGATAACTCCTTTTGATACAATTTTGCTTTTTAAAAGAAAATGTAACTAAGACCAGGAGGAAAACACAGACAGAATAAATCTCTTAAACTCTTGACTCTCATAACTACATAATTTCCATATTACATGTTACTGAATTATGTTTCATATGATGAATATCTGAGTAATAAGGGGTTTAGTGGTCAAATGTTTTATATTCAAACATGGGCGCCGTTAGGTCTATTTTGGGGGGTCTGAAGCCACCCTAAATATAAAGTCATTATCATACCATTTTTTAAATTAGATATCCAAACATTTCACAAAAGATATCACTGAGCGCAGAAACGCACTTTACAAATAGAAACAAGACTATGAATTGGAATTAAAAATAATAAGTCTAGCTATCATTATTGAATTAAAATGGTGTACTGGCTGTTGAAGCTAGTGTTGTTTTTGGCGGCCTGTTTTAATTTTAGTTTTAGTCTAGTCTAGCTGTCATTTTAGTCTTTGTTAGTCTTAGTCACATCCAAACTCTTTTTAGTCTAGTCAAGTTTCAGCAGACTAAAAGTCTGAGCATTTTAGTCTTATTTTAGTCAGAATCATCCACAACTATTTTTGTCTAGATTTAGTCAATAAAAACTGATGACATTTTAGTCTAGTTTTAGTCGATGAAAGTTGTATTTTAGTCTCTTTTTTAGTGA
>JBBJLR010000111.1:33942829-33962467 GCA_037577145.1 Brachypetersius gabonensis | reverse complement strand
GTGTGTGTGTGTGTGTGTGTGTGTGTGTGTGTGTGTGTGTGTGTGTGTGTGTGTGTGTGTGTGTGTATATATATAATATATATACACAAGGGACATTTAATAGGTTTCTGAACTTTTTTACTTCTATTAATAATTTCTAAAAACTAATTGCATCATTACATAATTGCATTCTACATAGTCACCTTCTTTTGCAGTTCAATTTTCTCATTTTTAACGGCATCAGCAAAAATGGTTTTGGTTGAGAGTGTAGCCTTTGATGCACCATCACATAAAAATCTTCTTCCGCTTAAAGTTCCTTTGAGTGGTCAAAAAAGGTAGAAATCAGATGTGTGAGTGTGTGTGTGAGTGTGTGTGTGTGTGAGTGTGAGTGTGAGTGTGAGTGTGTGAGTGTGAGTGTGAGTATTTTGAATATTCGGGTGTTTTCTGTCTTATGGTATATGTATGTCCACACTGGCTGGACCATGAAACACTTTTATTTATAATAAACACAATGTTATTGACTGAAAGTATTGGATCCTCAGGTTTTCCTGTCCGGCTGTGTCAGTGTTTACTTCATGCACAAGAAAACAAAAGTTAAGAGTTCATGGTCACAGTGTCATATTTGGTCACAGCCTTTTAACCAGATATTAAATGTCCAAATTTGATAGAAGATTATGTTAATTTATTCGAGTTTGACCATGGAAATGGTCTGTGATTTGCATATAGTTCACACAATTCAGTAAAAGCGTCCAAGCGCCTATTAATTCCTTTATTTGTTCACTTCAGGTCTCGTGTGCCACAGCACAGAGCCAAAAAAAAACCTGTCACAGTTCAGGAAGTAACATGTAAAAATAGTGTAGAATGTAATATTATTTTGAGTGTGAATATATGACACAATTTTTTGCATTTTATCACTGGATCCTTTCAGTTATTTTAATTGAGTTCCAAGTAGAACATCTGCTGAATATGTAAATTTGTTTATTTAGTCCAGAAAAACACCTACATTTTAAGAATGTTATTAAAAGTGACTAGCAAGATGCTTGAAACCTTTCCTTAACATGGAAATGAGCTGAAGTACTACTCAAGTCACTCTGGAGTTTCTAAGCCTGATTCCTCAAAGCCAGCTCTCCTGTGAATTCCAGCAAGAAGACCTCATCTGCATGTACCAGTGGGATTTATAGCCAAGCAAAAACTCATTGGCTTCAACACCTACATTTACCCAAAGCTAATAATTAGGGATTTCATTACTATAATGCAAGCTTTATTTCTGGCTGAGCAACTCTGAGCATAAAACTACATGTAAAAACAGGCAGAGTCATTAGTTTCAATCAGAGCTCATAAGAAAGTCCCCCACTAGCATATTTCCAGGCATGAGTTCATGGAACATGGAAATAGAGCTTTGGTAAAGTTAGCGCTGCTCGTTCCCTGTGGGAAATGAGTGCAGGCTCAGTGATTTGTGCAGCATCACAAGCAAGAGCATACGTAGGGTGAGGAGCAGCTCGGGCCCTAGGGAAGAGATGACAGGCTCATTATGATGGGGAGAGCGTGTAAATAAATCAAAGCGCAGAGTAATCGCCCCACAGGGAAGATGGGGCGGCTGAAAGGGGGTGGTGATCAGTAACAGTAATGATGACATTAGTGCGATGGGCTGTCATACACCTTCATGCTAATTGACACTGCTGTTCGGAAACTTTTTGAATCTCCGGCCACAGTTTTTATTTCTGATTGGCCTGTTGGCAGAGTTGGAATCGTACTGATTACAATTTCCTTCAGCATTCCTCTACTCATGGAAACAGAGGAATCGCATTATGTTTTCAATCTTAGCTCCTGAAACCATTATATGTTATCTGTGCATTTTATTTTGCCATGTTTCATTATGTAATGCACCTAGTTGCTGTCAGGAAAAAAAAACCTCTTGTATCTCTTTCAGTTACTTCATTCAGGATGAAAACACCAATAGAAATGCTGCAGAATACTCTGTTAGCTTACACTGATGTTTTTTCTTCGCCTGTAAAGTTACTGTTTTGAAGAGGCTTTGTTCCATCAGTGACAGCATGGAAGTAGGAATAAATTATACATTATTATTCATACAGATGGCAGCCATATGCAAATGAGCCCTCTAATCACATTTTTATTTACTTTTAAAGTATAATGCAATTGTAATATCTAGCAATATAACTGCAGTGTGGCATTTAGTCTGAACAGTGCAACCCTATGTGGAAGCCACATCCAATGTAAATAAAGCTTGATATTTATATTGGGAATATTTGAGTGAACTGAGGGCACGGTGACATCATCCTCAAAGCCTGTCTACTTTCTTCAGGACAAGCCAAGCACTTTGACTGTAATTGTACCACTGCTCTGTGATGATAACAGGCATCTATAAATCACTGTTCAGTGACATTAACCTTATTTAGATTTGGAAGCATTTACTTCCACTGAATTCTACATGGATAAATGGGAAGATTTGTGCTCATGTATACGCCACTGAATTGAAGCCTCCCTACATCAGTCCTAATGCTCCTCTACACAACAAACATATCATGAGGGCAGAAGAGCAAATCTAAGAACTGCTTGATTTGAATCTTCACACAAAGAACGTTGCCAAGAAACTTGCTAGACAGATTTACATACATTTTAGCCTTTAACAGCAACAGTAATTGTACAACAAGCATTTGATTCGAATGTCATGCAAAGTAAATAGCCAAATAATTTGCTACTGTTTTACTGTGCGTCTGTTGTCTTTAACCTCCCAGTCGCTAGCATCTTTTCAACATCTTATGATAAGAAGCCCTCTAAACCTTTCGTTAGCAATATTATTCTGCTAAATTGCATTAAAATGTGATTTCCTAAGTATTTATAAGAACAGAGAGATTACGATCAATATAAAGAGTCTTTACACAACAGCAACCAGTGTGTAGTATAGTAACAAATGCATAGTAACTACTCATTATTTCTCATAAATCTGTTAAGAAGTTTTAATAGAAGTGAGACGGGACAGCTTTGCCTAATAGGGGACTCCGACCACATGCTGATAACTGACCAGGACATGGGTGCTGAAGTTTACTGGAGGGTGTGACTTCAGCACCCTGGACAGCAGCCTGTGGTTTCTGAGTGTGGCAGTCTGACATATCATCAGGCATTATAAGGACATTGTGTGTGTGTCCCCACATATGCCCTTGACTGATTAAACAACTCAGCCGCAATTCACAGCTCACTTAACCTAAAAGCTCTAGCACTGCATGCAGGTGGTGAGATAGGGGAGCAGGGGACAAGTTTGTTTATGTTCTGTCTGAGCTGATTGCACACAGGGACTTTCATCTTTCCAAACACTTCATTTGTTTTTCTTTGCGGTGACTGCTGCCTGAACCCCACACCCACGCTGACTTCCTCCCTCCCCCCACAGCTCATTAGGCCAGGGGTCTGAGGAAGGTTAGAGGTGATGCATCATCATCTCTCTCTGAGTTTCTCTGCTGAGTGCTCCCTCCACATAATGGCTAAATGGGGCCCATCACTGTGTATGGATGGTTTGGCTCAGGAACTTTTGCTTTGAAGGCCTGCAGACAAAAGAAAGCAAGCTCAGTGCAAACTACGGACCAGTTTTTGAGTCAGTTTAGAAAAGGAGGCCAATTACGGTACACAATTTGTTCTCCGGACAATGTGCTGATGCTGTCTGTGCATAAGTGAGCGTAATTACTAGGGTTATTACAAATCAACTATGCATGTAAATTATACATAAATTTTATGTCCAAAATTATCCAGACGTCACTTTTAATTACTGAATTCGATTACTTCACAGTGCACCCACTGCTGATGCAGATATTGCTGATGTAGATGCAGTTTAATTTATATGAAAAAGTATTACCAAAAAAACAGGATGCTCAGTTTAACTGTGTTCTCTGGAGATAAGAAGGACCAACACAGTTATGATAAGCTGAAGTGGAGTTTGTGATCCAGAACTAATGTTTCAATGTCAGCACCTGACTACACTGTGTTGTCCAGCATACAGCGTAAAGCCTTCCCAGAGGTGTAGAGCAGTTACTTCAGCAATGCAGGGACATACCCTTGATTTCAGATAAGCATGTGTCTACAAACTTTTGGACATGGAGTGTATTAAGGAAGAAAATCACTGAAACTAGATTGGCACCTACAGGACGTCAAATATAGTGAGTAATGGTAGTAAATGCTGTAATTATTGATGTTTTCGTCATGACTTACACTCTTCACACAATGCAAGATGCTAATCCCCTTAAACCAGCACAGATAGTTCTCCCTCTGTATATATTAGTGTCTGTGTTAATCCCATCACTTACCCCCAATAATTAAAATGTCTGGCTTTCAGCTATCTGTGGGCCCCTGCTTAGAATCATCCTTTCCATAAATGTTCATTTCAGTGAATGCCATCACTGAATATATCAGAGTGAGAATTTGGTGAGAATATTGTGGTGATTCAGGTGAGTTTTGAGCAAGACTGTAACAGACTGAAAGATCTTTCACACGTGCGGCCTCTGTGTTTCTCGCCTGTTTGCAGTGGGTTGGGATACTCGGAGCCCTACACCAAGCTGTGCTGCAAGGGTTTCTGCATTGATATTCTCAAGAAACTTTCACGCACCATCAAGTTTTCCTACGACCTCTACCTGGTCACCAACGGTAAACACGGAAAGCTGGTCCGAGGGATCTGGAACGGGATGATTGGAGAGGTGCGAGAGATGCAAGGCTAGACATTGGCCATGCACCCCACACACATACTGAAGGTTAAATCCTCTTCAGAAATTCAAGTAAATTAGCAGTGAATGTGTCGAAGTTAAAATTAAATCTGTTACCCATTGCTGTGAGAATAGCCTCTAATGGAGCTGACTCACACCCCACTTTCTTTCTTTAACTCCTATCTGCTGGAAACATCTAATTATTTTGTGAGATGCAGTTCGTCATTAGACGTGTTCACAGTGTGAACTGAATTTAAAATGCGATCTGAACAACATTCATCCTGTCAACCTTCGCCGTGTGTAGTGTCACCTGATCTGGTGGTTAAGTGTCTTCCGCAGCTGCTGGTGTCTTCGTACCTATCACCTGCATCTTCTCACAGGCTGATGCTTAGCAGACATTCATGACTCATATTGGGAAATGTTTCATGAAGTGGGTTAAAGCAGTATTACATAATATATGTCAACTATTTACCTTTTACAATTGAAACATTCTCCTCAGGCAATTCAAATTAGATGTCAAGTTGATTTTTTGATGGCTGAGGCTTGTCAACATGGTAATTTCTGCATTACTGTGTTTTAACTGGCCATTCAGTCTTGCACATCGATTCATTGAGATGCCAACGCCAAGCACCCAAAAACTGTACCCACCCACTTATAGAGAAATACTGCTTGGGTCTTAAATCACAAGGGACTTGTAAGTTTGTTTGTGCGACCAAAATTTTAAAAAGACACAAGCATGAATGTATGTGTTGTTTTTGCACAATGTCATTTTTAAAACTGCACCAATGGTAAAAAATTTATTTAAAAAGCAAAATGAACTTTAATTCTACATGGTGTAGAAGCAGCAAGGACAGCTCATAGTGACCCTCACCAGATTACAATTGCACAATGGCAATATAGCAATATTTTCTATCATCACAGACCTCATGTTTGTGTAAAACACAGTTATTACTATTGGCAAAAATCTACTGTCTGTTATGTAGTATTCTAAAAGGCACATACTAGCTATAACGAACTATATATCATGCTGAATACTACACCTATGAGTAAATCAACTTGAAAAGTATTAAGAAATGAACGTTTTGCAAATCCTTTCCCGTTATCCACAGGTCGTCTACAAGCGTGCAGATATGGCCATTGGCTCACTCACTATTAATGAGGAGAGATCAGAGATCATTGACTTTTCAGTGCCATTCGTGGAGACTGGGATCAGTGTCATGGTAGCCAGGAGCAATGGCACTGTCTCCCCGTCTGCCTTTCTAGGTGAGAACGTTTTATTCACACTTTTTTTTTTTTTCTTGAACAGTAACACTTTTTTTTGTGGAACAGTTGCAGATATTACACCAAATATTTACTGCTAATAGAACCTTTGATTGGCCTGCAGATGGATTAAAGATTCATAAAGGAATGGGTCCAGTGCTGAACCGGTCCAAGACAGAAAATTGCTTATTTTCCAGTCGCAGATAAAAAGAGAAAACCATTTGTTTTGATTTTGAACAGCTACACATTAATCAAGCCATTATTCTCCCTATAAAGCAGCGGAAGAGACATAGCATCATGTCTGAGATCTTATCATCAGTGATTACAGCTGTTAATTGTATTCTTTTGGAAGCTGTGAAATGACATTCATATATTGCTCTCTCCTTGCAGAGCCTTACAGTCCAGCAGTGTGGGTTATGATGTTTGTTATGTGCCTGACTGTTGTGGCTGTCACAGTGTTTGTCTTTGAGTACTTCAGCCCTGTCGGGTACAACCGCAGTCTCGTCAGTGCCAAAGGTCAGTGCCGCTTTTTTAAACAGGCTATTCTCTATTAGGTGGAAGTGGTGTTAACAAGAATGGGACAGCCTAGTTAGCCCATATATCCTGATAGGCTGATGGACTGTGTCCTTGTATTCTGGGTTCTGGGTTTAATTAATCCTTGTCACTTGTCATTTTACTTTGATAAATTGCTTAGCCTGGCTGTTGCCACACATTACACACAAAGAAACAAATACTGTTTGCTGAGGTAGAATTGACCACATTGCTAATGCATTTTTTCAAAGCTGCCAGGTTTGAGAAATGAAAGCACAGTATTCAGTTCTTCCTAAAATACCTAAATTGAGTGTGTTTCTTTGAAATGTCACTTTATTAAGAGTAAGAAGAAGTATTTTTGCTGTCAGTTTGAAATCAGTCTGAATGGACATTTTGGCAATGCAGTTGCCAGTTCATATACATATTAGGGCTGGGAAAGTGAGCGTGTTATTATCGCATTAATGCATTGTTTACTTGACCCACAATTACTGTATTTTATTTGAATTTTGCATATAAGAATGCGATTAATCGCAGAAAACCTTGTGCTTAGTCGCGATTAAAATTGAAACCGTTTCCCAGCATTAATATATATGTATATATGTAAGATTATTTTTTGAAAAAATGTTAACAGCATTGACTGTGATTAATAAACATAAATCTGCACAAAGCAAACATATTTGTCTACTCCTATGTTGATGAATATTAAAAACAGTTTGTTTAGGACAGACTTAAAGGTGCAATTAACTGCGAGTTAACTTTGGCAACAATTTTCTGTTATATACAAAATTTAAAAATGATTTCAAAAGTAGTGTATTGCGCACTTTTATTTTTAAAGTACAAGTGCAATAACATTTGGTGTTCCCTTAAACACAGTTACACAGCTGCAGTTCAAATATTTCTGTAAATCTCAACTCAAGCATTAATGTAATCAAATCAAATAGAAAACCAAAGCTATTTGCCACCGCAGGGCATACTAGTTTGTAACAGAAAAGTTCAGAAAATGGTGGGGAGGAACCATTATAGCAGCTGTAAAAGGGGACTAACTCCATATTAAAGTCTATGTATCTGAATGCAGTGTCTTTAAAGTCTCTGTTGGTGTAATGGTCATGCGTTAAAGTAATGGGACGCCAGTCCCCTGCAAAAACCAGTGTAGAGCCATAGACTCACAAGCACAAAAAGAGCTCAGCACACTCACAAGCACAAAAAAGCAAAAAACTTTCAAATTAAAAGGAATAAAAAAAAAAAAAACTCAAAAAAAATAACCATTTGAAAACATATTTTAATAAACTGAAATGTACAGTAATGTATATTATCTTGTTTTATTCATCTGCTTAATCAATTAAACATTTTGTTCAAACACACTTGCTTCATAGAATCTGTGAAGAAAATTAATGTGCCAAAAATGTTGTTCTTCTACTATTACTGGACATGATATGAAGTTTTTGGTGTTTACCAAAAATGTAACTTTTCCTCTTTTCTCCTGACAGCCCCTGGGGGTCCTACCTTCACCATTGGGAAGTCAGTATGGCTCTTGTGGGGGATTGTCTTTAATAACTCCGTCCCGATAGAAAATCCTAAAGGCACAACCAGCAAGATTATGGTCTTGGTGTGGGCCTTCTTTGCTGTCATCTTTCTAGCCAGCTATACTGCCAATTTAGCTGCCTTCATGATCCAAGAGCAGTACATTGACACTGTGTCTGGACTCAGTGACAAAAAGGTAAGTGTTACTTTTCTGAGGAGTTAAGATTCCACTGTTTAGAGCACACTTTAAAGTTTATTGTACAATACTGCTTAGAATGATTAGTCTGATACATGGTGCATGGTTTACACCATCTATTCATATCATCACCACCCACACCACCACATTTGGATAATCCCTCTTAAAGGATATGCTTTAGAACCTCTGCTACTTTATTTTGTTCTTCATGGTAATTCAAAGGACAACGGAGCTGTATAAGTGACAAACACCATAAAATTATGCAAGGAGTTAAAAGAAGGACCTCCAGGGAGCAAACACAACAGATTCATCACTCAGAGATATAAAACAGAATAAACCCAGGGAGGTGGATTAATAGTGATACAGGGCTGTGTTAGTGGATGCTTATTTCTCATGAACAAGCAGTGAATGTAAAGATCTATTCTAAAATCCCATGTGCTGAAAAATGATCCTACACGCCTCACCAGGATTAAAGGAGCTTTAGAAGAAAATAACCTGACATGTCCACTGTAGACATTCATGGCATAGCAACATTTCCCTCCACCCTCTAATAAAAGATATGATATAGTGGAAAACATAAAGGATCATTTGTTAGCAGTCCAGCACGATTTCTCAATGAAGTGTGAAAGGAAATACACAGCTGACTGCCAGCTTCTTGAACGGTTCATTATGGTTTATTTCCTTCACTGGCTTCACAAGGTTAGGCCAGAGCCAGGGGTATTTGTTTTCTGCCTGGACTGTTAGAGATATATCCCTAGCATTAAGCTTTTCTTTTCACAGCTTATCAATTTGCACTGTATTGGTAAGGGTAGTGCCGCTCCTATGTGGATCAAAAATGCAAAACGCATAAATGATCATCCCTGCGGTCAGACATCTAACTACATACTGATCAAAGTTTTTTTCTGTGTGTGCGTGTGTGTGTTTTCCGGCAGTTCCAGAAGCCCCAGGAGCATTACCCGCCTTTTCGCTTCGGCACAGTCCCAAACGGCAGCACCGAGAGAAACATTCGCAGCAATTACCCCGACATGCACACCCACATGATGAAATATAACCAGAAAGGAGTAGAGGAGGCACTCAACAGCCTCAAAACAGGGTATTTTTTTTTTTTTTTTGTTGCAGGGCTCGATTCCTAAGAAGATTCTGTGATACCGTTTTAAGGAGCCAAAAACTTCTAAATAACAGCAGACAGAATTTCTGCACCAGAACTGAACTGAAAAATCTCCAATAATGAATACAAATATTGTCTTTGCTGAAGGGCTTCACATAATTCTTAGAAGTTTTATTAATGTCTGTTTGTTGGATCTTATTGTTTTTGTTTTTCAACATTTCTCAGTATACAGATAGCTACATGTTATTCTCGCTATAAAAGACAGATTCAGATGCACTGTACATGCTGTTGTTGCTTTACCATGGTGGTGCTTTGTGTTAAAATTCCCAGTTCAGTCTGTGCTGCTATAACACGTCATTAAGCAGTAAGTTTAGCTTAGTAGTTTCTATACAGACTGGTGTGTGTGGAGTCGAGTAAATGCTTAGTGCAGCAGTTCTCAAACCGCTGCTCAGGGACCTTTGGATAGTTCGTGTTTAGCTCCATCCCGACTTCTGAGACATAGAAATGGAGCATAAAGGTCCCGTCTTAGAACCAGTGGCTAAGTGAACACATAAAGGCATCTGTTTGTCCCAATACTCCTAGCGCATGGGACATCAACACTGATGCTTTGTGCAAACTTTATTGACACCTTGATCAATCTAAAGCTGGTCATTAATAATAAAGCACCAACAGCCCTCAGCTAGGTGAAATAAATGGATACGATTATTTGTGTGGCATAACTATGTGTCATTATTGCATAATTGATGTCACGTTTATTAGCAAGTGGTATGTCACCATCCTTGCTGCAGGAAACTGGACGCCTTCATATATGACGCTGCCGTCCTTAATTACATGGCTGGCAAGGACGAGGGCTGCAAGCTGGTGACCATTGGCAGTGGGAAGGTGTTTGCTACTACAGGCTACGGCATTGCTCTGCAGAAGGACTCCCGCTGGAAGCGCCCCATAGACCTGGCTCTTCTCCAGTTCCTGGGAGACGGTAAATCACCATCAGGGGATCAAACCTGGCCTGCAATTAATATCCTCCATCACAGCATGGAGATCATCACTATCCTCTTCCTCAGCCTCTGCGTATCTAGGCCACCACATGCACCCAGAGACCAGAGATGGCAATATGTTTTTCGCTCTAGATCATGGGCTGTCATGCATAGATGGTATAGTTTTAGTCAAAATGTAGATGCCACCTGTATTTTGCGGTATTTTGAAGAATAGATTCTTTGAGCTGTTCCTTTTCATCGTGTTTCATTGTTCAACATACCCTTAAATACCCTTAACGCCTAATAAGTGTTCTTCGGAGCGATACCATGGAAAAAAAACCCATTTGGTTCTCTAAAGAACCTTTACTAGATGGTTCTTTAAATAGCCATATTTGTAAAAGAGATTATTGAAATGATACTGTACCAGATCTGTATGTCCAAGCCAGGAACATTCATTTTTAAGAGGCAAAGAATTCAAATATGAATAAAACTTTATTTGCTTTATTTGCTTGGTAAAAAAAAAATGTATTGAATGTTGAGTCTGACAAGAAGTCACTCGTAAGAAAAGGAAAACGGAACAGCTGGACGGTGTTGTGACTGGCATTACTTACTGACTCTGCTTTTGATTTGGCTCTTGAAGGGGACACACAGAGACTGGAGACTGTGTGGCTGTCTGGGATATGCCAGAATGAGAAGAATGAGGTGATGAGTTCCAAGCTGGACATAGACAACATGGCGGGCGTCTTTTATATGCTGCTAGTGGCTATGGGCCTCAGCCTGCTCGTCTTTGCCTGGGAACATCTGCTTTACTGGAAACTCAGACACTCTGTGCACAAATCTGAGCGCCTGGACTTCCTCTTGGCAATAAGCAGGGTATGCTGGCATCACTCCACACTGTTGCACATTACTTCCAAAGCCATTTATATGATTTTTTGTTCCTTGGGGCAAGTTTACAATGAAAAAAACCCCAAAAGAATAAACATGTAATGTTCAATAATGTGTAAGTTCATAAATCTAGTAATGGAGTCTGAAGTAATTGAATGTGTAAATGACTTTCTTATCAAAATGCACACACATTTAATTGCCACAGGACCTCTGGCTGATAGCTATTTTGTTAATTATTAATTCTTGGAGAGTACCACATCTTTCCATCTTTAAAGCATTTGTCTTTTACTTCATTAAGAGCTTTTGGCTTTAGTTAGAGAGTTCTGACTTCCTTTTACTTCAATATTAGGTTTTGCTATACAAATACAATGCCCTCCATTAATGAAGTCAGAATTGTTATAATTGTGGTTTTAATTGGTTACAAATTTTAATGTCTTTGGTGTCTACTTTGTTGCTTGACACCACTCCTCAGTCTCGTGTGCCCGATTTCTTCCAGTTACTATATGTACAACATGTAACTATTTAGAATGTCATAAACATAAAGCAAATCACAAAAGTCATTTCAAAACTTGTCATTTACAACATTTAACATTTACAAAGGTGGGAAATGTTTATTTCTTATAAAAAAATAATAGGATTGCATTTCAAAGGATCTCTAGCCTATTGCATAAGTCCATTTACCACAAAATACTCATGCGATGTAATGGGCAACTGGCATTTTCTGATAAAATGAAATAATCTATAATAATAATAATCTGAAATAATTTATTCAAAATGAAAAGTTGAATATTTTGACTTTTTCAGGGAATATACAGCTGCTTTAATGGGGTTGAGGATGTAGGAAGATCTGGCAACATGCAGAACCCTGATATCACAACAAACTATGCCCAGGCCAACATGCTGAAAATGCTTCAGACCGCCAAAGACCTTGTTTCCTCAGCTAAAGTAGAGAACTCTCTGGAAAATGCAACAAAAACCATTGAGAACTGGAGTCGGCATGGTGGGAGCCTGCCAACGCGCGTACCGCAGGTGACCACCACGGAGACGCTGCCTGGTCACTTCTCCTACATGACTAACATCACAGAAAACCACTCATCCCATGTGCCACGTCCTTTGACACCCCCATTCACACAGCATTACACCGAGGCTGCCAGCCCACCCCATGTGCCCAATAACAGAATGTTAACACGGCCCACTCCACTACGCTACACACTCCCTTCCCGGTCTGGGGGACTGTATAATGGGATGCTCCCAGTGTCAAGTATCAGCACCCCTCATTTAGCCACGCATGATCCCCATTCTCAAAAGTCAGCATCCCCTTTCGTACCATATAGAGATATGCAGGTGCCAGACATCTATGCTGAGCACCAAGAACTTTGCCACACTTCTGATGGACTCAGGCGGAAAAAGAGGTCTCGTAGTGCTCTGGTTGAGTCCATGGATCTCAGAGGGTTACATGATTACCCTCTGAAGGACCAGACAATTTGTCTCGCAGAACTCAGAGCAAACCACTTTGCACATGACCATGTTCCCTCCTCATCCATAGAAAGCCCTTATAGACAAGGCGATCCTACCTGCAATTCTTGCATCAAGACCTATGTGGATCCAGCACTGGATGATGTTCCTCTAATAGGGAAGAGGAAACTCCATCGCAGGCCCTCATTCCTCAAGGCCACCTGGGGCCCTGACAGGGTTCATTTTCCAGGAGACAGACCCCATGGCCCAGCGTCAACCCGAGCTGACATTCCAGACCTATTCCCCTGCATGGAGGTGTGTGGAAGAGCGAGGAATAACCTGTGTTACCCTCTGCCTGCAGACCACAGTTACCTTCACCCATTCCGCCGCCATCCCAGAAAAGGTCAGAAGCTGAGGCACACCCAGTCCACCCGACTGCCCTCGTACAGGGAGGCGGTTCTTCACAACGCTGCAGCTGTTAGGAGGGCCACCAGTCTAGTACACAGACAATACTCCTACCCTGACCTGCCAGTTTACCAGAGCACAGTGCCATATGGACCAGCCGAGCTGTGTAACATCTTCCCCTGCATGGCCGCCCCCAGTGACAGTGTATACGGGGCGTACAGAGCTCCTGGACATTTACAGGATGACCATCTGCTGCCCGTTCCAGCCAGCAGGGTGGTTCACAGGGTCAGCAGTCCAGGTGTACCCCTGACATGGGGCAGGATCTCCAGCCTGGAGTCTGAGGTTTGAGGCCTCATTTCCATGTGCCATTTTCACACAGCCGATTGCAGTGCCAAGCTCTGTCACTGAACTCCTAGCAACCAGTTTAAAGACTCTGCCTTTGATTCTTGCAAAAAATAAACACACACATACACCTAGACACTCACTTTGCGCTTTCTTTTATTCATGTAAGTGCAATAATGCCAAGACGGTAGAATGTGAGATGAGGAGGTATGTCAGTTAATTAATGGACAATTCGTTTGATGGATTTGTGAGAAAGATGGAAAGTTTGGAGTAAAATGGTCTGATTATGGGGTGGGGCTGGGGAGGTTCAGGTAGATAAAATATATAAGGTGTTGTAGTTCCTGTTATTTTGGGGTAAATTTGGTATCACTCCATGTAATCCTCTATTATACTAAATTTTGTATACACATAAAACAATGTCATTTTTTAAGTGCAGGACTTGATGAGTTTTTCAGGTGTTCTCTCTTGCCCTCTCTCTTTCTCTCTCTCTGTATCTCTCTCTCTCTCTCACACACACACACACACACACACACTCATGTTCTCGCTCTCTCTCCATAAGTGGGACTTTGAATAAGAGCAAACTGAATGGTATTCTATTATTAGTATTATCAAGTACCTCCAACACTTTAATAAATCACAAAGGCCTATCAAAGAGTCCCATGGAAATGTTGTCTTTTTTTAAAAGGGATGACAATAAGAGTAGTCTGAATACTGCCTTCTATATTCAGAACCACAGTTTATTTTAGATATTGTGATTAAAACTAATTTTAGGTAAGGCTGTCTATTATTTCAAAATATTAAATGTGACAAATATAACCATTTTATTTCAAAATGTAGGTTGTGACTAAAACGGTTTATGTATATGATTATGATTGTTGCAGAAAACAGTATTATTCCATGAAAGCCAAAATTTAATTAAAAATATTGTACCAAGTACTAGTACCAAGAACCAGTACACTAATTTGTTTTTTTACTCTTTTGTATCATATCTTTTTGGTATTACATTAAGTCTACAACTAGCACACTCATCTTTCAATCTACAGTGAGGTTAAGTGTGTTATTGCTTGTTTGTTCATTTTATATTTGTACTCGTACTTGGAAAAATAAAATTATTATACTGATTCCAAGTATGAATATTTGATTGCTACGTCAGCAACCTAAAATGTACTATCAACATGCACACTAAAAACATTTTGAGGATGGCCAGTGCTCTGTGGAGCTGGATCACTGAACACATAAGTCTGCTGACCTGCGTATTGACCACAACAACCCCATGAGATTAGCAGCCAGTGGCTTAAAATAAAAGTGCCTGCGCACTGCAGAGCAGAAGATACAGATAAGAGGGGCAAGAAAAAAAAAGGAGAAATAAAAAGGAAAGTAAAATCAAACAACTGACAGACAAAGGTCCTCCATCCTCACTCTCCATGGGACGATTCAGAAGAAGAGCCTTCAGCTGTGACGTATCAGCATCTATACTCTAGAGGGGGTTTTGAGGATGTCATGAAACTCTCCTTAAACCCAATCTGAATGGTGATTATGCAAAGTAAGTGGGGGGCGTGACCAAAAAGTGTCCTTTACTGGATCACATTATGTTAAACACAGCCACCTCAGTGTGTTCCTCCAAAGCTCAAGGTGACCCGGGCTGAGGTAATTACGCTGTGAGGCATTTCTTATCTTCAGATAAGTACTGAGTGAAGAGCATTTCAGAAAGCGAGTAAAGAGCATTTGAGAATCCAAACATTGAGAAACTTTGATTTTTCCATCAAGGACCTTGCCTTGTAATTGCTGCATCACAGATGACGGCACAATAATAATGATTTCATCTTCCCTAGCACCCCTAGCATTCACAGACGGTTTTATTTACCACAGAAAAATGTTTACTGCAGAACAATATTCAAAGCTTCAAAGCTGCATAAAGGAGCACATTTCTTTCTTTTCCTTTTTCTGATGACACAGAAGCGAGGAAAAGGATGACCAAAGCCAGCTTAAGCCACATAAGCCCAGCGTCATGCTCTCTGTGTTTCTGACAACCATGTTGTTGAGATATTTTGTGAGTTGATAAATGATTCAGTACATGCATAGAAAAGCATCTCGGGAGGCTGGCAGTTGGACACACAATGAAATAAGCAACATTATATCAAACGCCACAGGTAGCTATGAGAGACAAATGATCCGCATTTAACAGTCAAGGGAGTTTGTGTCCACCAGTTTTATATGCAGTGGAGAAGATGTCATGGAACAATGGGATTTTCTAAACATTAATAATCCGCATGTTCATTTTATGATTCATAACCAGATGAACCATTTGTTCACATCTGTTCCCTCTAGAATAGCCTAGGGCTCCGGATCTTTTTCTGATGATGGCAATAACATCATAATGAGACTTTGCTGTCAGAGTACAACCACTGCTCCTTATATGCTACATCATCTCCCCCGTGCTGATCCAGCTCGTAAATGACAGTGGAACATAAGATAAAATCTCAACAGATAATTTACCACTTAAGTCGTGTGATTTCACTGCGAATGTGTGTTCACAGTATCACTACGTACATACTACTACACACACAAGCACACACACACTCACACCTATATACACAACCACATGTTAAAATACTACCTTAATATTTACATTAAGAGTACATTTGAATGTGAAAGTATTAAATATGAAGGAATCAAGTGCAAGCAGAATTGGGCAGTGTAGACTCCTGACCCCTGTCCTGGAGACACACTGCCCTATGTGCTTCAGTACTCTAAAACAAGGGCTTGTCCACAAGCTGATTAGTGGAACACTAAACTGGAACAGAGCGGTGTTTCGGTAAACAGGACTGTTATCTCACAAAAAATAAGTCCTTAACACCAAGTTGCACCAGCGAGACTGTACACTGTAGTTAAGGAAAGATAAAAGTGTCTGCTAAATGCCATAAATGTAGGTTCAAGCACCCCCATGACCCTGGTTAAAGATAAGTGGTGAAGATAATGGAAGCATAAAAAGGAAACACAGGTCTAAACCCATACTGTGAACTGATGATAATCAGTGTTGACTGAATCCATCAGTACTTATAGCACATACATACATACACCACACGTGAACCCTAAAAGTACTTTCTCCTACATGCTATCTTACATGCACTTCACATTTTCTCCTGAAATCCATTAGCTCAGACGTTGTAAATTGTCCCATATGCTTTCACTGACCTTCAGCCAAGGGCTTTAGAGGTTCAGGTCAGGTGGAGAAAGAAAAAGACAGGAAACATGACAACAGTATGAAGATTCAGCAATAACGTGTTACTTCGGCAAATTAATGGGGCAGGATGTCTGTAAGACTGTATCAGAGGGATCAAGGCAGAGAATTAGAGAAGATTTATATTTTTAAATGACCTAACCTGGCATCTAAAACACATGAATGAATGGTTTCTGATTAGAGGTAAAAGTGCTGTAGTATGAATAGCCAGTGTCTCAGCAGGTCTCTTAATGAACATTAATAAATACATTACATAAAAGTAACACAAGAACCATTTGTGCATTTTACAGTGAGTCTTCACCTGACAAAATCAGCTGAAGCTAAGCTTAAACTCTGAACTGGACATGTGACTGACTGCCTTGTCAATGCTCAGACCTGCTGGTTTTAGATTGTGTTATTGTGAAGACTGACCACACTGATTCTGACTAGCTTCAGGTAGGGGGCTACTCTGAGGTCCAGTATGGAGGTGCAAGAGCTGAGATCTGTTTGACTTTGATCTGCCTGTTTGCTCTTTTTTAAAAATGTTTATTTTATTTTTCATGATTGGTTATCGTTGCTTTGCAAAAATAAGACCATGGTTAAGTCTTACATAGACCATAAGACTATGGCTAAGTCATCCCATCTGAATCCAATCACCCACAAATTAGGCTAATGTTAACACACTGTCAATAACAATTGTTTGTTTTGAATTAAATGAATGAACTTTTACCACAATGATAGGTGTACTCAGTAGGTAGGATACTTGCCTCTGGACCAAGAGGTCATGGGTTCGAATCCTACCTTTAGCACCACCACTGGGTTCCTGAGCAAGACCCTTAACCCTAACTTGCTCCAGGGAAACTGTCCTCTGTAGTTAGGGCATGTAAGTCGCTTTGGATAAAAGCGTCGGCTAAATGCCATAAATGTAAATGTTATATTGGAACAGAAAAGGGCCTTCCCAAAATTATTGCAACAATTTGGAAGCACATAATTGTGTAAATAATTGTGGTATGCTGTAACATTAACAATAGCTTCACTGGAACTAAGGAGCCAAGCCAAAACCCTGAAGCCCATTATTCCCCCTCCACTAAACTTTTCTTTTGGCACTATTTATTATATTAGATAGCATTCTCCTGTCATCCGCCAAACACAGACATAAGTATAACATCGTGATCTTAGGCTTGTGTACGGCTGCTCTGCTATATTAATCAATTTCATACAACTCATTTCCACAACTCAGCTCTTGTGCTGATATATCATCTAAGGGATGTTTGGAACTCTGAAGTATATTATGCAACAGAGGATACCCGCTACAATCTTCTTTGTATCGGGTATCCTACAAAGATAATTGTATCCATCAACATTAAAAATGCCTAGAATAAACTACAATCTGTTTTGACATTTGAAAACATTTAGGCAGGTATAACAATTATGATCTCCAGAGTTACTATTAAGAGCTTTTTCTGTTATGCTATCCCTGCAGGGAAACGATTGTTTTCATAATTCTTTTTTTTTTTTTTTTTTTTGCAATGTCAATTTCTTAACTTTAACATGCATTATCTTCAGTGTTGTGTTTACAGGCCTGGAGATACGTGCTTATCTTCTGATAATGCACACCTTGTTGTATGTTATGGCTTAGCTACAGATTTAACTGTTGTAACTAATTGGATTTAGCTTTGCAAATTGCTTCCCAGCTGTCAGCATCTAGCAATTCTTTACTTCTGTTCCACTTTAGATTTAGGCTAGCGTTAACTGCACAGTATATGTGCTTGTGGATCAAGGTGTCACCTAAGCAAGCCAAGATCTCCCTACTCAGCAGGAGAAAAGAAAAGGGTCCTTCTCTCTGTGTACATTTTCCTCACAAACTCATCAGCACATACTGATAGATCTGACTGAAAAATAGCCATTCAAACTGTATGTAGGCTAATTCGGCTAGTCCTATTCTGTGCTGAAATTGTCTTTTTTTAAATGGTTTGTATTTTATTTTGATTGTATTGTATTTCATGTGGATTGTGAAGTATAGGTAAATTATATTATTGACTGAAATCGTTTAATAAAAACATCCGACAAACCCACTATGACACTATTTGACAATACTGTTTGACAGTTTAACTGTATATAATTTGTCGTGATATATCATAATTATAACACTAGGCATCATATTAAATTGTGACTAAATGAACAGACCAAGACACCAACTCAAAAGACATCTCTAATAAAAATCAAAATAGAAAGCAAGTTGCTCAAGTATTATCAAGTATGAGTGTCTGTTTTTGTGTTTCACAGATAAGAGGTTAAGGCAAGGGCTGTCTGCATAAAGCCGCCACTGTTTATCGCCTCTCTTTTTGTCCTTCCAAGGTGACAGCCCCAGCAGTTGGCCTTGGCTCATAACATGGCAGCAAATTAACAACCCCCAGGTTGCCATGCCATAGGCCCCTAGTAAGAGTGAGGCCACACTTTAGTGGGTTGCCAAAGAGCACTTGGAAACAATTGCGTTTCTAATTAAGAAGAGCCTGAACCACCCACCAAGTCTGAAATAAAGGCTGCTTTTAAAATTAGCAAACCCATTCTTCAAAAGAACTGAAGAAAACTTGCACAACATGCTCGGAACTTTAAGACCCAACAGTAACAATATCAGCTACAATGGAGACAGCTTGCCGAACGTATGGGACATATCTTAAAAAAAGACTAATTTTAGCATCTGATTTCTGATTTCTTAGGTGACACAAAGAATAACTATGGAGTAGAACATTGAATAAATAGAAGAATAAGCACCACTAAAGAGAAAGAAAGATAGTGATGAAGTTAAGAATATAATCTACCTGTGCTGAGGACAGGGTATTGGAGAAGGATTTCCCATAGGAAATCATTTTGGAGGCGTTATCTATTAGAGTAGCCAGCCCAGCCTATTGTAGAAATTATCCATCACTAGGGCATGGTGTCTATGTCCTTGGCCAGAACAAATCAGACTTAGGTCTCTCTGTCTCTCTGTCTCTTTCTCTCTCTGACACACACACACACACACACACACACACACACACACACACACACACACA
>JBBJLR010000111.1:33922094-33932828 GCA_037577145.1 Brachypetersius gabonensis | reverse complement strand
TGGACATGCCACTTTTTGCATAATTGTACATAAAAGCTGAGAAATGTTTTTTTCCTCAATGATGTCTTTAGTACATCGTTGTATTATGCTTTTGCATACACCTATGTCATTTCCCATCTAAATATGTCTTGCTGGTTGAATAAAATCAACTTTAAGTGGAAATTTGCCTGGGGTATGAATAATTTCTAGGCTCACTGTATATATACACACACACAAATATGAGTATATGCACACATAAATACATACATGTTCATGTGTTCACATATACATAGAAATGCATATACACAACTATACGTGACTCATTCAGCCTACAGCAATTTAGTTCAAGTTATTCATGTAGAAGGTGTGAGGAGTGTTTCAGCCAAGACTGTTAGAAAGAAGATACAAACAAAACATTCGTAATGGGCCTTAAATGTGTCACATTGTTTATCTGAGCTCTTCTTCAATTTTAGAAGAAAAACGACTGTAACATCAAATACATGTTAAAGAAGAAAGCGCTTGCTTTCTAAAAATAACCCCATGCCTTCTTGATTTTAAACACTGCACGTTATACAGTTAAGCGTTCTCAAATATAACCTCAGATCAAGTTAACACTAGAATGTGTTCAAGTTTTGCAGAAAGGTGTTTTTAAAAGATGTGACTTTACAATGTATTAGCTATGTAGGATGTTTGCAAGGGACATACTGCCACTCATGTTGTCTTTCAAGGGAAGGACAATGCACTCGTTTTATTTACTGTGCTGCTATATATATATATCACATGAGGGACATAAGGGACAGGCGTTTTACTTTGAGTAATTTTTCATGGTTTTTAGCTAATATTCTTCAAATCAGAGCAATCTCTTACAGAACAGGCTGACTCAACATTTCACCTTGGTTTCCCCTCCAAGATCAAGGTTGTCTGTATCTGAGAGAAAAAGCAAGGATGGAGTCATCTGTTTTAATCTTGAGCGTGCTGCATTATCATTGACCTCCAAGGATTCTTACAGCAGCAGAATAGATAAAAGATGGGATCGTTAAAAAAGTATGATGATCCTATGATGCCTTTACAGTACCTTCAGCTAGTAGATGCATCGTCATTCACTCAAAATCAATAGAATTCCTTGTTACCATTCAGGTTACGATGAAAGCTCCTATGTGTTTGATTTCAAAATCGATAAGATGCACGTCCAGTACGGGCAGAAATACAGTGCTTATTATGTTGTGTAGATTGAGTTTACATACATTAGGTCTTCAATGCCCTCTCCTTCACTCACACAAACACATTTCACTTTAGATTGTTCTGTGAAACATAGACACACATAGGCAGATGTTTTCCCCACCTGTTCTTCTGGAACGGTGTACCACATGATATAAGACCCTAGCGTTGTTTAGAAGAGAGCAGTACTGAAGAAATAAAATAGGTGTATGTCAAGCTAAAAAATTCTAAATTAAAAGTAACTCAATTAACTCTAATAAATCCTAATAAACAAGAAAGATCTCAGCAAGGTCTTCACAAGGTTCGATAATATATTTTTGAGTAATGAAGTTTAATAAGAGAGAGGGAAAACCTTTGGGAAAAAAAAGTCCCCAGACTGCACATGCACATGTCGAACAGTCTGGCATGTTAGGCTATATATGAACACATTCACATGTTGGTGTGGAAATCAGAAAGAGGTAGAGGTGTGGATAGTTGAAAATAATCTGCGCTCCAGGCAGAAGGGCCTGCTGACTGTGAGTGAGTGAGTCAACGGAGCAGTGGTGGGCAGGCAGGTCGCTCGCACCTCTAATAAGGACAGCTGACAAGCTGATAATCACTGCCCCAAATTAAGCTGCTTCCAGCTTTTGGCCTGCAGGGGTTCTGCACCAGACATGTTCAGCAGTCTGACAAGCAAATTACAAATGATGTTCCTTTTGGCCCTCATGGGTGGATTAAACACTGCATTTTATTTTAGTGATTGGTTTTGAAGTCTCCTCATCACGTATGTTTTTCCCTCCTGTTCTATGAAAAGAGGGTCTGGAACGATGTACCACATGATATAAAACCCTAACGTTGTTTAGAAGAGAGCAGTCCCAAAGAAATAAAACCGCAAGGGTTCAGCTGAGATGAAAATATTCGCCACTGGGCTGGCATATGACCTCATCAACCCGGAGGAACATCTGAGAAGAAGGTAAAATAATTCCTCAAAGGGAAAAAAATGCAATGGCACAGAGGGAGGGAAAGGGGAAAGGAGGGGGGAGCGGTGTCTCA
This sequence comes from Brachypetersius gabonensis, assembly GCA_037577145.1. Taxonomy (NCBI): domain Eukaryota; kingdom Metazoa; phylum Chordata; class Actinopteri; order Characiformes; family Alestidae; genus Brachypetersius; species Brachypetersius gabonensis. The sequence goes on along the minus strand of JBBJLR010000111.1, from coordinate 33,930,599 downwards.
GTCGAGCCTTTGCCAAGTGCTGGTCCCGGCCTGGACGCCTGTCTGGCAGATGGGACACAGCGTTTGGGTGCCATGTGAAAGATGGCTTGCCAAATGCCGCGCCTCTCCTCTTACGCGTGGCCCTGCTGCTGACAGATTGAAAGCAAATAGGTGGGCGCAATAAACATAGCCACCTGAGAAAGTAGGAGTGAGCTGAACTGCCCTGAGCTGGCCGTGTCTGCTGGCTATGTCACAGACCCAAATTAAAAGACCAATTAAAGTCACATTAGAACACAATCAGACAGCATCTGCAGATCACAGTCACATAAAGGACTCATACAACTAAAGTGAACCAACCATAAACAACAATAAAAAATAATTGATATTTTTCCCTCAGGCTTTGGGTAAAGAAGACCAGTTGACTGCAATGCCTTTCACCTACAGTCTCTGAATACTGATTACCTGTAGTAATCACTAATGTAATCTGTAACCTAATCAAAAGATAATAACATAATCTGATTACTTTCTGTTATTTTGGATTAAAAATCTTTATAAAGCCACATAATCAAATAAAAATTAAGGAAAAGAGAAAATGAAAGGAAGGAATTCTAACTGATGTGTGCTACATGTACATCTAAAAATATAAAATAAATTTAAACCCACAACCTTCTGATCGTAGGGACAACTTCCTAACCACTGGGCCACCAGTATTGCATAAATGTTGCACTGTGCGTTTTTCTAGGTATAATGTAAAGGCAGGGAGAGAAGCTCATACCTCAACTTTAGAAAAATACCCAAATCTAAAAGATATATACATTTAAAGATGTATTGAGTACGATGTAAACTGTGTGGGTTATTATTCTGTAAGCTCTCTGGTATTATGTGAACTCACAATTGCACAATATGGATAAAAGTATTCGGACATAGACTTGACAACCCCACCCTTTGCAGCTATAACAGCTTCCACTCTTCTTGGAAGGTTTTTCACAGGATTTTGGAGTTTCTGTTGGAATTTGTGTCCATTCATTCTGTAGAGCATTTATGATCACCAAAAAGGTGTTAGATTGGGTTGAGCTCAGGGGGCCAGTCAGGTTTTCCACACTCAACTCATCCAGCCATGTCTTTATCAAACCTGCTCTGTGTGCTGGGACACATGGAAAGGTTCTCAAATGGTGTCCACAAAGTTGAAAGCATGGTGTTGTCCAAAATGTCTTGGTCTGCTGAAGCATTAATGTTGTCCTCCACAGCGCTACACACAAACCCTGAAAAACAGGTGTCCCAATACTTTTGTCCATATAATGCATGTCTCCTCAGATGTTGATATAAATGTTTTGAAGGAAAAAAAACAAACATTTTGATTGTTTCTGTAGCTCTGGAACACAATATTTGAAACACGTTGAAAGCTTAATTTTATTGTTTGTTTTTTTTTTTCTTCAAAAACAGTGCAAGGGCTGACAGATATTTGAACGATCTTACTCCTGTCTGACATGAAAAATGTAAACAAACTGAAATACCAGATGTGGGTGATCACAGTTACTGACATGAAGCAATTATTTTTCAGCAGGCTAAAATCCCAAGAGTGAAAAAATAAAACCCAAGTGATATTACACTGTTTTCCATGCGCTGTCAGTAACCAACTGGTGGAGCACATTATTATTTATTATAACTTGAAAACTGATATGTGTGACTAATAGTGGGGATAATTTGTGTCAGTGTCCATCAGTATGGAAAACATTTCTAAAGACAAAAGCAGATTTTTAATTTATGTCCTGCCACTCTCTGATGAAACAGAACTGGTGGAACATTTAAATGCAATGTTTTTTTTAGAACGTCTGCGACCAAAAACACCTCGAGACAAATCTAGTGACATTTTTGACAAACATTGTCATCAATATTCCCTGCAGATCAGCCTGAGACCCAGCCGGCTCTGCATCCGCCCGTCCAGGCGCTGGGAAACGGAATTGTCTGCGCATGAGCATGCAGTAAGACGGTCACATCAACTGACCAATCACAAACCTTTCTTGGTTGATCTCACCCACTCTCAAAACAAGTTGTATTACAAGCAAAAGAATGTTTCATTTTTTAAGCAAAGTAAAAAAAGAAATCCCTCTCAGGATTATAACACAGATCTTTCATCTAGAAACCACACGTGAACACAAACACTGTCTCTTTCACCTTCCAAACCTCTCCTTTCCTTCTTTTTGAAAACCTATATCCTACTTTCAAAAATTCCTGAAAATACTACTGGAATTCAGTCGATGGCTGAAACCCTACGTTGGTAATGACGGTGCTGTCTGTACTGTAAAACAGATTTTTATGCCAAGCTGTCAGACATTAAAAAGCGTGCACCTCTCAGAGGCATGTTGAAAAGGCCAAGCCATACAATCAGGCTACCCAATCCAAATTGCCCTTTAAAACACAGACACTCTGAAGCAGGCAGAGGTAACCACTGCTTTGGCTATCAGAGATCACTGCTTTTGCAAATTAGTGTGTGTCCTCATCTAGCGACATCTAGCAACTTTCTGGGTACACTTCAGATACTTTCTGAAGGAGATACTTGGCAACACTGCTTGTATTAGTCACAGCTGGTTTTATGTTTAGGTTAAGTGATTGTTAGCTCATTGGTTCTTGTCTTTGTCTTTTATGTATTTAGAGAGGTTTAGTTGATTTTGTCAGTCCACCTTTATGCACATCCACTCACAGCAACTATCTGTATGCATTAGGTGTTTTTACTGTTCCAGAGGGACATTCACCCTGTTGCACCGCTCCATCACACCGCTGGTGTCAACGCCGGCTCCAAGGACAAGGGACCCTGTTTTCTGGACTGTTCCCAACACGGTGACCTCCCGCACCAAGGCTCCAGCTCACACCAGCCCCCTATCCCAGTTCCAGTTCCTGTCGCTATAGCTCGCGATCCCAAGGCACTCTGGAATTGCACCCTTGGGTGGACTCCCATTTATTTTTTAGTGGGGGAAAAGATGAAAAGTGGGCTCCCGAGGGACTCCCTGAGGGGAGCTCTGTTTCCCAGAGGCAATACGGAGAGACTCCTTGGAGTGAGCTTTACCCCGGGGAACTCGGAAGGGATCTCCGAAGAGGGCTCCGAAGAGAGCGGACGCAGGGGATCCACACGGGCAAACCCGGTCGCATACCATGCCAGCGCGAGGAGCTCTCTTTCGGGGGAGGTCGAAAGACACGTTCCACAGGAAATTTGTTTGTTCGTTTGTCGCCCCTCCTCCACCCCTTTTTTCTCTTGGTTGGGCCGATGGCCCGTGGTGCCCCAGAGGTGCGCCTTAGAGGGGAGGGGGAATTGCGATGTCCTAGTCTAGTGTTTGGCCCTCGAGCCCTTTGTGTTTTGTATTTGTTAACAAAAATAAGAAAAGACAAAGAAACCTGCTTTTGTGCTTCGACACCCTCGCACAACGTGACAATGTGCAGGGCTTCTGCAGGATGCCACACCTCTGGGGGAGGTTTTTAGGACTTAAATAGAAATATTTAAAGATTGTAAGTAAAGTGGCCCTTATAGAACTTCTTTCTCTGCATTTAACCCATTCACCAAGTGAAACAGTGGCACCTGAGGAGCAGTGTGTGGGGATGGTACCTTGCTCAAGGGTACCACAGTGGTGCCACTAGTAGTCCTGGGATTCAACCCCCCATGACCTTCTGATCACACAGGCAACTCGTAACCACTAGGCCACCAGCTGCCCCAAGACTTTCAAATACCATGTTCTTTACTTTTTGTTGCAGCCTAACAATTTTGTTTTTTTCTTTGCATGTAACTTGAAGCCTACCTCTACTGAAAGTCTGTCCCCTCTTAAAACCTATTTACACCCTATTTACAATACATAAACTGTATTGGACAGAAAAGTGAACGTACTTGACTATTAGATTAGCAGTAACATAACAATGCAAATGGGATGCTGTAGATAACTTGCATTAGTGTAATGGTGGTCATTAGGTTTAGATCACAGAGAATATCTGCATATGGTGCATATTTCTTTTCCTTTTGCTACATAGACAAAGGGACAGCTAGGAAAAGCAGCATCTCAGTCTATCAAAAGAGAAAAGGTGTTATTTCTCTGTTCTCTTTCTCTATGAAAACAGAAGGAGAACGCTAGACAGATGCTAGATAGAAGTTATCTAAAAGCAGATGGTGCAAAGGTTCATCAGATCAGAGCTGCACTGCTTTACTCAATGTCGTGTCTGTAGAGCTAAGCCACCTGTGGTCAGTGGGGTGCATTTAATTTAGACCTGAAAGCTCCATAGATCTTAAATAAGCTAAGAGTGCCTTTGAGCTCAAGTCTCTGCATGTGTACAGAATGTGTCAGAAGCTTGGATTCCATGCTGAAATCATCTGGCAGATGGAAAGAGTTGAGGCTATAGAATTGACCTAGACCTAAACATGTCCAAAATCATGGATAAATGTGATTAATTCAGGACAATAAAACAATTGGGCAATAAAATAACATTCACCAAGTGAAACAGTGGCCTGCCACCAAGGGGTGGCACCTGAGGAGCAGTGTGTGGGGATGGTACCACAGTGGTGCCACTAGTAGTCCTGGGATTCAACCCCGACAACCTTCTGATCGCACGGGCAACTCTGTCACCACTAGGCCACCAGCTGCCCCAAGACTATGGCTGTGTCCGAAAAGTGCACTGAGGTTTAGTGCGTAGTGGGTCAGTGCTGTCCTAAACGGAACACTAACGTTTTGCACTTAGCGGAAAAAAAAAGAAGCTTCAATTGGTATAATAACAAGCAAATCAGAATCAGAATCAGAAAACTTTATTGATCCCAGAGGAAATGTGGGAACACAACACACAGAGACACAAGAATACTGTAAATAAAATACAATTTAGCAGCCTTTGGCAGTCTAGAATGAAAACATGTCTCTCACACTTGTTAATTTAGACTTAAATTAAGTCTAGCCGAATAAGGAGTTGAAGTTTGGACTCCACCAGGATCCTACCGGATTCCAAAAAAAAGAGAGAAGACAGTTTGTTTGGGGTTTTTTATGTTAAGTGAAGTCTGTGTTAGTTAAGGGCATGAATGTGTAGTTGTTATCCTAAAATCCTAGGGCATTAGGTGGTAATTAAAATAAACACAATTCGGGTGCCCTTTTATATTTGTTTTTAAAATAATTTGCAGCACAAGGGCATGGCTAATCTAGACACATTAAGATACACAGGTATTTAAAGAATGGAAAACTCATTAACACTATTCTGAACATCTTCGAAGTTAGATTTGCAGTGGCAAATAATTGAGGGAAGAAAGACTTTCATAAATCCCTCTTCTTATTGTATCAAGAAAAATAGGTCAATGGGGTCTGACAAGCTGCCTAAATATAAACTTACAAAAAAGTGAAGATTCTTCTGATATCAAGCCATTAGCAGTTTCTTGACAAGGGCACAACTAAGAGGGACGTCCGCCTGCTGAGCCTATTCAAAAGATGGAAAAGCATAGTCTAGCAGCTCTGGTTACAGGTCCGTCTCACCAAGCTCACCCTGTTTTGCATACTGTAACTGCTGTAAAGGCTGTGAAAAGGGGAAAAAAGCATGGTTTGTTTGTCATTCCGCCGATTTATTAGAGGCATTTCTGAAGATCTGTACATATGTGGTCTTGAGTATTGAGTTAATTAAAGCGAGACCTCAATGGATGGTCCCTTATGAGCTAGTGTGTGTCCCTCAGTCTCGACGGACATACCAAGGACTTTAATCAACCAGCAGCTGGACGCCCTCATCCCTCAAAAAAGAAAGAAAAAAATGAAGCAGCGAGAAACTTTAAAGTAAAGCCTGACCTCACACTAGTCACACATTAACACTTACAGGATCAAACTTTAGACATTATCTTCCACTTGCTGGAAGCTTGACCGAGGGCTTATTCTGAATTAGCATCTCATCACGGCCTTTTAAAGAGCCATTTACATGAACAATTTGTTGCTAAAGGCAAATATTCTCCCAGGTGTTTTGTGTTTCATGACTGCTGTTGCTCAGTCCCTGCTATGCAGGCATGCCATCTCCTCGTTTGCCTCTAGTGTGGATGAAGACAAATGTGATGGAGGCCGGCACACCCTCAGGAAACATGATTTCTGTTTTCCAGCTGAGAATCAATATGCCAACAGATAAGTGTAATAAATTGCCTTTCAAACATTATACACCTTCACCCAATCCCAGCGGCTAACCTCACATGATTAATGTTCTTACATGCATTCTCTAATGTTTTATTCAATTTCAAACCTTGTCATACCTGAGCATGTGCCTTCAGTCCTGTTTCCAGGTATGACAGACTATATTTAGTAATGAAAGTTTGCTACTTCTTCAGTCTCTATTTGGACCAATATTATGACTAATGCAGAGCTGGCTGCAGTACTGGCAAGATTTACCAACCAAAGTATGCATCATATTGTCTTCATCAATTAAATGAGCCCGTTTTAAAAAGCTTACTATCCCAATGTGGGGTTCCAGGACAGTGGTTGGCAGCTTTGAAGTGAAATATGGTAAAATAGAAAAGCAATGCAGCTGAATTAGCAGATCTTATGATAGCCAAGAGTGTGAATGAAGCACAGCAGAGCACAAAAATCCATTTCACACATCGTTCATTCACTCCTGTAGAGAAAGTTATCACCTTGCCTCTCCATCTTCACAGTCTCACAAATGTTATGCTCGGAGCCTGCTGATATGACCTAAAATCATGGCATTTACACACACAGCCAACATGAATGTTCTCTACATTTGAAACCAGGGTGAGAATTTTATTTTGGCCAAAATTTAGCACATATCACATAACAACGTAATTCCAGGCAGAGAACATTTGCCTGTCAGTTATATTTTTATATCTAGCTGGGCAGCATGCAAATTTGACTTATTCAAAGGTAGGGGAAACATTACATAAATATACGTATGATTAATGTACATAGGTATTGTATTGCATTTATGTCTCTAACTGTGTTACTACAGCATCCAGGATTTCTTACAGCTACAGGGCAGCCAGTAGCCTAGTGGTTAGGACGGTCGCACTGCAATCAGACAGTCAAGGGTTCAATTCCAAAGACTACAGAGCACCTCTGAGGTATCATGAGCAAGCTACTGTCCCCGACACTGTGTTCCAGGCTGCCTGCTGCTTCACTTGGTTGATGGGTTAAATGCAGAAGAAGAATTTTACGCTGTTCACGTATGACAGAGTGGTCACTTTCGCTGCATAATACCAAACACATGCTGAGTTGGTCTCAAATGACATGCAATGTAACCTTTTTTTAAAAGTAAAGTTAATTTTAGTGACCGTTAACTGGAGCAAACTGTAACACTCGAACAAATACAGGCTTTTGATGTTTTCTCTAAAGCCATATCCCCAAAACCCATATACTGAAGGCTAGAAAACCTGAATGCTGATGCTAATTCAGTTGTGAACAGCTGTCACAAACAAGATGAAACCATTATACAACAACAAAACTAATTAGCTGGTCAGTGTCAGCAAATAGAAAAGCTTACTGATGTTACCCTTGTCCACTAGCAGGTATACTTCATAGGCTATATTACAATTACCTTTTTTATCCACTTAGTTTCATGGTTGTGTATTAAACCTCTGAAGCAGATATTGAGCAATGCTGACTCTCTTTGCCCTTTGATTTCCTTTCCAGTGCTGATGTTTTTACTGGTTTGATTGGTTTGGTTTGTTTTGGCTGTAATAGATAGAGGCACAATTGTAAAAAAAATGTACTCCTAAATTGGTCTAATGAGCAAACCAGCTGTCACAGTGGCTGTTATCAGAGCTCAGGTTTGGAGTCCATTAGCTGTCTAGGCCTCATTTCCCTACTGTGTAATGTAGACATACAACATGATGGACAGGCAAGGGGATGAACGGTTGAATGCTGGTGGTCCACATAATTAGCTTTGTCTCATGTTAACAGGTCCTGGGGCAGCCATAGAAACCCCTGCAGCGTATATTTTCTTGACAGATGCTGGAATATGTATTGCAAAGGGTTTTCTGCCTTAAAATTGCTACACATTTAACTCACCATACTTTGACCTCCAGTATTACCAAACTTTACAACTTAAGGACAACATGACAACAGTGATGCAAGAAACTTATGTGACCCTATCGGCCGTAATGAGTCTGAAGTCGGCGTTCTATTTATTTAGATACGGGCCAATTATGTTGAAAAACATCAAAAATGTTGATTTTTCTTTTTTTGGTCTTATATGAAAATGAATCTCCCAAAGTTTCATCATAGAAATAATTGGGAAAATGTACTTAAATGGCTATTTAAGTTGCAGCACTCAAATCTTTCAAAAATATGAATTAATTGCTAGGTATTTAATAAATATTAAAGGTTCAGTCAAATTTAAAATATTTTCCTAAGCATCTAAATTCCTGTAGTAAAATGTTGTTGTTGAATACTGGGTGCATCTGTCTTATTTTTTCATCTTTTCAATGATACCAAATTTTGTACACTGGTCACAAAAATTAAAGGAACACTTTAAAGAAACACATTAGATACATCAGATCTCAATATGAAGTTGGATATCTATACA
>JBBJLR010000111.1:33907641-33921994 GCA_037577145.1 Brachypetersius gabonensis | reverse complement strand
ACACACACAGACACACACAGACACACACAGACACACACACACACACACACACACACACACACACACACACACATTAAATCCTTTAAAGATAAGATAAATTAGGAGGAGTATTAGTATTTTTGCATTACATTTTGCATTCATTTAAGACCTGAGCTGGTGCTACATTCAAGATTCTTCTTCTATTATTATATAATTATGATGATTACTAGCAGTAATGGTAGAAGCTGGTCTTCACTTTTAAAAATATTAATTCAATTGGAAAATCAATGAAATAATCTTAGCTTTGTTAACCAACTAAGAGGAAAAATTATGTATAAGAAATAAAACATAGTCTTTAACATGAACTTAAAGGTCACGTGTGAAGCATATTTTCAACATTGCTCTACAGTGTGCTGGACAACAGAACAGAGGCTCTGACTTGGATTGCTATTCCTGGCTCAGCCCAGCAACCCACTGACCTGGCAAGCAACAAGTATCAGGTGGACCCAATGATTTAATCAGGATTATTCAGAAGCTAATCTGTCCTCACATTTGTACCAGGCCAGTGATGCCCACACAAGGAGATGAATGGTGCTACATCTCCAGACCACATATGTGAATTTGTACGACATTAATCTAGCACATCTGAATAAGTTTCATATTAAATAAACAGTGACTATTTAACCTCCAAAAGTTAACACATTTGAATTACAACAATAGACACTATGCTATTAGTATGTGTAGTGTTTACTGTGAATAGAAAACATAATATACCTCAGCATAGTTTGTATAAGTAAAATGAAAAACAAATATGTTTTTTCTGAATAATTCAAACGCCAATGCTCTTGAAAAGATATAAGTAGGATAAGATATGGAAAGAATATCCAGAATTTGGTCAACATCCAAAATGCTATGTGTGGTGCAAACCTAACAATCTACATGTCTCAATAAATATCCATCCTAAAGTGAAGTATGGTGGTGGAAGTATAATACTATGGAGATGCTTTTGAGCAGTAAGCATCTTGTAAAAATTGAAGAAACGTGGAGAAAGCAAAATACTGGAATATTCTTGATGTTTCAGTCTGCCAAGAAACGGAACATTTGGAGAACACCAAAGCAAGACCGGAATGGTCTAAACAAAAGCCCTGGCCTCTGACTTGCCTCAGAGGGATGTGCACTGCCACAGCGTAATGCCATGGAAACAGGAAAGTTTGTTGCACAGCTTCGACTTCCTGCATTTTGTGAACAAGATGCCCTACACTTGAGGCTGAATGAGTTACAATGAGATAGTTAATGCAGACAGTTTTTGATTTTCTTTCTAAGCAGCATTTGTTTATCAGATACCTCTTCTTGGATAATGCTATTTTCTGCAAGCAATACTATGGTATCTTCAGTTGCGTCACACTAACAGTGGTGTATTTGAAGTTGCATAGCTGTGAACATGGCCATTTAACAAAAAGTAGTGTTAATGAAAATCACTGTAGGAACATGTTAGCTATTAGCTGACCTGGTCAGATATCTGTTATCCTCTATTCAAGCAAATGAAACAAAGTAGAACTCTGCTGTGAAACATAAAAACAGCTTGTCATTAGTTATGTATAAGAGTGATGTGCAGCATCAGTGGTTGTGCTGCAGGTAGTAAATGCTGTTGCAGTCTTTTGCTTCCCTTAGCTGTTGGCTTTAATTAGTGTCTCCATCATCATCAGGGGAATCGCACACTAAATCTCTCCACTCTTTAGAGTCCACAACATAACTCACAGTAGGATCATAATTACCGCTGTTGACTTTATGCCGTGCCCCTGATGATCATTTCCTTGGCGATGAGCATCACTAACAAGCTGTGTTAATGAAGTGTCAGTGGGCTTCCCGCAAAACATGAATTGATAATTGATATAAAGATTCTTCACTATTTCATTTAAATCAGTACATTAATATTTCCAACAGCTCCGAACAGAAAAGTTAAATGTATTCCACAGGTAACTGTTTAAAAAACGTTCACAGTGTTCACAGGCTAACACGTATGATTTTTAAATAAGAGGATAATATTCATATTTCTACTCATTTATCTTGCATGTGAGAAGAGAGGTGCGAACTCTGCCGTTGATGCCATTAAAAAAAAATAGTAGTGAATGCTCAAAAAAAACGTTGGGCATTCAATGCTTCTTTCAATGGAATCAAAAGGCAAAATCTCTTGTCACCTTGTTGACCATTTAAACATCCGTCGTGTAAACATCAGCCAATGTGACTGTGGTGCATGCAAACAAATGCACAGAGCGCCATTTGCACTGAGTTCTCTCAATCCGAGGACAGGGGCAGTGGCAAGGTGACAGGGGGTATCTTTGTGTCCAGCTATGTTGACCAGCTTGGATGGAGCTCGGTTTGTATGACTGAAAAATGAATAAATAATAAAAAAAAAAAAACAGGCAGAGCGCAATATGCAATTATCAAAACCCTGCCCCCTCAACTAAAACATCCAAGAGCTTCCTGCCCTTCAAAATGATGGATAGAAATTCATCTAATATGGCCCACAAAGCAATTAAATCTGTGGGACAATGACACTGCTGCAATGTCATACATGCACAATCTCTCTCCCCCTCATACACACACATACAGAGATCCACACAAAATTATCATGATCATTCATGTATTAATTTGTAGGCTTGATTAAATACAGTAACAAAACGCTTGTGACTAATCACAGCATTAAATGACTATAGAGGATACACAGTTGCTAGTACACACACTTCTGTCTAAAACAAAGGAGAAAACGAAAGCTATGTTTATGGGGTCGAAACAATGATGAAATATTCAAGAAGTGATTTTCTAGTGAGTCAATCATGGCATTATCTGAAGGAGTAAGGGTCTGCTCAGGCATTGGAGGACCAGATGGCAAAGACAGTAAATCTGTGCTTGATTTCCTCATTCTCCCGTGTGCAGGCAGGTACATTTGGACATGCATGTCTTCTGATCTGTATAGTGTTGGTTCATTGTCAGATGTTGGAGGTGGGATAGTGTCCCTGATTTACAAGTATCATGGCTCAGTGCCTAAGAGCCTGATGGTAGCCATTCGTCCATTTCCCATTGAGCAGAGGACCAAATCAAGACTGGGATTGGCTGTCAGGGCTGTCAGGCTGAAGGATGAGAGGAGATGGGGATCCGTGTCTCGGTCTGGCCTTTGACTGATGGAATGAGTGAACGTGTGGTACCAGTCTTAACACGGCTGTCTGAACGCCAGGAACTGCACGTCCTTTAGGGAATAGGCGGCACAAAGCCTTGGATACTTTGATATGTAGCCGCCCTTTGGTTCCTCAACACGACCAGATTAGCAGCTAATACCAGCAGACACCTCATTAGACAAAGAACTTTGATTGTAGTTTGTTATCACAGGTCTTTGTATTTGAGAACGGAAAGTAGGTTTTGCCATGTTTGGTGGTGCCATGTTTTTCTTCCTTCTTCCTCAGCTTGACCTGAAGCAAATCCTCTGAAGAGAGCAGATGGCTGCTTTTCTGATGTGTGTGTGTATGTGTGTGAAACTGCCCAGAGACCATAGTCTGAGGTATCAACCACACACACACATCCACACACATACACACACATACACACCCCTCATCTCATCCAGACCCTCCCTTCTCCGCTCGAGTGCCTGAGTGATGGATGTGTGATTTGAAAAGACAGGCAAACCTCCCTGGGCTCCTCCCCATGGAGGCAGGGAGTGGGGAGTCAGAGAGAGAGAGAGAGAGATGGAGGGAGAGAGAGAGAGAAAGAAAGAATATATCCCAAAGTGAACTGAATTAGGTCCAGTCCAAATCATTGACATATCCTGAGAGGGGAGTTAATTTAGGGGAGCAGAGATGGACCCAAAGCCCAGGAGACACCATGTCAAGTTCACACAGAGAGAATTCTGCTGCTACACTTTATTTGATGGTCACACTCCTCATTCCAGCTGCTCAAATAAACAAAGCACTTATGGGAAAGCTCTAATTCACCAAAGGCATTCTTTCCCTCCTGCTTTGAGTGTGAGTTGACAGGTGCATTCAACATGTGCTACTTGGATCCCCAGGAAAAGAACTTCACTGTCACTCGCATTAGGATCTAGAGGGGCCTGAATCGGGCTTAATCTATCTGATGCTTAGTGAATCTGATTGATGCTGATATTGATCTTTCTCCAGTTGACCTATAAATACACCATTCATTCTTTCCTTCATTTTTTGAGCCACTTATGCTAAACAGGGGTGCTTGAGCCAACCCGAACATTCACAGTGCAAAAGGCAAAGAAACACTCTGGACAGATCGCCAGTCCATCACAAGGCAAACACACTTACACACACAGTGCACCCAGGGGCAATTTCACCTGTCTTTGACTTGTGGGAGGGAACAGCTCCACACAGAAACTAACACAGACACTCAAAGAACATCCAAACACCAAACAGAAAGAACCCACAGCCACCTCAGCCACGAATTGAACCCAGAACCCACCTGTTGTGAGGCGACGGTGCTTAATTGCATAAACAGATGTTTATGCTCTACAACAATACCTGCTTAAAGTAAAAAGTGGAAACTTGACTTGTTCAATAAGCAGAGATTTCAGTAAACTGTAAAATAAACAGGACACACAGCAGGAAGAACAACTGGGATGCAAAAATACAACTGAACTATATCTGAACTATATGTGTGAACAGAATAACCTCTCAGAATCGTAACCTATTTTCTTCCACTTCTTTTAGTTAGTCCTAAATGCAATACTTTGCATGTATTATGTGTATATTAATTATGTATGAGGATAGGATAATGTTTAAGGGGATTTAATCAGAGATAGTATGCTGTTATACTTAAGGAAAACCAGATATAGTTGTAAATGGTTCAGTATCTATAAATCAAATGGCCCCAATACAAAACTCCTCATGAGATTAAATTAAAAACCAGAACAATATTTCTTTCCCTCCCTCCCTGCCTCCCTCCCTCCCTCCCTGCCTCCCTCTCTCTCTCCCTGCCTCCCTCTCTCCCTCCCTCCCTCCCTCCCTCCCTCCCTCCCTCCCTCTCTCTCTCCCTCACTCCCTCCCTCCCTCCCTCTCTCCCTCCCTCCCATAACAAATACACTTTCTGTTTGGCTCAAGAACATGTTTGTGTGTGTCTGTGTAAGTCAGTATTCATTTATTCACTCATTTTCTGTAACCTCTTTATCCTTACTAGGGTCGCAGGTACCCAGAGCCTATCCCGGGGTCTACGGGTGTGAGGCAGGGGCTGAACCTCTGCAGGTAAATCAGTATTAATATTTCTTAAAACCAGTTAGTATTACTTATTGTTATTATTTCTTACCGATATGTAATGAACTCTACAACTACTAGTATAATATCTAATAAAAAAACAGTGTGAGCACACACAAATTCCTCATCAGAATCACAACGGTGACAAATAAATGTAACCCTGGAGTCCAGGCTTGGTGTGTTGAGAGACTGCATAGGGCACTTTTTTTGGTCTTCTAGTTGCCAAGTGGCTCCATACAAGCAACACAAAAGTTTCTGTCATCTGGGGTCGCAGAATCCCCACTGTTGGCTATGAACATTTTCCTGGCTGGCTTTCGTTCCTTTTTCTTTTGCTTTCCTTTATTCTTTCCTCTGTCTCACATTTTTTTTTCCTGCTTTTATATTTTTTTTAAACACTGGCAGACACAGCTCTGTCAGCCTTTCTTTAATACTGCCTAAGGATGTAAAATGATTAAAATCAAGAGAGATGTTTGTGGTGGCTGTAACACTTTTAAATGTGTTACAACCCACTCTGCTCCTGTTAACCATTGCTTTGCTGGCTGTATTTGAATATTGATTTGAAATTAAGTTAGAGTATACTCTAATATATATGCAACTGGTGGTGTAGTGGTTAGGGTTGGCCCAGCAATCAGAGGTTTGTGGGTTTGAATCCCAACTGCTAGTGTCACCACTGAGGGACCCTTGAGCAAGGAACCATCCCCACACAATGCCCCCCGGGTGGCCCTCATTGGTGGCAGCCCCCTGCTTCACTTGGTGAACAGGTTAAATGCAGAGAAAGACACTAACAACGTGCCAAAGAGGTGTGCACTAGTTACCTGTTTCATTCCATAGCCTGACAAATAACAGCTTGTTATTTATCCAACACTGATCCACATTATTATTGTAATTATAAATAACAGGTGTTTTTATTGGTCAGTAATAAAGGTGTGGTGAACATACAGTACATTCATTTGTTAGCAAAAAAATATTAAGAAGTGAATAAAAATCTCACTGTATGCAGAAATCTTTGACTGGTAGTGTGTGTGTGTGTGTATGTGTGTGTGTGTGTGTGTGTGTGTGTGCGCGTGTATGTGTGTGTGTGTATTCACACACACACAAATAATGCCTAAATATCTGATATGATGTTATTCATCTTTAAGTGCCTCCTTTCTAACTCACCTTTACTTGGTCCTGCCTGGCCCCTATCATCTTCCTTAACACAACAGCGCAAAAATATAAACCTCACCATCACCCCATACTGTCCTCAGTATTAACCCTGCAGGACACTTATGGAAAAATCTATGTATGAGATATATCGCCTTTCCTCTTGCTCATGTTGATTCTGTGAATGAAATCTAATCTGTGTACAATAAAGTAGTCATTTATTTTAACTACTGCAATTACTCAGCCTTCAGCATGCACAGATTTAATATTGTACAATTACACATCAGGGTACCCTCCTAAATTCCTGAGCGAGAACAAAGGAGTGCTTATTATAAAAGTTAATATAAAAAAGACTGACAGCCACAGAAAACACTATTAAATAATATTAAAACATATTGCTACAACAACTTTTCTTCCATTGTCTCACTCCTCAGAGTTAGTTAACATTAAATAACAAAACAGCTTAAGACTGTGGCGCAGTGGGGTCCTGATCTTGTGTGTATGTCCTCCTAGTGGTGGCATGGGTTTCCTCCAAGATCTCCAGGTTTCTCCCAGAGTGAGTACCCCGGAATACCTGAGACCATTGTGTGGATGAAGTGGTTACAGAAAATGAGCGCGTGAATTTTTACTGGAAATGAAATTCCGAGCCAAATAAAAGTACAGGCTGTCAGCTAAATAACATTTCTGAGCGAATGGTGGATTTGACAAAAGCAAAGGCTACTAAGGTAACTGGAAAAAAATAAAAACTTGCTAATGTCAGTGTTATCCATAAACCTAATTCAGTACCTCTGGGGGTAAGAAAGTGTATTGAACAAGCTACATACAGTAGCTAGCTACTTACATTAACCTACAGTGTCAGCATTTGCTTGTGTGACAAGGTGGTGGTGGCCTAGTGGGTAGGATACTTGTCTCTGGACCCAGTGGTCATGGGTCCTACCTTCATCACACCACCACTGGGTTCCTGAGCAAGTCTGCAGGGATATTGTCCCTTAGGGAATGGAAGTCGCTTTGGATAAAACCATCATAACATAAATATTAGGGGTGTCTGAAGTTGTATTATAAGATTCCTCCAGACTTGAATATGAGAAGTATACTGTAATATTTTACAAGTACAGATTAGAAAGGTCTATAAATGTTACACATCTGATCTATTGTTTTGACCTCTTTTGGGTCCAAGTCTTAAATAAAGGGGTCAATCAGTGTTTACAACTCTCCTATGTAGCTTCCCCTACATAAAAATAGTCAGATTACATTCTAAAATGAAATGATTACTAGAGGGATTACATTAAATCCATGTTTACCATCTCATGTCGATTCTCCTCCTTTTTTCATTTGTTTCATTACATTTTTCCCTACTGTTTTTTCTTTGGGAGTGGTGCAAATCTACATCTGCCTTACCTGAACTCCACCAACAAATGTAATGACATACATGTTGCATGCATAAGCAGACAGTTGTACATCACCTAGTAGTTTGTGTGCATTTCTGTGCATGTCTACATTCTGTTTTCTGTTTAGGTTCCAGCCATTAGGTTCCAGTTATCCTGCTGAAATATTTTTATCTTGTCTTTATTAATTCTATCATTTTAAAGAGACAAGATATCCACGAGTAACAGAACGTAATGAGATTAACACAGCAGTCCTTTGGATTAGGACCCAAATTACAAATTAATAACTTTGTAATTGTAACAAAATACAATTTTTTTTATCTTTCCAACTGTAGTGTTGCATCTACATTAACAACATGCAAAGTTTTCTAAATCTAAATCTATTTATAATCACACACAAGCTCTAATGAGAATGAAAAGTGTTCATTTCAAATGTTTAAATGAACCTTTCAAGTGTGGCTATTCATGTGTTTATATTTTTATATTTTAGATTCATGTTCACTGGAAGAGAAATTAAACTGCCCACACTTGATTATTTCTGTGATCTTTGAAATAAAGGTCAGCTCTCCTCCCTTAAGCCCATTTTCATAAAAGCACACCGGCATCTCATGCCAAACCTCCAACTTCCACCTATGGCTCAGCCATCAGTCTTCACTGACATCTTATTAACTCCCAACAGACACCAATACCCACAGGTTTTGGTGGCTATAACTAGTTCACATATTTATTTATTTTACCATCGATCCGTCACAATGTGTGGGAAGAAATGTTTAGCCCAGACCCAAAAATAGCCACAGACATGGTGAAGATAAAATAAACACATCCTGTTTTTTTTTCTTTTTTCTGTTTACACTGCAAGCACTCGATTTTCAATTTAAGGCTTAAAATGTTTGGTTTGGTCGTTCACATCATCTGTTTTAATGTGGCCTCCATCCGCCAATGAATATGTTACACTGCTGAAATTAACAACACGCACAAAAAGTGATCCAGAAGTAAATCATGAGTGGAAGTAAAGCACTCATCGCAGCTGTCCCTAATCTTGTCTTAAGATTAATTCCTGCCGCACAAAATTACGGCCACCATGTTGAGTCGGAGTGACATAAAAGCCACATGAATTCCAGCCTGACTGTTTAAGTAGCAATTGCACTGCCACCTGTCAGATATGCGTTAAATTGAAAGTACCCCATTAAGTATGTTTTTGTCGCTCGCGCTCTCATCATAAACCAATCCTGTACATTTGAAGGGAAAAATGGATGTTTGTCTTTCTTAACCAATCTATTCTGCCTTACAAAGCCAAAGTGCAGTAACTATGCCAAAGCTGAAACTGAGAAAAAATGGCTTAGTGTTAGTATAGATTTTGCAGTTACTACAGATTTGACACCATCATTTCTCTGAAACGGGACAGCAGTATTTTCTCACAAAACAAAGGAGATGTCCTAAACCCCATTCGTAGTCTAAAGTCAGTTTTGACCAAATATGTAGTTACTGCACTTTGGCTTTGTTGGGCAGAGTTGGTCTGTCTGGCCCAACGTATTGTGGAAGTGTGCATTTCCTCTAATGAAAGATAGAACACTTAGTGCTTAGGTGTGACCCTCTCAAAGGATGTTATTACCTGTTCACCAACTCCGCTAGTTGCCTCTATGCCCAGAGGACCATCTAACCCTGGAGACACTCAGACACCGCACGAGACCCACATAAACAACACATCAGAATGATGAATGGTGGTTGTAGTGATGCTGACCAAAGTGCTCCTTCAACATCATCACCGTTGAGAAATCTAAAGCCACCCTAGCTCATCCAGAGAGGGTTTTAAATTGGGGTGCTCTAGCCATCAGTGTTCAGTGATGTCTGGGTTCATGGGGAGTCGGAATGGCAGGAACAGGCATCAGGCTTGGATGTGTTATCAGTTCAGCAGGCGCTTCCTCTTCAGATTGATCACCCTTAATGAGCTCATCATACCCCCACAGAGAGACGTCCCGATTACATCTGCAAGCCACATGGGGTGCGAGAGTACTTGCTGAATTACGCGCTGTCTGTCATACACATGCAAGCACACTGTCACAGGTAACACACTCACTGACACTAGTGTCATTTCCCGTTTATGGCACACCATCAAATTGAACATGACTGTTTATTATAGACTGTGAAAGTTTATGCAAGATGTGGAAGCACCGTGCTTCTGTGCATGGACAGCCACTAATGACCAGTTTGGTCAGTTGGTTGGACTGGTTCTGATTCTAGACTTCTAGAGGATGAATAGACTGTTAGAGTGAGTGTTGCTGAACTGCAGTAGAGAAGCCAACTGTTTAATTATAAATCTAATATAACACACTTGATGCAGTTTATCAGGCACATCTGAAAATTAGAGCCAGGTTTGCTAAAACTAAACTGTCATGTCAGCAGTAGAGATTAAAAGAGCCCAGAACGTAAACTACCCTCCTCAGGTTTGGCCATAATAGCTCAACACTCTCCAGGGTCCCTGAGCCAGACCTCCCTTTACTTGTGTGGCTGGAGAGCTCCATCCACAACCTATAAGAAGGTATAATGAGAGAAAACTGAATATGGAGAAAACCTACTGTATCTAATCCCTACTTATACAGATGCTGTGTGGTGACTATTTAATAAAAATAATGCCTTTGTTGCAAAAAGCAGATTCATCTTATTTATGTTATAAGTTGAATCATGCTAATATAGTGAACCTTACAGCTTTTTTGAAAATTGTAAAATCTCTTAGATTGCCGTGACATTTAGAATATGAAGCGTGTACTAAAGTAGTTCCATTACCTTGGTAGGACTGATTTATGAGTTGTGAAAGTTTAATGATATCATTGTGCATTGCATTAAAAATAAAACTACGCTGCCTTTGTGAAAGATGTAGAGAAAATGACTTACTCAGCATAAAATTCAAAATGTTTACCATATCAAATTGCCCACGTCTGCACACAAACATACAAGTTAGAGAAAACAAATGATCTTCTTATATATGTAATAAAGACAAATTAAAGTGACCTTTCATGTGTTACGCTGATGAGGAAAAAATAAATATGGACTTGGCTGACCTCGCTTGTTTCGCTCTATCAGATATAGATTTAATAATTATATTTACATTGAGTATCAGCTCAGTCAAACACTAGTGACGTAAATGTGTTTAAAGCCACAATATTAAAACAGTATACCATAATGGCAGAGGTTTCTTTCAGCAGAACAATATGTCCTGCCTCACTGTACAAATAGTTCTGGACTGGTTTGAGGAATAATTCCCAAGATCTCAATCCAATCAAGTATCTGTGGGTTGTGCTGGACAGAGTAGTCAGATTCATACAGGTCCCACTTCACAACTTACAGGACTTAAAGGATCTTCAGATACCACAGCATACCTTCAGAGGTCTTGTGGAGTCCATGCCTTGATGAATTAGAGCTGTTTTGCCAGAACAAGGGTGGCCTACACAATATCAGGCAGGTGGTTTTAATGTCAGTGCTGATCCGTGTAATTCCACATCTATCAGTCACAGAGGACAGGTCAAGAGCATCAAAGACAAAGCTCGGTCAAAAGCGAGACCTCAAATTAGTCTTCTCATAAAATCTAACCTCAAAAAGTCAGCCCAAAAAAGTACGAGCTCAAGGTTTAGCCGGCTGCGGTGGTAATTGCTCCCAAGATGACACAGATCCTTCCTTTAGCATCATTAATCAACAGAATACATTACAATCAAACCAGTGTAATTACGAAACAAAATTAATGACAGGATAAAAGGATGCATAAGTACTAAATATCAGCTCCTCTTTTCCCCCTGTCCTCTTATCTAAACCTGTACCACCACTAGTGATTAAATTAAAGTCATTAAACTGATAACATTCGCACGGCACAGGGCAGTTTTTAAATTAGGCAGGAACACTATAGTCTCTTGTCCACCGTATGAAAGCATCTCTTCAGCTCAGCTCAAATCAACCTTTTGGTTTTCCATAACTGTGTTCGAAAAGTGCACTCATTCACAATGTAGGGCACTATGTAGTGAATCGGCCATTTTGTTCGAAATTCCAACTGTCACCCACTAGTTGGTGCACACATGGATACACACATACCATCTTCTCCTCTGTCTCAGTATCTTGACAAGTTTTATCAAAATGAATGCTGGAGCTGGATCCATATCTCTGGAAAGTTAGCAAGCTTGGATAGCTACTGAAAAAGCTTTACGTACTGAGTAATCACCAAAAAGTAATGCAAAAACACTACAACCCACGATCCCAAGAAGCCCATCCCTTTAGTAATCTCCACTGCTATTGTGCTCACACTGATGATGTCATTCGTTGTTTTGTTTTTTTAAGTTACCAGCTGCATCAGGAGTGTACTAACTTGAGTGTGAACTGGACAAAGTACCAGGCACCAGACATCAAGTAAAATCAAGCCGAGCCAGTACCATGCAGTGGTATAGTGACTTCTCCGAATGTCCAAAATTTCTGCCATCCACAGATTCTTCTGAAATCAAGATTATCCCTTGCTGTAATAGTAGCCTCTACTCCTCTAGGAAGGCTTTCCATGAAATGTTGAAACATTACTATGAGGATTTGTTTGCATTCAGCTACACGAGCAACAGTGATGTCAGGATGATTTCTGGATTAGTTCTGCATCACAAACGATGCTCTGTTTCATCTCAAAGGTATTTGATGCTGCTCCATTACTCCAGAGAATGCAATTCCACTTCTCTACACCCCAGTGCTTTTTAGCACTCTTGATGCTTCCCAACACTGGTCCTGGATGCACACCGCTCTGCACATTTTTGTGTTTCTTTGCTTTAAAACACTCACTATGGCTCAGTAAGGGTTGCTAACATGCTAATTAAATGGATCAGGTGTGTTGGGAAACATTCAAATGTGCAAGGCCTCCAAAACTAGGCTTGCAAAACACTGCTCAAACACAGTTCATTCTTTTACTATTGAAATTTTATTAGTGTGTGTGTGTGTGTGCAATTGAAGCTGTGTCAGTTATGGGTGATTGTGCACATAGTAGTTCCAGAAGAATCTGTTTAATTCATCACATCTGGATAAACCTTTTTTTTTTTATGGTTTTCCAGTTAAAAACGTATTTTAACTCTTTAGTAAATTAATATTTCTTTGCTATATGAACTGCAATGAAAAAAAGATTTTCAGTCAAAGCTGAGCCATTAGCCTGCCAGCTCAGGAGGAAACTAACACAGGTGCTGTCACAGAATGTCCAAGCCTCATCCTATGCCCTCAAAAGATCCTATTATCTTCAATCTACAACTTTTATCCCCTTCATTGAGGTCCACTGGATGGTGCTCAGGAGAAAAAGGCGTGCACCTCCCATTGAGGAACTGGTACTTGTCAGATAAAGTCAGTGTATCTGCTGGCAGAGGGGACAAAGACATGCCAGGGCTGTCATTATGCCTTGTCTTCAAGGGGCAGACAGACCTCCAGCCAGGAGCCTCTTAGCGTGTGCTGGTGTCATATTTCCAGCTTATCATATTTCTTTTCAGTTTATTCCTTGTGGGGAAAAAACAAGGTGTCAGTCAAAATCTGAGGACAACAAACGGTGCTCACTCGTTTGCCTGGGAGATTCTAAAGTACAACAATTTCATTCACATTTCCCAGTTCTTCTTTTGCCCTCTTGAGACCGAAGAAGTTGGAGAGCTTTCCTTAGGACACTCCTCTTGCTTTTTCTCATCTCTTCTTGCTTATGGTGCTCTTTGTAGTGCCTATTAGAAGCTTTTTTTTTTATCTAACAAAGAAAAAAAGGGAAAACAACTTTGTCACAGAATTTTGATGGCCCACTAAAATCAATAAAATAAAAAAAACTAATCACTGAAAACTATCTGCAGACACTTAAATTGCTTGCAACCTGTCTGGGTTATCAACAGTGTATCAACTTAGTGGGTGATTTAAATTGTGGGTAAAGATTAAGGTTAGGCATATGGTTATGTTTATGGTTTGATTTAATAATTTATATTAAACATATAGATATTTAGTTGAATTTTAGTTAGAGACAAGCTGAGTACCTACAAATCATTTACAGAGGACCATCCAAAAAATTCCAAAATCCGGTAAGCTTTCTCTTTCTTTTCTGGAGCCATAGAAAACACTATCGTCTGGACAATTCATCCAGAGAAGTCAATCAGGGTCTCCATCCTTCAGACTAAATAGATAGGGGACTACTAAAGTACATCAATAGGGGTCTACTAAAGTACATCATGTTGACATTGGGACTGGGAAGTATAGTGGGGATATTTCATGTAACTGGGCTTCTATAGTAAACCAACTAAACAAATAGCTGATATGTAAGAATGACAACAAACTGCCCAGTGTGAATTCATTATTTGTATATTCTGATCATTTGCTTTATCAGAATATTGTGATAGTCACGGAAGCCAAAGGAATGTGTAGGTCAAAAAATTTGATGGCTTGCTGAACGCACATGAAAATGTAGCGCTCGTGTTTCTACTTCGATTGGGTATTAAAATAGTAACTATCAAAAAATGCTTTTGGGAAATCCAGCTAAGTATTTGATCTCCCAGACCCATTTATTTGATGTGTTTTACATATAGTCACCGGAACCATTAAAACAGGACC
>JBBJLR010000111.1:33872354-33888871 GCA_037577145.1 Brachypetersius gabonensis | reverse complement strand
ATGAGTGCCCATAACTGTTCACTGCTTAACTTTACTTGTTTCCTTAAGTGAAAGGAAAGGTTTGGTGAAAAGTTTTCTACAATCCTACAACCCTGAGGGCTAAGGCTAAGCCCCCCCTTGTCATTCTGTCCTAGTGACGTCCCTGTTTCACAGTAGGCAAACACACCGGTCCGAAGACTCGTTCTCGCCCCCTACAGTGCAATTCGGCTAGGTATACATCCGCGCTAAAATATCAAGGTGAAATTCATCATGTGTAGTATAGACCCAGCTCCCAACCCAACTTTGTGAATAGATTAACAGCGATTTTTTTTTTTTATCGCCCGATAAGAGTCTCACGTTAACGCAGCATGTTAACGCCGATAACGGCCCACCACTAGTTATAATGAAAGCCTGCAACTGCACCAGCTGTTTGTAGATAAGCCTGGACACTCTATATATGGAGGATATAAAGCAAGGTCACGCTCATTTAATTGACCACACATGAGGAGGAGATGTGCCTACTTCAGTATGAGGGGTGATACATCCAACAGTCTCTGTCTTTCTTTCCATGTTGTCAACAGGGAAGCCACAAAACGTCACGGGACTGTTCTCAGTGGTGCCATATCCAATCTGCTTCAACAGAAAAAAAGACAATGAGAGCATATTCTAATACTATATCTTACATAGACATTTCACAACAAACTGAACAACTGAAGGTTTGAAAAGCAGAACATTTGAGTATCTATTTAGAACTGTATGTATGTAGATAGTTTGTTTTCAGTACTCTGTAACTAAGTTGCTCAAAATTTGGATACATCCATGTTCTGTGCTCGAATGTTCACACCTTTTGTACTATTGGACTTGGTAAAAGTGTTTTATCCACCCTCAGTTTCCTGAACTGGCCCAAAGGTAGGCAGTCTGCTGTGTCAGCAAAGTAAGGACTGGAAGGCAGGTGAGGTATGTAGTGCAGATCTGAGAACTGGCTCATCTACTGTACTGTACCCAACCTCTGTCCCACACTGGCCTCTCCATCAGAGAAACCCAGGTTTTAACTTTGCTGATCATTAAAAGCAATATATCTTAGACCCATTAAAAAACACTATTGATTTTATTAGTAATCAAGAAATCTATTGAAATTTGCTTAATATGAACATTAATAAGCTACATAACTATATGCAGTCTTTCAGTAAAATATTTTACAAGACAGTAAAAAAGTCTTTAAAGAAAGTCAACAGCTGTCAGTAGAAAACCCTTATATCTTTGAAAAAGTGACTTTCTAGAAAAAACCAAAAAACATGTTTAACTTTCAATGCATGCCAATGTAACGCAATTTTACTAGGTCATTTCTGACCATTTCTATTAGGTCATGAAATATTCATGTATATATAATATATACTTTAAATTAAATTAATTACAGACAATTAAAACAATTATAGAATGATTGGCATAATACTATATAAATAATCTGATTCACGAGAAGGTTAATCGTGCTTGATTTTTTCTTAAAAGTGAGAAACCGACACATGTACATTCATCACTGCATTGACAACGCGTCTGATTGAGCACACATGTCCTTTCTAAAGCAAAGTCAGGTGTGCAGACCTTCCACTGCAGACCGAGATTGGACCTGCTGTGAATGTGTACCTGAGATACACTTTCCCAATAAAACGTGACATTTGTTGAGCAAACACTAGATTCCACCAATCCTGAGAGCTGCTGCCATTTTCAAAAGCAGACACATCTGAGGCCAAGGCATAAAGATCCACGCTCATGATTCCAAAGGCCATATTTTCCTTAGTTCTATTATTTTTCTGCAACTCCAGTTATTTTACTTAATGATATGAAACAAATTCAGAGTTCAGATTTTATTATTCACCCAAAGCAGACACAGGATGTTACAGCTCTTTATAAGCATTACATTATAAATAAGCGAAATCAGGTCAGAATATATTGCTTTTTAGGCTCAGCAGTAGTGCCAAACGGCAAGTGCCTCAAAAAAGATTCAAACTAATGCAGCACTCTCATTAGTCAATCTCCAGTCAGCTAAAGAACATTAATGAGATGGGATAAAGCCCTCTGCAAATCCTCCAAAGTCTATGAAATACTGTACCCATTTGAAATAGGAGACAATTGTGCAGAGGAATGCACAAAGGGAAAGGAAACTCATTTCCATTGTTGTGACTTGATGAAAGCCAAACATCTGGCAATGATTATGTGTTATAAAACGGTAAGCCACACAGGATCGGCTCCCTTTTCTTTTACCACTGACAAAAAAAAAAAAAAAAGAAAAAAAAAAAACACAAAGGAAGGTCTGGCAGAACTCATACTGTAGTCCTACTTTAACCTCTCAGGAACTTACTTCATCCCTCTACATCTGATGAGTAGTTTTAATAAGCAATACACTTTTGAATGTTTGAAACGCAAACCACCACAATATATGAGCCATATGCTCTAAGAGCAAACACACCAACAAACCCGAATAAACAGAAATGACATCTAGGTTTGAGCTAATTACTGACACAATAGCAACACATTTTAAAACAGATGCAGGACAATTTTAAGAGTTAAGCAATACTCTCATCTCACACCTATAGAGAGTTAAATTCTCAGCGATACCTCACTTCCTCCAGTACACTACACCCCACACACAAAAAAGCCCTGGTCCAACCTTAGCCCAGAGGAAAAACACTTTTTTTTTTTTTTCCTACCATGAGTAAATATTATAAATACTGCTCCACTCATTTGACTGCCATTTCTCTGTAAAGGTCTAAAGTAACTCTTTTTGCACTGCCCTCCTTTTCTCACTCACACTCCCTCTCTCCGTCTCGCTCTTCAGCTCACCTCTCCCTTTCTCTTTCAGCACTATTTTCCCTCTCATTCTCTCCTTCGTTGGTTTCGTGTAGATCACTGTTGCTGTCTCACTACACCTTTTTTGCTGCAAGACGCTTCAAGAAGAAAAGAACAGACACAGGGAAGCACCAGACTGTCAGAAACATGAAGTTCGTCAGGTTCCAGCTGGTGCTGTGTATTCAGGTTTTTGCCTCATTTATAGCAGGCACACAAAGCCAGTGCCCCATCCCATGTCACTGTCATGGTGACCTTCAGCATGTTATCTGTGACAACGTTGGTCTGAAGAAGATTCCTCAGATCTCTGAGGCCACTCGTCTTCTCAACATGCAGCGCAACAACCTGGGTATGCTCCCCACCGGCAGCTTCAGCGACATGAAGGGACTCATCTCCCTGCATCTGCAACACTGCCAGATCCGAGAGATCGCCAGCCAGGCCTTCAAAGGCCTGAAGAAACTCATTTACCTGTACCTGTCCGACAATGAAATCAGTTCCATCAAACCAGGAGCTTTTGATGACCTAACTGAGCTCACTTACCTGCACCTCAACGGTAATCGTATCTCAGGTCTTTCCAAGGGCATGTTTTCCCCCATGATCAACCTATTTATACTGCAACTAGATAACAACAAAATCCGCGACCTGCAACCTGGCACCTTTGCAGGAGCAAAGGATCTCCGTTGGCTGCACATGAGCCGCAACGAGCTAAGTTCAATGCAGCCTGGCTCTCTTGATGAAGTGGAGAACCTCGCACTTCTTACCTTGGACCAAAACAAGCTCTCTACCTATCCCATCCAAGCCATGAGCAAGCTACGTGTTGTTGAGGAGCTTAATTTGTCAAAGAACCCACTCAGCTTCATCCCTGACCACGCATTCCGGAGCTTCGGTCGATACATTGAAAAACTGAATCTCAATGATATGGGTCTGGAGAAGGTGAGTATCTCTAATATGTAGTACAATGTACAGAAAAATGGTTTCATATCATAGAACACAGTTTGTGTTGCATGCAAGGACAGTAATATTTAAGGCATATTTAAATCCTTGGCCATGCATGCCACCCAACAGTGTATGCTGGAACGTTTGCAGGGTTTTTTCATTCCATTACTGAGGAGCCTCTCAGTTGAATTCTGGCTGTATGACGGTTTGTTTATGTATGGTTTCCTTGTGGTCTCGTTTTTGGAAACACAAAGTGTACAGACCAGATTTCTCAGTTAATGATGTTATTAGTGTGAAGATGAATCAAGCTTTAAACTACAAACTGCCAACATCTTATGTAAAAGAAAACCACTTGATCTATAAATGCTTTAAAAAATGTTTAATTACTAAATATTTGCACATACAAAGTTATTCCATTTAGATTGATATACAGATAGACCCAGTTGAAGGAGATATTACATTACATTCATTTGGCAGACACTTTTATCTAAAGTGACTTACAATACGAGGAAGCACTCAAGATTCAGGACAGTGAAAATGATCTGATATGATCCGTTTGCCTCTCATAATAAAATACTCCTGATGTTCCTTCTTACTCCTCTTACCCTGAGGACTTGAAGTAGGCCACATGTGCTTTGAGTGAGGATGCACATGTGCTGACACCAGCAGGATTACATCTCCTGCCTAAGTAAAAAGCCTCTGGAAGTACATGGAAGATGAATTTCGCTTTATACCCTTTGATCCTGACCTGTATGCTTGCACTAGATTTTTTCAGAAGTATTATTTAGGCTCTTAAGTTCAATCTTAGGCAATGCCCCAGTGTCAGTAGACTGGACAACCACTGAATATAGTAGCAGTTAACTTTGTTTTGAGGACTGTGAACAAATAATGGAATAGAATTTCTTATGTTAGCTAAATCTTACAACACGGCCCTATGCTAACTGGTTGGAGATATGATGAAAATATCATAAAAGCTAAATTGACTAAACTTTGAGGGCTAGGTTCCACGGGCCTAGAATCTACCATATTAGGTATGGTCTGGTAGGTATGGAATACTATGTATAGCATAGTCACAGGCAGTCTTGTTCCTAATTGAAGTTCCATGCTTATGACAACGTCACAACACAGAGGCAATGCAGGAAAGCAACAGTTCTCTTAGGATATATTTAGCATCCGTTTGTTTGCTGGCATCCATCCAAATCTGTCCCAGTCTAATAATTACAGAGGTGTTATTTTGAGATCTGTGATCCCCACCCGCCCCTCCACCCCTCACACAGGGCACCCAGTAAACAGGTCAGTAAGGCTTAGGAGACAGGTAAATAGTGACAGGGCTTTGGGACCCATGAAGAGAAGTATTTTTAGGCTTCAGTTGCCCCATCTGAATGCACAATTGGTCCCTTTGCATGCCTTTTTGCCAAAATGAGAAAGGTGGCACAAACAACCCATCTGTGCTGGAAGTCATCCATCTTCCATAGCCTCAGCCTACCAACTTCTCCAGCTCTCCACTCTCCTTCCCCTCCCCGAGTGGAAATTTCCAAAATGTCCACTAAATAAGCGCATCTCTTTTGGAGTTATATAACAAACCCAAACACATTCCCACTCACACGCCCCGTCTGCAAGGTCCTGGCCCAGAACCGCCCTCTTCCTTTAAAGAGAACCACCTTCACACCATGCAGGCAGAAAGGTTCATCTAGCACCTCTGTGAAGTTTTTAACAGCCTAGCAGTCGCTTATGAAGTTTAATGGAGGGTTGGGATTGTAGTGCAGAAAGGTTTACATAAGCCCTGGCACAGGTGAAGGTATGTGAGGGCTCTTTCATGTGTAAGAACCTTTCCACCAGGAAAACAAAGTGAGGGCTGACTGCAAGTAGTAGAGAAGTTTAATAAAGTTCTCCCAGCCGGCACGAGAAGTGAGGTTTATCTGCAAATAGTAGAGATTCCTCATCAACAGAACACTTCCAATTCATAACCAGGCATTCGAAAATTACAGTTATGTAATGCCAAAGGCACAACTCCTTTTCAGGGTCACCAGATGAAGAGGTTTCTTTCAAGAGTAATAAAGTACAGTCCATTATTTCTATCCATCTAGTTCTCCACTGCTGCTTTTGAAGGGGTGGCTGCTCTAAAGTCTCTGCATCTTGAGAACAACAAACTGAAGGCTCTACCAAGCAGTTTGGTTTTCACCACCATCCAGAATCTCACTCTGTTCAACAACCCGTGGAGCTGCACCTGCCAATTAGCAAACCTTAGAAAGTAAGGGCAAACAACGACAGCAACAAACACAACACATTCCTTCTAACACAGGAAATGGTTATCTCTTGCAACTTTTTCCTTGGTTCTGTTTAATTTAAAGCAGGCTGTAACATCCATCCCATGATCAAGTTTAAGTGCAAGATTGTGATAGACTCAAATCACTCATCACTCACATAATTCTCAGAACATTAGGCTAAACTTTTGTTCCCCAACAACTTTGTATCTCTAGATGGATGGACACCAGTCGTCATCACCCTGATGCAGTTTGTGCATCTCCCGGAAATCAGAAAGGCAAACAGATAAGAGACAGTACTGCCTTCAGCCGGTGCAAAGCAAAGCAAAAGAGAGCCAAGAAGGGAACGCGCCTTTGAAAAGGTAACCGAGCACCTAAAGTCTGGAGTTTGCAACCCTAAGAAGTTACCTCAAAGCTGAGGTAACATACAGAGGTAACACACAGAGGAAACGTTAATACTGTAACGTTTGTCACAGTAATGAGGGCTCACCACTCACCATACACCAAATGTAAGCAAATCATGAAAAAAAAAAAATGTAGTGGTGTTTGATAAATATCCAGTTTCAGGGGTTCCCTGTTAGAAAGGCAGCAGTGGTTTCCATCAGGAGTCCACTGCTCTCCCATATGCTACATAAGAGACTCTTTCATAGGCTCTATTTATTCAAAAGCATTTTAAACACATTACATTATCATAAACATTAAAATGCATTACATGAAGTGCCCTGCAGTATTATTGGCATGTTTTTTTATTCACTCTACCAGTTATCTTAATATAATATTGAAAATCTTAACAATAGAAATAAAATCTGACCTTTATTTGAGGTAGGTTTAGTCTTAAAATGAATTTTTCACCAAAGATTACTCTTTTCAATCACATAAGCCAATGTTCTTGGCACTCCAAGAAATCTGAATTAAGGAAATGGAAATAAAAGTATGATATCATGTATATTTAATAGTTTAGAAATTTTTAAGCAGTCTTTGACTGCCTGTAACACAGGGCCGAAATTCTTAGTCATCCATCAACAAAGGAAATATTAAAGAGCATTTCACTGCATTCATGCAAACGTTGCCCAAACGTTGCTTAAAATTCCATACCAACAGTTAGGGCAGTCACTAAGAAGTTTATGAAATTCAAAAATTCAAATCATGAACCAGCCTGGTACAAAGCATAAGGCTGTTAGGACAGCAGCCACAGCTATGAGGTTAGTTTTTAATCAGAAAAGTACAAAAAATAAATCCACAAAGGCCAAAGTCTCACAGAGTTTGAAAGGGTTTTGGGGTCACCATGTCTCCAAACCACCATGAGACATCACCTCTGTCTCAGCAAGTTGATTTGAAGCTATGCAAGAAATTTTTGTCACAAGTAAAATCTCTTGGAGTTTGCCAGAAGCCACTGGAACTTTAACTGGGACAAGATGCTGCGATTTTAAATCCAAAACTGGCTGCCTCTGCCAAAAAGCAACAGCTTTGTTGTGGTTGAACTTGCCAGCAGGACAACGATCCAAAACACAGGTCAAAATCTAATATCTGGACTAGAGAAACTCAGAGTCTGCAAGACCTGGAGAGATTCTGCATTGAGGAATTCCTTCTGTGGTTCTAAAACAAAACCTCAGCCTTTTTTACTCATATTTAATAAAGATGCCAATAATTCCAGAGAGCATCACTTATAACAAAAATCAAAACAAAATGTATTCCATTACATTCATTCACTACATCACATTCCGTCAAGTTAGCTATGACTGATCATTTATCAGCAGAATACAGCTGCCACTGAGCTCCAGCCAACAGCAGTCATAAACTCCTTTATTTATGAATGGAAGATTATTTTGTGTTGATCTATTATAGCTTTCAGTGCCATTCAAGTTTAGATGACCTATTGTGCACCCTTAGATAACGAGCATTCTATCATTCTTCAAAGAACCATCATCAACTCCTAGATAAGAACCATTTATAACTCTAAAGAATCAGTTATACATTGAGTTCTTTGAGTTATTGAAGTTTGACAGATAACAACTGTCTTTAATAAAAGACCCTTGAAGGACCACATATGTTTAGGGTGTAGCTTCTGTTTTATATTACAAGAGATTTCATAAATTTGCACTGACTCAAATTTCAAACTATCTGCCACGTGTCTTCTTCAGTCATTTCGAGATGATGAGCGCAGCTTCTATAATTGTGGTCAGGTTTTGGCTTGAGCTACGGTCTTGTTTTGCCATAAATTATTGTACTCTGACCTCTGTTTCCCTACTGATCTCTGGATTACACTTTGCGCTCTGAGCTGGGCTGTGCTTTTCCATGTCGGCCAGCCCAGTGTCGCCCGGTTACGGACGTCCAGCCCAAGGCTTGGCTGTTTGATTTGGCTCCCCTCTTTGTGTCTTTCCACAGGAGACTCAGCACAGATGCCCGTCCAGGTGACCGGCTACGTGTGCAGAGAAGGGAAGCGTTGCTACTTTCTACTTCAAGACTGTCCATTTTTTCCTTCTAAATTCTATGAAGTGGCACACATTAAATGTATGCTAAATAAAACGAGAAGCAAAGAGATGTGTTTGTCAACACAGCAGACACTGTGTTATTCCCAAAGTTACATCCTAGAGCATATACAGCCTGTTAAACTCTGTGCCACATCTGTAATCATCTTGTGGAATGTGTTAAGCTTCCTGTAGCTTTCAGACAAGCAGACGGCCTGTTATATTCCCTCCTGGTTCCAGCGTTACCTTTCTAGTTCCAGATTCCTTCTATCTTAATGAACAATCATTCCTGACATTGACTACAGTCATGGTATCAATGTATGAGACAATTGTCCGAAGAAGCTAAATGTATAGGATCACAAGGTAACACAAGGTTGTCCACCATGGTATGCTAGATGCCATCACACCTCTCCATGGTAATCAACATCACAGCCTTCTGCTTTGGTTAAGATCAAAATCTGTCCACTGTGTCAGAGGGCTCCATGTGAAGCCCTTTTTCCGAATATAATTTAAAACCGTAGTTAAAGGAGGAAAGAAATATTAGAGAAACGTGAACACGCAGGAGTCTATGAATGTACTAAATCCATTACTTTCAGATTTTAAAGAGCTTCAATTTCTTCAATTTGTCTTTGTGTATACATACTTGCCCCGCCTTCAAAGCTACGAGCTAAGACATGGGTGACACACTCAAGCATGACTTTTTTCCTTCATCCTGGACGCAGCTGCAGACCAAAACAGAACGCTACACATTTCCAAAAAAATGGAAAACCTAAAAATGGATGCTGGCCGATCATTTAAGAAGTTAAGAGGCATACCTTAGAGGACTGAGACAAATGAGGCACTCAGTACTGCAGTCTCATGATGTATACATATTAAATAAAATGCCTGTTAATAAAGGATACTGGAGGTTTGTTTTATCACGTATGCAGAAAATCCAAGCACACCCCCAACAACAAGAACGGATGGAAAAGAATACATACAGGAAGCCTGCTATATAAAAATAAAAAGCCTGTGCCACTCCAGGCCATACTTTAACTTTTCCATAGACTACTGCACTGCAGTGCTTTACCACTGGAATAAATTAAGATGATGAATCCATTTGAAACTTTTTCTGTAGAATACACATATACACTTTTCACCTAAACAACAGGCAATCCCTTTTTTCTTTTTCAGAGGACGCCATAAAGGTCTTTATACACAGTTTAATACGAATCAATGACATGATAAGCCTTTTACATCAACTGCATGCCTTTGTTTTAACCTTTGTTTTTACATAATACAAGTCTCTCACATGGGTTTCTCTGGGCAAAGAGGAAAAGCAACAGTTGAAGAAAAGATAAAGACAAGTGGAGTCCAGTGAAGCAAAGATGTATGGTGGGGTAATAATTATAAAACAATTCATTCAACTGTTTCAACCTATTAACTATTTTCTTCTACCTATTAATACACTGTAATACAAAATTGTGTACTATTGTAAAAATAGTGTAAAAGGCCGGTGTAACAAGTTTGCTTAACATGTTTAAATTAAAAATATGACTTTTACTGCTCTATATACATAACTCTGTCTTTCTCTATAGAATTGTACTCTGTCTCCCTCTAGTGAATGATATCTTTGAAATCAGAGAAACTCAACTGCTATATAGCATATCCAGCATATCCATTCCAACCATTACTGCGTTTACTTCAACGTTTTATACATGTTCATTAACCCCAGCCAGACAGCCAGACAGCCAGACAGCCAGACAGCCAGACAGCCAGACAGCCAGACAGCCAGACAGCCAGACAGCCGCATTACAAAAATAAACTTTAGGCTAGGGGTGCTTAGACATACAACGGTAGACCGTCTGTTTCATCACTCACCGTTAGTTCCTTTACGCCCATGACATTGATCACTTTTTTCGCTACTTCAGGAGGGCAGGGTGAGCCAGCTACAATTCCTGTAGTACAGAAACAGCCCATATTACAGAACTGATTAGTACAACAAACATACATGCACACTTGCCTCAAATACAGACAGCAACATTCTAAATAGTCAAATTACAAGCCCCTAAATGCCATTACTGGGCCCATTATAGTTACATGTGAACACACTGCACAGTGTGAACAGAGTGAAACTCTTTCTCTGCTTTTAACCCATTCACCAAGTGAAGAAGTGGGCAGCCAGAAACGGGGTGCTGTGTGTTGGGACGATAACTTGCTCAAAAGTACCTCAGTAGTGCCTCTAGCAGTCCTTGGATTCAACCGCACAACATTCTGATCAGAGGGGCAACTCCCTAGCAACTAGGCCATCAGCTGCCAGCTATTCTGGATAGCTTGTTACATAGAAATAATCCAAACCAAAACCCACAGGTGAGTCTTAGACATAAAAGGCAAATAAAGGTGTAAATAATTCACCTGTTTGAACTGTGGACAGGTCAAATTTGGCCAAATCCGGCTGACCCAGCATATCGATGTACATAGTCGGAGTGCCACAAACAATGGTGCACCTGCATAGATGGAAGCAAATTAT
This sequence comes from Brachypetersius gabonensis, assembly GCA_037577145.1. Taxonomy (NCBI): domain Eukaryota; kingdom Metazoa; phylum Chordata; class Actinopteri; order Characiformes; family Alestidae; genus Brachypetersius; species Brachypetersius gabonensis. Next base: position 33,877,871 of record JBBJLR010000111.1, on the reverse strand, counting down.
GTAAACTATCAATGCAAAAATCTAATTAATGAAAGCTTAGACACACAAACTAGACGTCATAGAAAAGATTTATACAAAACATGTAATCCCTATTAAATCATTTAATATTTCTCTTTAAAGAACCCGTTATTTATGTACACTTAGAAATAAAGTTGAAACATATGACAATTCATGTGAATGCAAATACAGCACTAGACAACCTATCAAACTATATGAAACATCTTATTGTAATAAATCCAAAAAACTGTCTAGCATACTCAGTCAGGGCTATAATTGTTGTCACCCTTGCTCAGAAGCATCATGAACTAATGTCTTGGCACTTAGTTAACTTAATTCAGTCTAAACAACATATCTATTGGTTTCTTATAAAAAAAATCTACCTCTGTTTGCACAGTCTTGTCCTATAACACTTGAGGTGGAAACGGAGTAAGCATACTGAGGCTGTTTCTCAAAAGCATCCTCATGGAGACAATGATGCAAAGTATCCTAGCAAGGTTCCCATGAGTCTCTGGGAAAAAGCAGCCCCAAAGCATTTGGGACCCTCTATCATACCAAAAAAGAAATGCAATATTTCCATTCCAACGTGTTTTTTTTGTATAGAATTTACTTAAACAGAGCATTCAATGCCTCCCATTAAACATATTTTCCAATGATTTTAAATCTTAAACAAATCTATAACAGCAGCACAGAAGATGAAGAAACTGCCCAGTGATGTTTTTGCCCTCTTCTCTGTGGCTCTGGGTGAAGAGTTTTGGAAAACCACCATTTATTGAAGTTAAGTCAATAAATGCGATATGTATATTTTTTCACGATATGGATATTGTGCATGTTGATATCGCGATGACAGTAAATTTGCGATATATTGTGCAGCCCTACTGTATAGCCATACTTCTTTTTACACCAAACCCACTAACTTTTTATCAAAAATTTTTTAATACATATACAGTAATCCCCGGATCAGGAGTCGCGAATACAGTCGCGCAGATTTTGTTATGAGAACCAAACTGATCGTTTTATGCGCAAAACAATGCGGAAATGCAAAATATTCGTTTTTTGCTTTTTTCATGGCAATATGGGTTTTTTTTTTTAACTCATTTTAGTTCTAAGTTACTAAAAATATATATTTTACTAATAACGAATAATAATCCAAATAAAAAAATTCCAGTTATTGGCTGCTGCCCTCCAGTTCTGCTGTTTTCGGGTCATTCTTTTAAAAGCCCTATGCCCAAACGCCCTGCGTCTTCTGGCAATGCAGCTCAGCAACTCAGCCGCATCTCAGGCGAGAATTACAGGCTGACGGCCGTGGTTCAGGGGGGCCGAGATGTCATTTTCAAATTCAGCTTAAAACATTACCCATAACGAATACGTATACAGGGGCGGACTGGCAATCTGTGCGTTCTGGAAAAGTCCCGCAAAAACCCCAGCAAATTCCTGGAAACAGCAGATCTCCTCCACAATATTTTATTTCGTGGCAATATATAATTCTTCATGTATTTTAGTGTTAATTATTAATACAATACAACTCGCATTGTATGCCCTATAAGCGGATGTAGAAATTGTCATTTTTGTCTTATTTCATAACGTTTCTCCCATCTTTACCAAGGGTGCAAATATTATGGAAGATACTGTACAGTTAATATACATGCTGAAAATAAAACAAAGACAAGTTAGACAAAATGGCAAGAAGGCATACTTCTCATTCTGCATGCTTAACAAGTTGGCACGTCCATCATATCCAGCGGAGGGAAAAACCAGCGTGACTCCATGTACCGCCATTACAACCCCCCCGCCCACTGAGCCGAAACAGTGGTACATTGGAACTGGCAGACACACTCGTACATTTTTCTAGAGGAAACAGGGTCAAACAATAAATAAAGAAGAAAGAAAAACCAAAAAAAAAAAAAAAATGTTACATATTGTACATCAAAAAAGTTTAAAATGTGTCTAAATTATTTTAAAACTTTATTTTACACTTAAGTTGAACGACATAATTTATTTGTTAAATGATTCAACATATGTACAGTGAAATTATATGTAGAGTCCACCACAGACCATAAGCACTTGCTCACCCTCCACTCATATCCCATACGCAGGCCAATAAAGAAGGCATTGTTGACAATATTATGATGAGACAGGGCAGCTCCTTTTGGACTGCCAGTAGTTCCCTAAAATCAGATAAAGAAAAACATCTGTTTATGCTGCACTTTCCTTCCAATTAAACATAATGATCAGAAGCTTACTTACCGATGTGAACTGGATGTTAATGGGGTCATCAAAGGACAGCAGTTTCTGGATGTCCTCCAGTTGCTGGTAGTGCTGGCTGCTTGCTGCCTGCATCAGATCATTCCAGTGAAACATCCCTGGTTGCTGACTGTCTGTCACAATAACAGTTCTCAAGTCTGTCAATCTAAAACACACCAATGGAGACACACAAAAGGCTTGACACACGGTCCTAAGAAAGTATTCTAATACGAGGAGTAAAAACACATTAACTCATTTAGACTACGTGGACAAAAGAATTGGGACCTCTGATTTACTGAATTCCAATCAGACCTATTGCCAATTCCAATGAATTTCAATCAGACCTATTGCCAAAGGTGTATAAAACCAAGACATTTTGGACAACGCCATGCTTCCAGCTTTGTGGACAAATTCAGACGTGTTTGGATAAAGACATGTTTGGATGAGTTTGGTGTGAAAGAACTTGACTGGCCATACAGAGCTCTGACCTCAATCCCATCCAACACCTTTAGAATGAACTAAACAGAGATTGTGAGCCAGGGCTTCTGGTCCAACAACAGGGCCTGACCTCATAAATGTTCTACAGAATGAGCTGCAAAGAGGGACCAACTCCATATTAAAGTCTATGGATTTGAATGCAATGTAATTAAAGACTCTGATGGTGTAATGGTCAGTTTAATGGACCCCAATACTTTTGTCCATGTAGTGTATGTAAAAATAGTTTTAAAGAAAAGTGCAACAGAACCTACTCTGACTGTTAACGTTTTGTGTTTATATGTATTTGTATTTATAAAAAACTTTAGTTACATTTTTAATATTTTATTAAAACTAGCCTCTTGGTCTTCAAACTAATACAACAATGCAATCATGCTGGACAAGTTTATGACAGATCATGGTTTCATTTCCCCTTCAATATAACCGTCCGTGATGTTGTGCATGTTATTCTGCTGATACCTGGAACTCTTTATGTTCCCAGGAGAGGAAGTCTCTATCTCAGGGCACAGCTGCCTCAACATGTCACAGTATCTTTGTGTCTTAAACTGTGTCGGACAAACAACTGCACTGCACTGCACCTAAACCAAGAGAGAGGATGGTTTTAGGGCAGATTTGAGCCCTAAATAAGATCAAATAAGGTCATATGAGCATCGAAAGCAGCTCTACCTTTTTCAATGCAAACTCCAGCTCATTCACTTGATAGGCTGGATTCACTGACACCTATTATAAAAGAAACATTACATTAAAAGAAATTATTTGCGCTCATGCTCATTAATACACAAACATTAAACAAATGCATCACAGGGAATGCGGTAAACAAGCCTACCAAGATGATGCCGGCCTTGGCCGTGGCGAACTGCATCAAAATCCATTCATATGTGTTGGGACCCCATATTCCCAACCGATCTCCCTTCTTCAGCCCCAGAGCTAGCAGACCTGCTGCTGCCTGATCAACCTGCATTAAAACATTTAAACTCTTAAATGGTGACTAACTAGGCATCTTGTTATTGCTTACTCGTTACTTTTTACCTATATTTATTTAAAAAAAAAAAACAGACAGTTGGCCTCTTAACTCCATGCCTTCCTTACTTGTGTGTGTAACTCAGCTGATAAGATATTGGTTGAATAGCAGATATTGATTCAAGTATAGCTCTCAAGGTTTGAGGAACAGCACTAATGTACGTTGCTATGCTAAATGCCATAAATATAAAAGTAATGCAAATGTAATGCAGGCCTGTATCTTTACACATTCATCATTACTAAGATTGTTGGTAACTGGCTGATTGGCAGTTAAAGCTTTACAAAAAAGCCAGATAATAAAAATGGACCTGAACATAGACTTTAAAAGAGGCTGGCATTTTGGACATCACATTAAACCTTACTGAATAAACACAAATGTCAGGCATTTTTTAAAAGCGGGTTAGATTTTTACAGCAATTGTTCTGAAGACATGCAATAATATCCTGTTAACAAGTACATAATAGCAGGAGCACAGCTGTACTTGACCGATGAGTAAATGAATAAAATGAATGTTTAACTAGCAAAGTGTGAGGAGCTATGTCTGAAAAAGCAGCTTGTGGAAAAAAGGGCGTGTTGAGAAGATCCTGATCAACCTACTCACATTTGACCTGTAAGCTAATAGCAAAGGTCACAACACAGAAACCAACAAATGTTGTACTAGATGTTCTGCCAAAATGAACGAATCATGCCCATGATATCAAGTCTCTTTTTACAACTGTTTACCACAACACAATTGTACAAATTGACCATCATATACACTGTCATACACACCTGAGCTATAATCTACAATCATTGTCCATTTGTTCAACAGCAACAGTGTGGAGTTTTACCTCAGGGTTACTGCTAAGACTGAAAACAAAATAACCAGCCAACAGTGTCCTGTGACCAGAAACTGACCACTGATAAATGACTAGAGGACAACACAAACAGTGCCGATCAACTATTTCAAACATATTTCTGAAATATTTATCTTCTCTTTCAGTTTTGGCCGTTCAGTTTTTAAAAATAGGAACCTGGGGCCGTATTACAGAAACTTCCTAACTTTCCCTGTCTTAACTGTGCAGTAACCATGGTAACAGCCATTTAGGATGTTATTTAGGAAAAAGGCCATTACAGAACAACCGTTCCTACGTCCATTTTCCTATCCTAACATAAATTAAGAAAAGTGTATTACAGAAGCATCCCAACCTCAAAAAATCTGAAATAAACTCTCCTAACCTTAGGAAAACCCTTCTGCTCTCCTAACTGTCATCAGCTGACTATTTAGACTACGGGCCGTTTTCGCTAAAGGTGATTTTCAAAGCGAAATGTGTGACTATGTGTGAGAGAGTGAGAGAGAGAGAGAATAAGAGAGAGAGTGTGCCCCTATACTTTTGTCCACATAGTGTGTATGACAGCTCTGTCCCAGTACTTTTGTCAATATTGGCCAGTTCGTCTGGCTTAAAGTTCAGAGCACGACGTTGTTTAACATCCATATTTTGAAGACAGTAACGAAGATACTCTGACGATGCAGTGTTATGGACTGTAGCCTCGTAAAGTTACAGTGGCAGCAGGTAACAGTTACTTTGCAAGATGACATGTTGCGTTAGTTGCTAAGTAACAGACCTAAAAGTTAATCATCAATGTTATCTTGAGTTAGGAATCCTAAATAAGCGATCTAAGATAGGATTCCTAAATTCAGTTAGGATTTACATTTACATTTATGGCATTTATCAGACGCTTTTATCCAAAGCGACTTCCATTCTCTAACTACAGGGGACA
>JBBJLR010000111.1:33862228-33872254 GCA_037577145.1 Brachypetersius gabonensis | reverse complement strand
CTACAGTGCAATTCGGCTAGGTATACATCCGCGCTAAAATATCAAGGTGAAAGTCATCATAGCTTGTGTAGTATAGATCCAGCTCCCAATCCAACTTTGTGAATAGATTAACGGCAATATTTTATTATATTTTTTACGCCTGATGAGTCTCACGTTAACGCAGGATGTTAACACCGATAACAGCCCACCACTAATTTTTATAAACTTATACTAATTTATGTCGTTAACTACACTACCAGTCAAACATTTCGACACACATTTTCATTCAGTGTTAATAATTAATATTGAAAACAAACAAAATGATGCAGGAACATTGAACAAACCAGAATGTTCTGTAATAAGGTAATGATGGACTGTTGTTTCTTTTTACATAGTTCAGTGGTTCACCAACTGTGCACCAACCCGACCGTCACAACTGATGATCCCAAACACATTAAAGAGAGAAACTCCACTAATAGAACACTTGACGAAGAACTCCTGTTAATCAAATACCATTCCAGGTCGACTACTCTTGAATCAGACTAAAAAAAATGCCAAGAATGTGCAAAGCTGTCATCAGAGCAATCTGTGATATTTTCAATATTAATTCACAATGTAGCCGATAATAAAAACAAAGGAAATCATTGAATGAGGTGGTGTGTCCAAACTTGTGACTGGTAGTGTGACTATACTAGACCACCAGTGTGTTTTGAAGGTCTTTATCTTCTCACATTTCCGTCAAACCACTTCAGGTTATTGATTAATTTCGAAAGCTTGCATGTGAGGTTTTTCCAAATGTTTATTTAGGTTTTAAGGCAAGTAAACATTTTTATAATGTCACACATTTAACAGCTTGCTTTCTTGATCAGTCTCTTTATAAGGACTTGCAAGACTCCCGTACTCCAGCCGGTTTTGGTGAAGTGAAGGCAAGGAATTCGGAGGCATCATTTCCTCTCTTCTTGCAGCTCAGGGAGAACCCACTGGTGATCCTCTGACTGTCTGATCAACATTCCCAGCGCACCAAGCTGTTTGTGTACAAGTTGTTGTGTCTTCTATTGTGAGTGTTCATTTCAGCCACTGGTGGCATGAAAAAGTAATGTGGAGTAGTTTTGTACAGTTTAAAGGTGTACTGTATGGATGCTTGTATGTAAGTCACTGACCGCTGCATATTTAACATCATAAACAGATATTCTTGTAACATTATTATTGCAGTCAGTAATAATCCTGTTGATCAATCCAAAAAATGTCTTTTCGGTTTCACCATTTTTCCATTAATACTTTTTACTAAGAATATTGGCAAAACCAATAAATCATTTTAGTGACCAACCTACATGTTTTCTTTCTCAAAAACAACCATCAGCACCCAATGTTAATCCCACAATAAATATTTAGCAATACTGTTACAAATGGACCTTTAAGGGCTTGATAAAGTCCTAATAATAGCATAGGTGGCACTTCCTTTCAGATGGTGTAACGGTAAGTTACTCAATCATTAGCAAACATACTGTGGATTTTTCTTCTCCAGCTTATAACTAAAGATTAGAAAGTAACAAAGAAAGCAGTCAGTGATTTAAAATGTCCCTCTGTGTAGCATCAAATGCAACTATGAACCTGAAGGAGACAATATACTGTCTTCAGCTTTCTTCCAGCAACACATTAAGAAGGGTCGCTACCTTGCTACTGAACACCTGTATAGTGTACCTTCAAGGTGGACAGTGAATCAGAATAAGCTGCAGTATAAACACAAGTCTATTATAAATGAAACCTACTAAAAAGTAAATGACATTACAGCTACACTATCTTACGTTCTGTTGGTCAGAATCCTGTGCAAACAATTTCTCCCTAAGCTCATAATAGCACCCCTTTTTGTCCATGAGCTGTTTGTGTGTTCCTTGCTCCATGACCATCCCATCCTCCATGTAGACGATGTGGTCTGCGCTCTCTATAGTCACTAGATGATGGGCCACCACCAGCAGTGTCTGACCTGCTGAGCAAGAGAGGGCTTCTTGAACCTGAGAATAAGGACAAACAAGATATTAGCCTAATCTTACAACAGACTAGGAGCTGGGCAGTTATGGCTGTACTTGGCATTTGTTAAACCTGGTCTAAGCACACATTATTTAATCCATTAGCTTTAAAACATTTGACAAAAAGGGAGTTTTTAGGGATATACTGAGAAACATTCAGAAAGCTAGCCCTCACTCTGGCTATAAACAACAGAATATTAATGAGCAGCACTTCCCCTTTCTGCAAAATCAGCTACCTAAAAAAGTGCAGATACAGCAGATTTCAAGTTCTTGTTTTTTTGTACAGTGAACAGTACAATGGAATGCTTACTTGAATGCTTCTTTACAGACTAAGGAAAATAACCAATATACACAGTTAGTATAATACAAGTGACAGCATATGATACAACATTCAAAATGAGGTAGTGGTAATATGACAGTATGGTGGCAAAAAGTGTCACGGGGGGCAAAACAGAAAATAGAGATTTTTACTTCAAGGATTGGACTGGAATTAGGATTAATGAAAAAACTGCACATGAGCTAATCAGTGTCCATGTGTAATAAAAATAAGGTTTCAGGGAGTATGCATACACTTACCGCATGCTGGGTGTTGGTGTCCAAGCTACTGGTGGCTTCATCTAAGATAAGTATTTTTGGATTCCTAATGAAAGCTCTGGCTATGGCGATACACTGCTTTTGGCCTGAGGACAGCTGCCCTCCATGCTCTCCAACATCTGAGGCAAAGTGACAGACAGCAGAGACAGGAACTCACATTACTACTTTAGTGGTATGGATATTCAATAACCATTTATCCAGTTATACAATTCAAAATAAACATGTCTTTCACCTGTTTCGTACCCATGGTCCAGTTTGCAAATAAAAGCATGGGCGCTAGCTTTCTTTGCTGCCGCCTCCACCTTCTCTGTGGTACAGCCATGTAGGCCATACTTAATATTGTGTTTTATGGAGCCAGAGAAGAGCACAGGGTTCTGGGACACAGTTGCCATCTGAGCCAGTGGAGAATGATATGAGTTACAGATGTGAGAAAAGGTTGAGATCTGGGGAACTTTATATAGTACCTAAGAGTTAAAAGCTTATGGTACATTAAGATACCTTTATTACAGAGTAAAAGTAAGCCAAAGAAATCCAAATGCTGCTTTTTCAGTTTAGCATTGGAGCAATGAGGCTGATGCAGCACACCTGAAGTCAATAGTCACCCAAATTAAAACATATCAGCAAAATGTCTTTCAAATCACTGAATCAGCATCCAGGTCCTTATTAAGGTGGTACAGACTTGTTCATGTGGTTTAGAACAGTGGTTTCCAACCTGGGGTCCGGGCCCCCTTAGAGGGGCGCTAGAGATCGCAGGGGGTGCACACAATTCTGTCTGCACTATAGTTACCAAACTTTGTACACATTTAATTCATAAAATCCCAATGTCTGAGAAACGTAAAGGTGTGTGTGTATAAGAACCAAAACCTTTTATTTTTTGCAAATAAAAGTTCATAACGAATCACTTTATTCTGTTTATGTGGGTAGGAGTTGGGGTTGGGGGGGGCCTGGCTTGTCTTGGACACTGGCAAAGGGCTTCAAGGAAAAAAGGTTGGGAACCACTGGTTTAGAATGAAGTAGAATTAAGTTTTGGTAACTGATTCTTCATCAGCTGCACTCCTACTGTTGAGGTGTTTCGTGAATACAGACCCTGTCGTCTTTAAATGGTAGTTATGTTCAGTTTTACAGCTCACAGTCATTCCTAAACCACATCAACAAGTCTAAGTCACCTTAATTATTATGGTTTGAGCAGGTCAAGGTGACTGCCAGTGTTTGTTAACGTCAGTCTTGGCTAATTGATATCTGGGGTAAGTATATTTGACTTATTTTTTGATTGATATATCAACTGTGTAAATCTACTCTAAACATGTTGCATATAGTGCTATGCAGAACATTACACAACTTCATTGAAAGAAATAAAATGGCAGTACATTAGCAGACATTTGTACACATTATATTGGGGTGTGTTACAGTGCTTACCTGGCTGCACAGGTACTGGTGCTGGTAGCGATAAAGTGGAATATCATCCAGTAGCACCTCACCCTCCTGAGGCTCATAGAACCTCTGCAGGAGACTGACACAAGAGGTCTTCCCCCCACCGGAGGGGCCCACCAGGGCTGTCATCTTCCCTGGACGCAGCTCCAGACTCACAGACTGACAAAACAGTTTCAGGGCATGTTATGATAGAATCAGCTTTGGTATTAAACTAAGCTCAAGACTATTACGTTGGTTTTTCAAAGCAAAGCACACAGTTTTACTTACCTTAAGTGCTTGTGTATCACGAGAAGGATAAGAGAAGCTAACATTATTAAAAGTGAGCTTTCCTTTTAACTCCTGGGGTACCAAGTCGCCTGCCTCCCTCACTGCCGGCTTCCTGTCAAGCAGCTTAAACACCTTCTCTGCTGACCACACCGTGTTCAGGATGTCTCCATAAACATACACCAGGTGCTGAGAACAGATGAACACAGTGTCAGACAAACATTAGAACAACTTACCCCACTGTAAGAATCTGAACTTAGAATCATGCATACCTTACCAAAGAATCAAGAAGTCGGGGAATTTATTTATGATTAACTGTCCAAGACTCACCCTCATGTTGGTCGCCATGTCCTTCTGAAAGAGCACAAAAGCCAGCAGACTTCCACAGCTTAGCTGGCGTGACATGATGAGATTGCGGCCCAGAACCAGCATAATCACCTTTAAGCTTATTGATACAAGCTACATACCGATACATACACACACACATACATATACACACTCAAATGCAGTCCATAACACTGGAAATCAGAGTTCACCTTGTAGGAACATCCACTTAGTGAAAACACTTATTTGTATAAGATGCCTTACCCTACGCAAAAGGAGAAAGACTGCACTTTGAATGCCCTTGCGTTTCTGAACCTGTAACTTCCTACTGAGGGCCTCCTCATACCTCTTCTGCTCATGGGCCTCAGCATTGAAGCTCCGTACGGTCTTCATAGAATTAATGGTAGAAGATGCCAACTGCTCAATCTCAGCCTTGCAGTCCTGGAGCTCTCTGGATGTTTTCTGGTCATTGTAGCAGAAAGAATGCGCAAAATAACATTGGGTTAACTGCAAAAAAATCATATTTTGACAACCCTTCATTTAAACACCTAAGTAATCCCACTGAACAGTTGCTATTCAAGTGTGACCACTTGAATAACCTAGTAACTAGTGGGCAGCTGGTAGCCTTGAGCAAGGGGCCATCCTCACATACCGTTTCCCAGGCACTGAGTTCCTGGCTGCCCGCTGCTTCACTTGGTGAATGGGTTAAAAGCAGAGGAATTTCACCTTACTGCAGGACCCACCATACTCAAGCTCTTTACGAAGTAAGGCAAAGCTTCTATACTAAAACTGCAAGGTCACCTGGTAGTAAGTGTTGTAACTGTTCTGCAGCAGAGCAAGGAGAGGCATCTCCACACAGGTGAGGATCGTAAGCTGCCACGACAGACCCAGCATGGAGACGAGCATGCTACACGTCTTCACCAGGCTGCGCAGGAGCACATTCACGTTCATGGCTATGGACCGGCCCATCTTATCAGTGTCAGAGACCAGGCGTGAGGTCAGACTTCCTGCAAAGGAACGAGAGAGGTTCGCTGACAACATCACAAAACTAGAAATGATTCATTACTGTTCAGTCCCCATAAAGTTCACACTGATGTTTGTTTGCACATCACCTGGTTTGTTTTCTTCAAAGAAGCTGACTTCCTGTTTCATCAAGTTGTGAAACAGCTTGTGTCGGATTCTCTGGTTGAGCCTGGCTAAACTACACATGAACATGCCGCCCCTCAAGCCCGTGAACAAAGAGCTGGAATAAATAAAGCACATTACACTATAGAGTGCATTTCTGAAAATACAGAAATAAGAGAAAATACAGCAACATAAAGTCATCTACCTTCCGAAAGAGTACAATGACATGAGTCCAATGGCCCAAATGAAGTTGCCTTGCAGGTATTCCCCACTCAACGTATCAATGATTTTCCCCACGTAGTATGGAATATATGATTCAACTGTGGAAAGAAATGCAACATTGATATGCATTTTATCACCACTGCATAGTCTGTGCTGCAAGCCTTGGAATTGGTTTGTCTTTTTCTGCTCTAACAAACATACTCCAAATCCAAAAGGGCTTGTTAATAGACTGATTACACAGGTCAACAAAAAAAAAGTCATCAGAAAATCATCAGAAACCACAACACACTTTTCTAAAACAGTTTTGCTGATTTCAGATCTGCTTTCAAGTTTTTTTTGTCACATCAACTTTTTGAACTATGAGTAATATTAGATCTGCAATAGACTTGCATGTGGTTTTTATTAAACCGCAGGAACCAATCAAGTAACTGTTTCAGTATTTTCAGTGTGAAGTCAGACAGGCCACACTGTGGCACAGATATAATGATCAGTGACAGTCAGCTACCACTGTTTCTTCAAAAAAGCTCAGCATATGATTATTATATGCTAAAAACTAAACACAGATTTGAAATCAGCATGAAAAACACTACACAACCCACATTAACTTATCTCTGATGACGTTGACCTGTTGACCTGTATTATCGGAATGTTTTAAAAGAAGGAAAACTCTCAAATATATGTGAGGTGTGTAAAGGACAACAGGATGGGGCCATCTGCTCGATACATTATTCTACTGATGCATGAAAATTACATTTTACTGCATGTGGCATTTGTGACCAGTGATGACCTTTTAAGATCTTAAACAATAGATTTACGTGACAGAAGTTAAACTTCAGGTCAGTCAAACTGCTGAGATAACCAACTGGAAAACTTACATAATGCAGCCAGCATGAGAAAAATAAAGGCAGCCCCGAGGTGGAGGTAGTCTGGACTAGAGTAGTGAATCACTCGCATCAAGAGTGCTTTGGCCTCCTGCTCTTTCTTCTCCTTTTTTGCATCTCTTTTAGATCCATTAGCAGGGAATGTCTTCTCCCACACCATGTACACCACAGTGGCAGCCACTGCATTCAGAACCACCATGCCCACCTCAGGGGCCGGACAGAAACAACATGTGCTGCTTGGGGCCAGCGTTTGCACAGTATCGAATGCAGGAGGCAAAAAACACAATAAAGTCACCCAGTGCTTCAGTAAAGGCTGTAAACTCTGGTCCACCAACACTGAACTGACTTCATGAAGCAGAGTCCAGCTGAGAGCTCTGAAAGCCCATAACCAGCTCAGGCTGAGAATAAAGGTGCCTTCAGACCACAGAAGTCCCATCACCAAGGTGAGCCAGAGGACTAGGTCCATGCACAGGACAAGTCCATATGCACGAACTGCAGCACTATCTGTTGGATGAGCCATCATGGAGGTACCAGTTTGATATCTTCACCCGTCTGCAAGGCAAAGGCAAAAATACACATATATTGATATTCCTTTTCTCGACAGTACTGTTGGCTATAATACTGCAGATCCAACTCATCAGTTAATGCCCAGATTTAATAGCTGTGTGAGAACAGGGAAATATACAAACTATGCTGGAGTCTATGGTTCTTGTCTTGAACATATTGTTCTAGGGGAAAAAAAACCTTTGGAAGTTTATGTCATGACAGATGTCAAATGCTGTCACAAGTTATCATGACTAGTTATGTCCATTAATATACCATTGTGATGTAAAAATGTTAGTATCTGCCATGATAATGACGTAGCTGTTTTTCAGGAGAACAAAAGTGGTTCTTCTAGTGCTTAAATAAGCATGTGACAAACTGTCCTGACATCAAACATAGTGGGATCTATCCCATTGTGGAATCTATCCAAGGCGATGTTTACATCACACTGTTATATTCATGAGTATCATTAGAATCTAACCCATTTGGGCACCTTCATATAATACTATAAGGACAAAAGTATTGGGACTAACGACATTGTATTCAAATACACAGGCTTTAATGTGGAGTTGGTCCCCACTTCGCCGCTGTAACAGCTTGGCACGTTTTCCACGATATTTTGGAGTTTCTGTGGGAATTTGTGCTCATTCATTCTGTAGAGCATGAGGTCAGGTACTGACGCTGGACTAGAAGGTCGCTCACATTCTCCGTTGCAGTTCATCCCAAAGCCTTTGGATGGGGTTGAGGTCAGGGCTCTGTGTGGGCCAGTCAAGTTCTTCCATACCGAACTCATCAACCATGTCTTTATGGAGCTTGCTTTGTGCACTGGAGCGCAGTCATGCTGGAACGGAAAGGTTCCTCCCCAAACTGTTTCCAGCATGGCGTTGTCCAGAATGTATTAGTATGCAGAAGCCGTAAGATTTTCACTGGAAATAATGGGCCTAGCCAAAACCCTGGGAAACAGACGTGTCCCAATACTTTTGTCCATCCAGCACCTTGGTATCAACTGGAACGTAGATTGCGAGCCAGGCATTCTAGTCCAAAATTAGTGTCTGAGCTCATTAATGCTCTACGGCACAAATTCCCACAGAAACTCCAAAATATCGTGGAAAGCCTTAAAAGAAGAGTGGGAGCTGTTAGCTGCAAAAGGGTGCAACTCCAGATTATAGTCTATATATTTGAATCTAGTGTCATTAGTTCAATGGTCTGGCGTTCTAAAACTTTAGTCCATATAGCGTAGCTAACATAAATGTAAATGATCATGCTTTTCGTAAAAATTAAAGAGTAAATGTTTACACACGATACGTTACTGGCTAAAGCTAATGAGAGGCTGGAAATCCCCTGGACCTTCTTTCACAGACTGGAGCATGGTTTAGTTCACTTAAGGGTTTTGGCGTTTAGTAAAACAAAATTATGCAAAAAAGGTTATAAGAAGACTAAATGAAGTCTATGCATATTTAATCTTACCGTTGTCCGTCCTTGTTTCCTTTCACGCAGCAGTCGGTTTTACTTTCACTTTCATTTTAACTGTAAAAAGACACGTGATACATATTTGCGCATGCATTAAGAGAACAAACACTTCTCATTGCTGCCAGCTGACAGCCGTTCTTTCTTTCTAGACCATGTACTGACTTCTTACTTCTCATTTCACTGCAGGGTGGCTTCAGTTGACCACTAGACGCTGATGAGTATGATCAAGCAAATCCAAACCATTCACTGTGCAAACAGAATTTATTGTCAACAAGAAAACTTGTATCTTGCTTCCAGTGAACCAAAATCTATATATAAAAAAAGAATAACAGGTGTACTAAATAAACTATGCTATAAAACTGTATAATTTATAAATGCACATAGCCCTTTTAAGATGTCCTTCAAATACACAGAATATACAGAAGACCAGATTAGTAACATAAACGACATGAAAACAGTCCTATTTAAGACAGAAATAGGACTACTAAGAAAAAATGTTGACACTTTCAGTTGCATTCAGGAGCCAGGAACAGAACCAGCAGGACTTTGGGCTCTATTTTCAACACATACACCACTGATCAGAGATCAGTCCCCTGAATGGATTAGATGTTAACAGTGAAGCAGAAACAAAAACCTGTGTAACAGTGTGCAGCTGGTATATGCCCTTATAACATCCTTAATGTCAAGTCAGTGTTGAGTTTTGGATGGGAGGTCAGCAACTGGGTTGCAGAAATAAACAATAAAGCAAAAATGTCACTGGCAGTGACTGTTATTCTTGTCAAGGTGTGATGTGCTTTCTTTGTAGAGGCTCTAGAAAGCAGCCATGTTACAGATGCCTGCAAAATACATAATAGGTGTGTCTTTCATATAAATGGAGAAGACTTAGTTTTAAAAGTAAACTTCTGATAACCACACATTGTTTTTTTACACGACTGAAAGAGTGATGACCCAATCAACCAGCGCAATGAATGAATATTAATTTACGCAAGTGCAATGCTTGGCTTTAGTGAGGTGAGTACACACAGTCCCAGCCATAACGGCAATATTACAAAAAGTGATATTATAATAATAATTATAATAATAATAATTTGGTTTCTGGTTCCAAGGGTTCTCTCATTTTCGGTTTACAGTTTCCACCAAAAAAGTTTCTCTGCATCCCTAATATG
>JBBJLR010000111.1:33840228-33862128 GCA_037577145.1 Brachypetersius gabonensis | reverse complement strand
GGGGCGCTATAACTTACATGTGTA
Organism: Brachypetersius gabonensis; assembly: GCA_037577145.1. NCBI lineage: Eukaryota > Metazoa > Chordata > Actinopteri > Characiformes > Alestidae > Brachypetersius > Brachypetersius gabonensis. Next base: position 33,862,104 of record JBBJLR010000111.1, on the reverse strand, counting down.
AATTTCTAAACAACCTCTTCCACATCAATTCTTCCACATCTGCGACTGCTATTCGCACTGGACGCGTTGGTCCGAATTGCTCGTGCTCGAGTGCGCCCGAGATGCGGACTGCGCCGTACCTTGGACCCCGTTCTAGTTTGTTTAGATATTGTACTTTTGATTATTTCTAATAATTTCTTTAGGCAACTGCACTTTACATTTCTAGCACATATTTGTATTGCCTGTACATTTATTTTTGTTTTTACTCTAGCTTTTAAATACTTTCACTTTAATTTCCTGCTTATGTTGCTTTTGCTTCTATTTGCATAACGCACTCTGAAAATGTTAGTAGCCTTTCCCTGTCTGGAACATGTCAGTTTGTACTTTGACTGAAAGTGAATAAATAACAGGAAATATCCATTATCAGATGAGCAAATAAGAAGAAACGCTGACTTTTACAAAGTACTTTTGAAGGACTTTCAGTGTTTGCACAAAGCTAATGTAGATAGTCACCATGATGAAGCAAATACTGATTGATACTGCGATCTTTCTCCATCTCGCTGTTATTTTCTCCTTCTTTCTCTTTAGCAATTCACAGACAAGTTTAATTTGATCTGGCCTTGGGCCTTGCTGGAAACTGTTATCAAACTGGCTGCAGTCTTGAGGAGATTAACCATCAGTCGTAATATGCAGAGCAGATGTGAAATAACGACCACAGTTTCCTGTTCGTGGAGGAAAATTAGACAAAGGCTAGCCTCCAGTCTCACTCTCAAGAGATCATCATTTTCCTAACAACCCCTAAAATCTAAAACAACAGATGGCACTTCAATAGAGTGTACTTTTAGTAAATACACAGTCGGTGTTTAGGATATGACAAACTGTATGAATGTTGTGAAATGTCAGTATGCTAACCATAAATCTAAAAGAAGCTTTACATGGAACCACACATCTATTCTTTATGGCACAAATTCAAAACAGTTTTACTTACAAAATGATTAGTAGTAGTCACTAAGTAATAAGTCTTAAGATGAATGACAATCAAGTTTGTCATTTAACCGGCTCATGTTCACATTTTAAAAGTACTCTCTGTGAGAAAAAAAACATAACCAGACACACCAAACTGCAGTGTGGAATATGACAAACGGAAAGTAAGATAAGAATCAGTAGCAACCAGAGGGGTCCAAGCAGTATGTGCCATCAATGGTTCTCAACTTTTTCAACATTAAGGCCCACCTATCAATCACGGCATGTTGCCAAGGCCCGGATCTAGTGGTTGAGAAACCCGGATCTAGAGGACCAGTTGAACTTTGTAAATGTTACTTAAAGATTAAAAGACCAAACCATGCCAAGAGGAACAGAGGAAAACTTGTAGCCTCTTCTTGTGACATTTTATGGATTTGTTTGAAACTAGGTAAATTATGCTAAATTTTGATTGGCTGTTGGTGGTGATTTTGTTAAGCAAGCCTAGTGTAAACAACAGTCTAAAGGGGCTTTCAGACCGAACGCGGCTTTGCTCTGAAAATCATTATTTACTGTGGCTTACGCGGCGCAAGAGCGCTGCACCAGTAGCAACCAGAGGGGTTGCGCCGCGCAAGTCATAGAAAATAATGGGTTTCATAGCAAAGCACACCGCATGCCGGGTTCGGTCTGAAAGCCCCTTTAGACTGTTGTTTACACTAGGCTTGCTTCACTAGGCTTGTATAACTAGGCTTGCTTAACTAGGCTTACTTAACTAGGTTTGCTTAACTAGGTTTGCTCAGCACATCTCAGCGGCCTTTCAACGGTCAAAGTTGAAATTTGTTGAACTTTGACTGCTGCTCGCCGTGGCGCATTTTCGCGCGAACAATAGAATCAAAGCAGGCTAGTATGGGGGAAAAGCTAATCTTAAAAGTCTCTGAGTGTCCAGAATCTACAAAGCTCACAGCATATTCTCTCTTGGTGCTAACAGAACTAGCGCTAGTGCTAACATGTAACAGCTGCAGTGACCCAATGGCCGAATTTCACAAAGTCTGGTGTGGACCCAAAGAATGTGGTAGTGAGGGAGTATATATTTTTAAGCACAGGAATTTGACTAGGCACTACTTTTTGTACAGACATCAGTCACCAGACGGCGCTACTCCACAAATGAATTGAAAAGAGACCACATGCCTATAAAAACTTTGACAAACCGTATATGGCCATGCTGCACAGCAGAGGTGGTCATGATGAATGAGATAAGCCTAAATGCTTTCCTGTATATTTACCTCCCGCATGTAGAACCGCTGTCATGATGGATGGCACCCAAGATGTTGCGCTGTTGCTGGCACTAAACTGTTTCTGAAGATCTGTGTAGAAGATGCCGATACAGGAAGGGAACGCCAGTGTCAAGGCCAGGACCATTATAGAGGCTGTGAGGACCACCCAGCCCCAGCCCCCGTCTGGTGCCCTTGTGGCAGGTGGTTGTGCTTGAGCTAGTGGTGTTTCTGCTTCTCCTTTTTCCCCATCTTCCACCTCTTTATCACAGGACTCCGCTGATTGCTTCTGTGGATTCATTTTTGCTAGTGATTGCGATCACCTGCCCCTCACTGCTTTTTTTTTCTGTCTGTGACACTCATGGGAGGTCCCAGCAAGGCTCTTAAGGCACGGCTGCACCTTTCCATGTACTCCATGTCACCTCCCACTACACCACAAAGGGATTTCTGTGGGACAGAAGAAGAAAAAAGGGTTTATTCATCAGCTTGTGCTATGCAGTAACTTACTACAAGCACCAAGTGCTACAGTACATTAAACTAATTTATTAAGCTGTATTTTAAGCAATTAAGAACTTTTTTAATCACATTTCTGTCCAAACTGACTGTCCAATTACTCTGCTATCACATGATGTTGCCAAAGAACATAAAGCACACAAAGCTTAGTGAACATTGAGGAACATGATGATAGAGGAAGATAAACCTATATTTTACTTGAATCTCACTATTTTGAATATAAGGTCTCCAACGACATTTGATCAAGGATGACCATAAAAAGCCTAAACTACAAAATATCCCAAAACACAAGACAACTGTTTGATATAATCATCCTTCTTTGTCACTGCCATCGCGAAGCTTGTTTGTTAAAACACAGTTTGTTGTAAAGTTGGTCTGAACCTGCTCTTTATTAGAGCTTACTGGTCTATCCAAAATTAACTATTACATTAGAATTAAACTCTAACTCTAAATTAGAATTGCTATAACATTCAACCCAATGAGTCTCAGGACTTCCCCTGAAGTGGTTTGAGCGATCAGCTTTGTATCCGTTTTAAATGCATCTGGGGTGTGATCACAAATTTGAACATGTTTTGGCCTCATCCTGATTGTCCAGACACACAACGTTATTGTAAACAGGGTCTAGGACTAAACCAGTGAATTGTTTAAATGACACAAATGCAGCCATGCGTTGTAATGTTCTTTAATTATACCCTCTGCATCACTAGTATCGAGAAACACCTTTATAGTTACTGTCACTCTAAAATCAAGTATATCTTTTTTGTACTGTTATTTCACATATTTACCAGCACACAGAAGCATGCAACACAAACAAGACAGCTCTAATAAATTACATTTACTGTATTTTAATGTAATGTACATGTAACGTAAATGAAAACTGTTCACTGCAGTTTGGAATATCTGACAGAGCTTCACAGAGTTACACAGAGCTAAAAAAAAAAAACACCATCCATCAAACTATACTGGCCTGTCAGTTTCACAGCCAAGTCCTCCTCTTAGTCTACACAGTAAACACTCTGGTTCTCATTGGGTTGGTCAGGTTCTCTAGGTGTTACAAATGTGACCAGCACTTTCTGGAAAGTGCCATTGTAACATGCAAGGAGCAAAATAATAAATTAAAAAAAGCAGGATACTTGTTGCCCACCACTGAAGTCATGCTGGATGGAAGTTATACCGAGCTCGAGAGGAGGAAATAAGATCAAATAAGGTCCAGAAACACTTCGCTACTAATGTGTGCTACAACAGATAAACCCTCAGGCAGATGCCGGACAGGGGGTTTCCAGGGTCTGCACGGAGCGCTGGGTTCCCACCGGTCTGCTCCCTGATCTCCAGCCCGTGGAGAAGCAGCACAAGCGGACAGCCTACCTTCAGCCAGCCGGGGAGTTAGTCTTCTTGCTTGTTCATCTGAAGCTGATCTTCGTGTTGCTGCTGCTGCTGCTGCTGGAGGATCATGAGCAGGATCATGTTCTCCGAGTAGAGGGAGGAGCCTCAGCATGCTTTGCAGAAAGGAGCAGGCTAATTTCAGCCAATTAATCTCACCCTGAACCTTACCAGTAATTATCTGTCCCTTATTAAACACAAAATCATTGGGGGTCGCCACCGAATGCAGGGGAGTCTGGTTTCAATCGTGAGACTCGAGGTTGCGTTTAAGCCCCCCACCCCCCCCTTCCAACCCACAGAGCTCAGACAAGGAAGTGCATCTTGCAACAAGATTGCATCTTTATTTCTTTCTTTCTTTCTTTCATATTTACGTCTGGAGCAGTTCCAACACACTGCTCCGTGCTCCACGCTGCTTATAGCACTATGCAAAATACTTTGACACCTATGTAAATCGTTTGTGTGTGATGATGTGTCAACAAACGAGAAAGCAGGAAAAACTTTGTGGACACAGTTTGGAGAAGAACCCCAGAGTTTGGTGTGGAAGAACTTGACTGGCCCGCACAGAGCCCTGAGCTCAACCCCACCCAACACCTTTAGGATGAGCTGGAACGGAGTCAGGCCTTCTCACCCAACATCACTGCCCGATCTCATAAATGTTCTCCAGAATGAATGGACACACATTCGCCACAGAGACACCAAAATCTTGTGTAAAGCCTTCCAAGAAGAGTGGAAGCTGTTATAGGTTCTTCAAATGCACTTCAGTCATTTAAGTACTGACTGAGTCAAACCAGATTTCTGATGGGACCTACAAGGGCTTCCACAATAACCACACTAATCTACAGTAGTGCACATAAAATCACTATTTCCTGCATGGTGTATACGTTGTTGTTTTTTTTTAATACACTTGGTAATCCTAAGTTTTCAAATATGTTTGCAGGCACCTAAGACTTCTGCATAGTATAGTACATTCACATAGGTATGTACTCAAGTACCATTTTGATAATTGATACTTTTATATCTCAAGAATTTAGTCATTAAGTGAAAGTAAATCAAAAATGACCATTTTGTCATAAGTGAACACACCACAGCAGAAGAGTCTTCCTCTGTAATTAACCCATTCACCGAGTAAAGCAGCAGGCAGCCAGGAACACGGCGCCCAGGGAGCAGCGTGTGGGAACTGTAATTTGCTCAAGGATATGTCGCGTTTTTCCATTATGTCACATTGGAAAAAACACCTGTGGTGCTTTGTCTCTGGCCACACACTTCATTATAAGTTTTAGCAGTTTCTGTGCAGATAAATGCTGCATGTACTAACATGTTCCACTGCAGATCTATAGGATACTGTGTTCCACCACAGCTGCTATACAATTACTTGAATATGGGTTTAGGCTTGCCTACCCACCTGTTCCTGACACAAGTGGGCATGTTTTTATGATTCCTCCCTGATTAGAAGTGCTGATCTAGGATCAGTTTCGGTCCCAGCTAAAGTCGCATATCCATGGTGAAAGTGGATGTGTTACAGCATGAGAACAATGACGTTGGCACTACGGCGTGTTTCACAAACATACAGCGTAGAGAAGCTTTCTTCTTCTGTAAAACATTTTTTTTTATTCAGATACGGTGTACATACATGCTCAGTTCTCTGGTAAACAATTGCAACAAAGTTCTGTGATAAAATGAGAACTACAACATTTTGAACACAAATACATTATGATAAAAATCAGACATTTTTTTCCTCATTGCAATCTGTACATTGAAAGAAACTGCATAAGAAGACAAATTAAAAAAAAAAAAAACCGGTAAAGAAAAAAGAAAGATAAAGAAAAATTAAAGGGCAGTCTGACCAAGACTATTCATTTCCAGAACACTTAGCTCCACAATCCCCATTTAGACAAAGGTCACACTTGACACCAATACAACTGATAACTTAACACACTCAAAACATCTGGTGTAAGTAGCAGGTTTTCAATATATGTTTAAATGTCTTTCTTTGTATGTGTGTGCACATGCACACGCGAGTGTACTGTATATCAAAGCATGCAGGTGTTGCAGACTAACTATTACGGCAGTCTTGAAAACTAACCCCATCTTCAGGATATGAATACTTTTTTTATGTGACAAAACATGACCGAGGCCTGCATTCCATGTTCTGTTAGGTCAGCTTCCAAACGATCGGTTTGTGCTAAACACATTAAAATCTTGTGGAAACAATTTCTTAGTGTTTGGGCAAAGTAAACAAAATAAACAACAAAAAAAAAAAGAACAAAAAAACAACAACAAACAAAATTCTAGGGTAAAGTCTAAGCCCAGAGTTGCAGAACGACTTTCTGAAAGTTGCTGCATAAATTATCGGGCCTCTGGAGTCACTGTCCATGCACCACTTCACCCCTACACTAACACAAGGCCAGACAAAGTCCCAGTATATAACATTATATACTTTAACACATCGCATGCGTTCAAGTCCACACACCAAAAACAAGGGGCGCCTCTCTCCGCTTCCTATCGAACAGAAAACTGGTATTTAGTGTAGGGGTTTTCTCCCCCACAAAAACATTTTTTGCCTCAACATCGTCTTGTTTGGCCACAAACAAATGGGAGACCCGCAAAACTGAAATGAAATATATGACTTTTTTTAAGTACTATGTTATGACTTCAGTGGGCCTAAGTGCTCTAATGTGTCTTACAATAATTAAAAGTAAAGGTCATTGTGACATTTCTGTCTTTACAAGGCCCAAAGTAAACTTGAAATTCATACATGAGGTCAGTAAATACAAGACATAGATATACTTAAAGTGCATATAGGTACAAAATGAAGGTCACGAATAAAGTTTCCTTAGGAGAAAAGTTTAAAACGTTGCAAGGGCAATCTGAAAAGCTAGATACGTGTTCTGATAAAACACATACAGTATGTGAAACAATGGACCATTTCTCTAAACCATGGCATTGAAATCCTTTCTTAACATTTTTAATGATGAAATACCACTGGCTTTGCAGTTTAGTCCAAGATTCCATGTCCAGGAAACTGGCTTTAGATCTTAGGAGAATCTTTGAAGGACAGGATGCTAGAGATGGCTGGGTTTGCCTTCAGGATGACCGTAAGTCTTCCTTACGTGATTAATAAAAGAAAGACAATGGCACACACGTAATCCTTTGGGGAGGGAGAGGGGTCTGTAGCTCAGATGCCCATTATGAGAACTTCAGTAATAAACCAGGGTTGAACAAACAAACTCTCCAGGGGTCAAAATTCATGAGGGAGCCAAAACTCAAGCCAAAATCTTAGTGTCCAAATACAAGAAGAGGAAAACAACACACTGGCAATTTGAACTTTAAGTGAGAAAACCTGCTTTGATAAATCAAAGTTTAAAGGCTAGCAAATAGAGCACATTTTAGCACCCCTTCTCCTGCTTCTTCTTTTTCTTAAATAGTGGAAGAGCACAGCATAAATAAGAGGCAAACAGGTAGGAAAGCTTCCCAACATAAATGTAGGAAAGTAAGCACATAACATCTGATAACACTGAAGACAAAAAAAAAAGTTCACATTGACAAAATGTACATGATGCTGCCTCTGACTGACCGATACAGTCATTGGGTGATTTTTTTTTTTTTTTTAGTGGACAACATAATAACCTACACCAAGTCATGCCATTACCCATACTATGATACTGAACAATAAATGTATGTCAAAATACTGTCAACACATGATGGAGTACTCTGAGAGTTAGGAGACATTCTAGGATTTTACAACTTTAACAGTGGGAGATTTCGGTTAGAATCTGGTCTTGACAAGTATCAAACGTCAAGGGCAATTAAGTCAGTGTAAAAGAGGACCAAGTACAGGCCCTGATGTCAAAACATCAAAGAATTTAGCACAGTTTACCTGAAGTAATACAATATATTTTGACATAAGGGCTAGCATTGCAATCCATGTAAAATAGAGCCCTTAACATTCAATGCTATCCCACTATAATGTCTATTACTTTTTTTAAACTATGAGAAACAGTTAAATAGCCAAAACATGACACTGTTCTGGGAAATATTAGATCTGAACTCTCAAATGAACAAACAAATAAGCAAACCACTACAGTTCTACCCTGCCTCAAAATACTTGGGCACTTTGTCTGTGAACAGTCTCACGGAGCTCTTGCATGATATGCTAAAGAACTGATGGATTACTATAAAGTGACACAAAAGTATTCTTGAGAAATAGTATGAAGTAAGACCAAGGAAGTCTCCAGTTTTCCAGTCAAATATAAACAGCTGGAGGGAGAACACAACACAAAACTTCACATACCAGTGACCAGGCACTAGACAAATATGCTAGGAGCATGGGTCAATTCAGAACCTTCCCCAGTCGAACAGACTAATTCATCGTCCTAAACAAAAATGACTGCTATGGTATAGATATTAACAATTACATGACTTGCATTCAGCCTTTTTGTAATACATGTATTAGTAATATAATCCTTACATGCCCCAAAATTGCACATTGTGTGTGTTTTGTGGGGTTTTTTTTTACGTTGTCTGAATCGTGAAATGTCCATAGCAACAAGGGCAAAAAAAAAACTTCCCCAGGATGATGTGCATCATCATAAGTGGTTGAGTTATGCAAGAAATCTTCCAACTCCTACCGGTAAACCTGGTGGAATGCCCAACCAGGAAACTGTCTGTGTACTCCCTTCCCCTCTAGCCATTCCTGGTCCAGCTCCAAGAGGGCAAACAGACTTAAAGCGATAGACACATTACAAACTGGCGACAAAATGCTGCATGTTCGGATGCCATCATCTACGTCCCATTTTGCTTCACACTGTGTGTTATGCCAGGAAAGGCATGGTAGACAAGTGTTGCTGTTGACGTTCAGTCACTCAGCTTACACAGTGAGTTAATGTGCTTGTTATGACGAGTGGAGCAGGGGGTTGAGGGACAAACAGTTCTGTTTTGCCTACTTTTCACGCACCTGGAAGTCCTGAGGAGATTTCGGTGAAGTAGACAGCCTAGCTGAGTAGGACACAGGCATCCCTTGGAACAAGCATGCCAGCAATAATGTAGATTATGATGATAATGATGAGGATATATAAACGTGATAATGACCAAGTTCCGAGGCAACGTGGATGACTAAGGTTACAGTGAAAGATAAACCTCGTAAACCTTACTTGGACTCCTCCCTAGCCACCACTGGCAGTCTTGCAGTAATCACAGATTATGTGAACTATAACCTGTGTAGCATTTGCAATTAGTTGATAACAGCAGTGATTGCTTGTGATGGTGCTGGATGGGCAATGTTGCAGCACTGCAGGGAGCGGGGGGCCAGGGCACCCCCACTGCGGAAAGGCACAAGGGAGGAGGGTGCGAAAAAGGATGGGTGGGTATGTGAGTTAATGGACCTGGAGTGTGCAGTATGAACGATGAGGGACAGGAGTGGAGAGGATGAGACTGAGAGATTTGTGTCAGCACAGCTAAGAAGGTCTCCTCACATCCGAGAACCTCTCTCCTGAAGGATCTGTGAAACGGAGGAAAACCACTGATGAAATTGTGCCAATTGCTCAGCTTTGAGTGTAATGCAGCATTTTCTAATGGACTACTAGATAAATATAACTTGATAAACCTTAGGGTGAAAGAATGCAGCTATTTTTAGTTCAGGAAATATAATCGATTAGGGTTCTGTTGCAATATATTTAGACATGAAGGTCAGCTAGAAGATGCAAGTGACTATTATTTACTGGAAAGTATGACCTTGATGCAGGCTGCACATTAGATAATACAGTGTCTTAATTTTGCGCTTAAATAAGGTCTGGAGTGATCAAATTGGGATTGTAAAAAGCATTAATATTATAAACGTTATACCTTGGCCTTCTCAGTTGGCTCGATAACAATTCCATTAGTGGAGTTGTTGAGCTCTCTGGAAACCACACACAGGAACTCGGCCTGGTCCTCATTGCCATAGTTGTAAGAGGATCCAATGCTTATGAGCTGGAAAGGAAAATCATTTGAAAAATGTTCAGATCATGACAGAGGTACTCTAAGCCGACTCTAAAGGAGGTACTACAGTGACAAACACACACTGGTACATAAATTACAGGCTGATATCATATGGGACACATATGGACCTGCAATTAAAAAATAACCAATAGATTAACCTAAAAACTAATTAAAGATTTGTTGTAACATTTAAATGAACAGAGAGCCGTATCAACCTTTCAGGTGTTTATCTAAACAAGCATCGTTCACTTATGCTAAAACACACACCTGCTCAAACTTCCACCCATCAGACATTGTGGAGACCATCTGCGTAAGTTCCTCTTCTTGGCACTGAAGTACACGATACACATGCTTTACAGGGCCCTGCAAAGACAAAATACCAAAAAGCAATGATCATTCTTTCAGTTCCAAATATGTAATCTGAAAGGTGCAAAAAAATTTAACAAAGAAATAAAAATACTTGCTGCACTCATGTTATAGAACGAACACACACACACACACAGACACACACACATATATACACACACATATATACACACGTATAGATTTACATTTACATTTATGGCATTTAGCAGACTTTTATCTATAGCGATTCCATTCCCTAACTACAGGGGACAGTCTCCCAGGAGCAACTCAGGTTAAGGGTCTTGCTCAGGGACCCAGTGGTGGTGCTGAAGGCAGGATGCGATCCCATGACCTCTTGGTCCGGAGGCAAGTATCTTACCCACTGAGCTACCTCCACTCGATTAGGTGTTTGTGGCGTGTGAATGTCGGGGGGAACAAACAACCAACACATTCTAAAGTTTAAGACACGAGTTCCTTATTGTTTTGATAACATATATAATAAAAATCTGTCATACATGCTGGAAAATAGACAAACTGAACTGTTGGCTGCTGTACTTTTATCGCAGTAGGAAATAAGAAGATTAAATCTTAAAAGTGTAGACAGGTTAGGTAGATGAGTTGAAGATGCCCGCTGTTTTAAAATTAACTGTAACTCCAGGAATCCATCTGCAGACAAACCAAACCCACAGTGTGCCCCTGTCCCTGTTCTGTTCCCACCTGGGACGTTCTATTCTCGTTGTCTCGTATCCTCTCCTTTACGAGCCTCACCAGAGATGCAATGTTATAAAATTCAGCTTCCTCCAAAACACCTGCGAAAGCAAGACAAGATACTACTAATAACATTTTTTACACAAACAATGTAACAAAAATGATGTAAACTATAGGTACTGCTTGACATTTAATGAACACAAAATTCTGTTTTTATTGCATGTCTAAATGGGTTAGGGTCAAATTGTGCATCTTGGAGTGAAACAATTTTTACTGCAGCTTTAAGGATAGTGTTCTAATAATAGTGAGATAACGAATGGGATATTGATTTGCATGCAGTGATGAAATTGTGAATGCCTCCATCATACACTCACACAAAGTCTCACATTCTTGAGTCTATAAAGTAACAATAATATTATAATAATAATAACCTTGTTAGAATTGAGAAACAGGTTTGATTAAAAGAAAATGTAGATTTTGTCTATTCTACTAGGTACTTAACTGAGTTCAATAGAATTGCATTCCTTAAAAAAAAAAGACAAAAATGTCATCAGTTTTCATTGTGTAAAACTAGACGAAAATAGTTGTGGATAATTCTGACTAAAATAAGCTTAAAATGCTCAGACTTTTAGTCGACTAAAACTTGACTAGACTAAAAAGAGTATGGACGTGACTAAGACTAATAAAAACTAAAATGACAGCTCGACGCAAAGACTAGACTTAAACAAAAATTAAGACAGGCCGCCAAAAACAACACTACTTTGAACACATAATACCCTTCAGAGAAATACATACCATTCCTGTGTTTCTAAAAGAAACCACATCATTACTGTTATTATGATGGATAACAGACAGAACATCCAGAGCAACTTACCTTCTTCTGCAAGGTTCTTGTTGATTATCAGTTTTCCGTGCCTCAGATAATTTAAGATGGGTCCAAAATATGTGGGGTCCCTATCAATCAAATATGCTCCTGTCTCATCCTGTAAAGGAAGATAGTAACAGATTATGATCAGATGCAAAGAAGACCAAAGATCCAGCCCAAACCACATTTTAATAATCTGCTTCATCTCAGCTATAGAGCTGACAACTGTTTCTTTACACTGAACTACACAACATTTGTGTATTTTATGTGCATTATATTATAAAGGTCATTTCCAGTTCTGTACACCTTTAACCTACTCACAAAACAATGAGAGTTCTGTGTAGAAATACAGCACAACGCTTTAGCTTGACGAGCCACACCCTACTAATGACAATTTAGTTACCTGTGAGTAAAGTCATATCTGGGTAATAAAAATACTCTCTACCCAGCTTAGCCCTGGCTGCTGTTTGATCAAGCACAGCAAAGTATCAGCTTCAAAGACTCTCACCACCTGCTGGAATTTATACCCTGGGTGTAAGGAGGGCAGTCCTCAGAGGAACTGTACACATCTGTCCTGCTCTGGGTCTAGTAATATGATCCATGTGAATACAGCTAGTGATTCTTATTTCAGTGCAACAGCCACTTTTTGGCAGTTTGGATATATGGGTGCATTCTGTCAGATCAAAGCATTTTGTTACTTTCAAGCTACACAGGTTTTTAAAACAGATGCTCCCAGTCCCAGGGACCTCACACTACCGATACCGTTGTCTTTCACCTAGTCATGTATTGCCTACCAGTGATCTCAAGGTATTACTCATTTAAGCACGCTGTCCCAAAAGAACTGATGTTTGGAAGGACTGTTTAAAAAATACAATCTGCAAGCAGCTACTGTTCATCTCCAAAGCTGTGAACATAAGAAACTCCCCTTATCTGAATCTATATCTGGGTCTTCCTGACATAACCGATACAGAAATGCACATTGTGCATTTTCATCATGAATTATTCAGTAGCGAATTCAAGGTAATATGCAATTAAGCATCCTGTCCCAAGTACCAGCGTTGGGAACAACTGTTTTCGACTGTAAATGTGATGGGACAATTACTGAAAGTCAACAAACAGCTACTGTTTACCTCCAAAGCTGTGAATGTGAAAACTAGTGTTGAGAAACGCACCTTATCTGAATCTAGAACCAATACAGAAATGCACTAACAGATCTTTTTTTTCCTTCACAACATACAATTTAGAATTTGTTTCATCTAGCCATGTATTATCCAGTTGTGAATTCAAGGTACTACTCAATTAAGTCATCTGGTGGTCTAGTTGCCCTTGCAATCAGAAGGTTGTGGTTCGAATTCCAGGACCGCTAGTGGCACTGCTGATGCACCCTTGAGTAAGGTCCCATCCCCACACACTGCTTCTCAGGAGCTGTGTTCCTTGCTTCGCTTAGAGAATGGGTTAAATGCAGAGAACAGTTTTGTACTGTGCTGTGTTCACTTATGACAAATGAACAATACAGGTACATTTAAAAACGCTGTCCCTAAAAGCAACTTCAGACACCCCTGTTTTAAATGGTACATACAAGTAGCTACTAAAGCTAAAAATAAAAATAGTGTAAAAATAGTGTTCAGAAAGTGTTCACCTCATCTGAGTCTATATCGGGATCTTCCACCAATTTAGAAATGCGTTGACAAATGTGTTATTCTGTATGCATAGATCTATACTTCCTGTATGACAGATCTATGCACTATGTTACCTTATATGCTTTAAAAACATGTGTGATCAGTCACAGGGATCTCACACGATGCACAGTTTTAGCACATTTTCGAAATGAGTGCATCTAATCTAATCTAAGAAACTCACCTTAATCTGAATCTAGGTCTGGATCTTCCTGACATCACCCATACAGAAATGACAGCACTGATAGATCTATGTACCATATTACTTTAATCTACACATACTTTTAAAACAGATGTTACCAGTCCTGGTGAACCACTGTATGTTAAATGCAATTCTGCAAGTGGCTACAGAGCTGTGTATGTAAAAAAATCGTGTTCAAAAACTCACCTTATCTGAATCTAGATCTGGATCTTCCTGACATAACCGGTATAGAAATGATTTGGGTTCTCTGCACAAGGTCTGTTTGGTGGTGACGAAGTAGGTTCCCCCGACGTTCAACCGGACCCACCGGGAGCCCGGTTTTTCAGCGGGTTCTGAGGGGGAGCTCGGGCTGCTCTTCATGGGGTATCCGAACACGGCTCTGTTTCCGGACACCCCGGGGCTGGACAAACCGCTGCGGGGCGGGAGCACCAGGGTGGGCGAGGGCAGCCTGACCGTGGCGCGGTGTTCGCTCTGCTCCAGGATCCCGGCCGCGTTCGCCTCGATGTGCAACTCAGCCATGTTTTACAGACTTCAGACCAGTCCGTCCCGACAGAGATCTGAATACTATACTCCTCCAGCCGGAGAGAGGACTCCCCTCCGAGAGACAATTATGTAAACAACAGCTAGCCGGCCAGCGCCTAGCGACTTAGCCACAATTTCGTTATTTTTCTGTAAAGCACAGCTCCCTAAAACGAAACGGACTCGGTTTAAATGCTCTGATAACCGGGACGGAAAGGGCACATTATGTACACGACGCTGGCCCGAGAAGACATACTTTATACCCCGAAAGCACACGACATTTATCAGGCTTGTTTATTCAAACGACCCATGGAATAGACAGGCGGTGGAGAGCACTACCGGGTCCATAGCAACACCACACGGCAGAATAAGAGTCTGTACTAAAATGATCCAACTAGTTTAAGGTAGTTTACATTATTTAAATAGTATTTAAATCATATTTATTTTACATGTTTGAAATAATAATAATCATCATCACAATAATAATAATAATAGTAATAATAAAAATACGATTGTTGTTATGATTGTTATTATTGTCATGTAATATTTCTTCTTTTTCTTATTATTGTTATTATTATTATATTATTATCATCAATTAAATAAAATTAAATAAAATAGTTTAGAGTGTTTAAAGCTAAATTTCAAATTCTACAGAGAGGTACAGAGTCTGTAGTTAGTTTTTGTTTACTCTAAATTTTTCTAGTTTTTCTTGGTCTATCAGTAAACTTTTAGTAAAGTAGTTTGATCCGCATTGTTATACATGCAACATAATTATAGTCTATTAATCCTCCTTCGTATTCTTCTTAGTACTATTATAATAATAACTATTGTTGTTGTTGTTGTTGTTATGTTTGTACAGGTTTAGTGAAGCATCTGTAGCTGCATTGCAATACATGTAAGAATTATTATTATTATTATCATCATCATCACCACCATCATCATCATCAAGGATTTCACAAAACGTTTTATCAGCACGCATTCTACCAGTCTAATGTTTGAAATAACATAATTCTCTTACACTCTAATACATTCATTAGAGCAGCTACATTTTTTATGATCACTTATTGTTGCTTTATTAAAAATGATACATGATCAAATCACATGTTAACTGTAGATATTAAAAATAATCCGGAACACAGTTCACAAACCTTACCAGTCCACCTACCACTTCAACCAATATCCCCTAGAACATCCACCCATCCAGAGATATCATTTACATTTGATTTAAATTATCATTATTTTATTCAAGATTATATACAACTTCAACATAACATTTTACAAAAGACACAGAGCAAAAAACCAAATTTTACCATTTTTCAGTAGTACATCCAAGCATTTTTAGCTTCAAAAAGAAACTCACTGCCCACTTTGAGCTGCAGCGTCACTAATGTACAGTCCCATGTCCTCTAGTGCAACATGGATGTCCTTCAGTAAGTCCTGCAGTGGTTTTAGCACTGGAGTGACATGCTGTGCAATCCATTCTTCCACCGTTGATTCTGGGTAAAGTAGGCCCATCTCCTGCCACACCTCCTGCACCTTGAACTCTACAGCTTCCACGAACCTGGGGGAGGGAAGCATTTAGAAGTGGGGCACATTCTTGGCTTAAGGACTTGTCATAAATCAAAGAATATGATAAACAGGGCGTGTGAGCTGTAACTGTTCTGCCTTTTGGTTTGATATTGTTACTATAAAGCAATTCTGAGTGCTCAGTTAAAATCTGACTTGACAGTGTGTTTAAAGAAGCGTACATTTTTGCCTGTTTCTGAATTTGTTCAGCAAAAAGTGGGTTGATGACCTTTCTCTGCCTGTGATAGAGGGAGAACCAGCCTCTCACATACCTGTGTACAAGAACACACATGTAATGAGACATGTTGCCTGGTTTAACAAGTTATTTTTTTCTTGTAGCATTAAAACCATCATACAGAGGTAGACAAGCACAAAGACACTGTACTGAAGCAACCATTATAAATAGTTTCAACAGAGCAGCTGGTGGCCTGGTGGCTAGGGAAATTGCCCCTGTGGTCAGAAGTGTGTGGGTTTGAATCCCATGACTGCTAGTGGCACCACTGAGGTTCCCTTGAGCAAGGTACCATCCCCACACACTGCTCCCGGGCGCTGTGTTCCTGGCTGCCCACTGCTTCACTCGGTGAATGGGTTTAATGCAGAGAAAGAAACAGCACTCCTGCTCCTCATCTTACTCACTAACACACTGCACACCCTACTTTCCCTTAGAGCTTGAGGCCTGCTTGGGGAACTGTGAGAAAAGCACAGTGAGTGTAGAAAAAGTGAAATTAATTTAAACAAGCAATTCTTTAGAATGTTTTAAGGAAGAATTCATGAAGCTAAGTCACTCTGGATGAGGGCATCTGACAAATGCCCCTTTTAAGCAAAAATTGCACAAAAACGATACTTCAAAGTAGTAATAAAGGTGTAATAAACCCCTGTGATACATCAGCATTACCAGCTAACTTACATTGTGCTTTCAAAGTGTCTGACTTCTTCGGACTCCAGCATTGTTGTTAGCTGTACGATGATTTCAGCCAGCTTCATTCCAGTGAACGACTGGGAGTTTTCCTGAAACAACCTGATCAATAAAGCAAGCGGTCAGAAAATATTATAATTTTTGAAGAAGCATTTTAAGCAACTCTTTACACACAAACACAAACACTACTTTTTTTTTTTATCTTAATATTTGTCTTAATATTTTATATCTTAATATAAAAACCCTCATGCAGGAATCTAATTTTAACATTGTCCACATTCTCTGTATATGGACAAAACAGACTCAGACTGGCAGAGAATTACATTTAAATAGATGGCATTTAGCGATGCTAAATCCCCTAACTCCCCTAACCAGTCTCCCTGGTGCAACTTGGGCTCTCGCTCAAGAACCCAGTGGTGGCATGCTGAAGGTACGATTCAAACCCATGACCTCTTGGTCTAGAGTGAATGATCCTACCCACTAGGCTACCACCCCAGCAATTCTGGAAAAAATAAAGGTAGAAATAAACTTTTTAAATAAACTTTTTGTTGAGATCTACCAATGTATATTTGTCTTAATGCTACTAATTCATATCTTCCCCCTTAAGGCTAAATTACCTGCCTTCAATGAACCGGTCAAATTATATGTTTATGTGGGTTTTGTCATGTTTTCATGATGATTGCAACTCTGTGTTTAGTTTGTCCTGCACGTACAGTTTTTGTGATTAAAATAGTTATATATTGCATGATAGTTGGTATAATTAGCATATAATTATCATATGCTAAGCGTTTTTAAAGAGAACAGTGGTAGCTGACTGACACTGATCATTATATCTATGCCACAGTGTGCGCCTATCTGACTTTGCACTGAGAATATTAAAACAGTTACTTGATTGGTGCTTTCGGTGTAATAAAAGGTATATTTTTTATATAAAAAATATATATTTAGTGCCACAGAAAGGCAAAAAAAGGCATAGGATATTTGCAGTTTCTGTGTAAAACTATGAATTCTTTAAAAAAATCTGCGTGACTGAATCCGTGACTCTTGATCCGCAACAAACTGGGGTATTACTGTACACTGAATATTTTTTCACCATGTGTGAATATGCAATACCTTCCTATGTCTCCTACTTCAGTTGTGCCACTGCCCAGTGCCTCCACCACCTTATTCTGAGCTTCTTGAGTAAAGCTTCCTAAAAAACACAGTTGTTCAAATGAGAGTTGTGAGTTTTTCAATATTCTAAGAAGCTATTTCTGCACACACTGGTCAGCCATAACAGTAAAACCAGGTGAAGTGAATAGCATTAATTATCTTGCTATAATAGCACCTGCTAAGGTTTCAAATGTATCAGGCAGTAAGAGAATTGTGAGTTTTTGAGGGGCAAGCAAAGGGATCTGAGCAACTTGTGAGTCAAACTTTGATGGCAACTCAACAGAATCAGAGCATCTGCAAAACTGGTCTTGTGGGGTGTTCCCAGTATACAGTGGTCAGTACCTACTAAAAATGGTCCAAGGAAGTACAGCCAGTGGGTCACTGGTGCCCAAGGCTTACTGGTGCATGCAGGGAATAAAAGCTACCCTGTATGGTCCAATAGCACAGAAGAGATACAGATGCAGAAACTACTGAAAAGTAAACGCTAGCTATAATAAAAAGTTGCCAGAACATGCTATGCACCACTGGTTGCTGAAGATCTGTAGCTGCAGACCAGACAGAGTGCCCATGCATCCCCAATAGCGCCTACAACAGCAATATGAGCATCAGAACTGGACCATGGAGCAACTAAAGAAGGGAATGATCATATTTTCTTTTACATCACATGAACGGAAGAGGTGGTACCAGGATCCACTATGGAATGAAGTTAAGCCGGAGGAGGCAGTGTGACGCTCTGGGCAATATTCTGCTGGGATTTATGTGGATGTTTGTCAGGTATCATCTTCCTAAATATTACTGCAGACCAAGAACACTCCTTCATTGCAAAGGTCTGGCAAAAGCCTCTTTGAGCAGGATAATGCACTCTGCCACACCATATAAATTGTTCAGGAACTATATGAGGAACATGATAAAGAGTTCAAGGTGCTGACTTGGCTTCCAACTTCCTCAAATCTCAGCTTGATCAAGTATCTGTGGGATGTGCTGGAAAAGGTGGGCAGATTCTTGGAGTCTCCATCTCACAACTTATATAACTTAAAGGATCTGCTGCCTTGGTTCCAGATACCACAGCACGCCTTCAGAGGTCTTGTGGAGTCCATGCTTTGAATGAGAGCTGTTACCACAACACAAGGGTAACCCATACACTATTAGTCAGGTGTGTATAACGTTATGGCTGATGGGTAAGAATCAATAAACCAGACTAAGGTCACTGTTACATTTCATTGTAAAAAGTGGTATTTGCTCACATAAAAAGAAAGAAGGTCAAGAAGACTAACCATGCAGAAGAGTCTGTAGACAAGAGGCAAGAGAATGCAAGCCAAGGGGCATCAGTTCACACAAAACAGACAGATGGTCATATCTGCAGAAAAAAAACCAGATACAGTAAATGTTATTTACAGAACCCATCCTTCTGAAAACCTCCTGCATCCCTGAACTTGAATAGCAAATTACCTTTGCCACCCAGTGAGTGCAATGCCCTGCAGTTCGATGCCAGACGAAAGACCAGATGCCACTTTTAACCACTGGAGATGGTTGTCCACATGTCTTTGGGTACTGGTCACACAGGTGTGTACAGTGGTGGAGCCTTTGAAAGAGCTTGCAGCCCACTGCTGTATTAAACCAGCAGATCTGTATTTCTCCATTAGCATGACTGAATAGGGAGAATATAAAAATACCCTTGTTTCTGTTAAACCAGCATCTTTAATTTTGAGTCCAAATAAACCTTAAATAAATGTATAACTATCATAACATATCTAACATAACACTGTGTGCCTTCTTACTGGACTGTTAGTTTTGGGTAATTAACAATCCTTATTTTGTAATCAGTACAGAGAAACACTCACTACTGTTGGCCACATCCAGAACAGGGCTGTAGTCCCATAACATGGGTTGCACCAGTCCAACAAGACCACTATCTAGAGCAAAACAACAAACAAAAGTTTCATTTAGTGCACTGAATGAGGAGACTCTTTAAAAACCTTGCATTGTTCTGACTTTTTGGTCGTTTAATAAGATAACTTTTCTATCATGATCTCAGACCCGAGGTTTCCTCAGGTCTCCTCACATTTAAAGCATCCTCACATTTTAGCATCAGCTAACGTCACTATAATACACATCTCTACCTCACAAGAGGAGCCCTGTATCATTGAAAGTGTACTTGATGTGAGGTCAGTTTCTTTTAAAAATTAAATTAGGTTTATAAGTTCTAAAATGTCATTTCAGATCCTCTAAAATGTCAATTAATCCTTTTAAACAACCTTTCATTTTATTTTTATTTGTTTAACCAGGAAAGGTCCCATTGAGATCGCAGATCTCTTTTACAAGAGAGCCCTGACCAAGCGGCAACATCACAACCCAGATAAAAAAAGACTTAAAACAACCATAAGCATACAAAGCAATTGTATATCCTACAGGCTACTGTGTATTTTATGGTCTCATGGAGGTATCTGATTCTAAATGAATACAATTATATTTGAATATTAAGTAATACAAAGCAAAGTGTTTACCTTTAATAGTGTCAGAGGTCATGCTCCTGAGCATGTCATCCCACATTATCAAGCTGAGACTGGGGTAATTCTCCCGAATGCATTTTGCCACTGTGGTGATATGACTAAGGAACAGGTTGTGAATGCTGTGGCCTGGAATGCTTAACCACTCTTTAGACTCTTCTCCCTCACCCAGCATGTATACCTGGGGAGACAAACAATTTAGAGCCTTACAGTAATCATGTTAACAGATGGCTATGGCCAGAACAGTTTACAGTAATTCCATCCGATACCTGAATTATTTAACCTTTACGGTAGTTAATTTCTATAAATATAAACCTATAGGATGGGCGTGAATTCAAATAGATTTAAAGGGCCCACACCACGGAAAAGCAAACATCTCTTGCTAATTACAACCAAAAGACTATGAAGTGAAACATGAACATTGTCAAAAGTTTCATAAAGGACCATTCTCTCCTTGTGCCACACTTATATGCAAATTTGCTTCAGATGGGATCACAAAAACACCAACAACCAACTACTATCGATTCAGCCTACAGTAGTTTATCCTCATCCTTACGTTATGAGGAGTTTTATCAGAGTCATAATACAGCTCAGCCAGTAAGAAAATAACTCATTTACCTAAATCAGCTTTAAAAGCACTGCATCAAAAAAGCTAGTTTAATGCTAATAGTTACAGAATGATTGGAGGTGGCTCTGTAAAAGTGAACCCAAAAATAAAATACGAGAAAAATGCAGGATATGGGGCCTTTAATTTCATGCAGTACTGGACTTTGTCTATTGGTTATTTATCATGAGTGTTATACAAAGTAAGGATCTCTGAGCATTTTTTACATTCACGGTTATGTTGTTCTGAAAAGACTGTGCTTGTATGGGTTACAGTACATAAGAAAGACAGCTCTGGTAATAAGTGAGTAATAAGTCATCCAAGCATCTTTGACATGCTGAAGAAATGTGGTCACATACCGTATACTATTTACAACTTTTGGGCCTAATCAGTACATGAGCAGTATATAGTGGCCTATTTCAAACAGAGACGCTGTCTTCAGTTTTCACTTTCCCCACTTAGAATTTACCTCATCTGCTCCAATATGCAGGGCAGTACTTTTAGGGTGAAGCTCCATAACTTGGTTCACCATCTCCAGGACAAGAGTGACTCCTTGCTCTCTGTGTGGATTCAGGGTCCCCAGACAGTGGCTGACTTCTCGTAGGCCTTGAAAGGTGCTGTGTTTCAAGAAAAACTGGATAAGATAAGATAACCCCTTATTATTAGTTCCTCCAGTGAGAAATTTGCATTGTTACAGCTCTACAAGTGAAGACAGTATAAGCAGCATAACCTATATT
>JBBJLR010000111.1:33804040-33837750 GCA_037577145.1 Brachypetersius gabonensis | reverse complement strand
GTGTGTGTGTGTGTGTGTGTGTGTATGTTGTGTTTTTCTTCAGATGCCTAGTAGAAGCAGAATACAGATGTTGGTTTCACCAACTGCTTCTGAAATGTGTTGAATGCAATCAGGAATATCGTACCAATCTAGCCACTGGAGTTATAATAGTTAAAGATAATCTCACTCACTTCAAGATGTCCAAATGTCTGCACGAGCGGAATGATCTCCAGACCTCTGGAGCAGGCAGTCTCTTGAATGGAAATAATGTCTTCACGGCTGTATAAAGAACCATGAGGCATTCAAAGGCATTCTTTCAGTGACATGCCTTAGGATATAAACTACTCTGTGTTCATTTCACCTCTAACATTCACCTGTAAGCCGGATGAGCTTTTGATTGCAGAATCTTCAGCTCTCCCTCATAGGGAAACATGTCCTCATACTCAATGAGTAAGCCGCTCGCACCAAGATTAGCAAAAAGATGTATAAGCTGAGGAGAGACAGACAGAGTAAAAAAAACATACAGTGCTTTAGTAAAATTAAACCAGTGAAGTTAAACAACAGAACTAAAGTTGTGGATTTACCTCCTGGATGTAGTTCATTCTGGGAGGAGCGCCCTTTAAATCTAAATGGACTAATTTCTTGCCTCTTGACAGTGAACCAGCATCCATAGTTGATCCTGGCATGTTGTCAAACCAGATTGTTTCTTTTACCTGAAAATAATAACCATACTGTTCAGTTTCACTTAAGGAAATAAATATCTTGCACCTACAATCTGTAAACAAAAGCTGGTTTTACAACTCATTTACTGTCAGCCACACCTACTTTTGAAAAATGTCTCAGCTCTTTATACAGAGAAGTGATATAGTGACATAGGCATATAGTGGTATAGTAGAATGAACTAGCCAGTTTAACGGTTCTATATCCTCTCTAGGGGCTCTTATTAGAGTGCGGAGAAACTCCTACACTATATGTACTAAAGTATTGGGACATGCCTGATTTTCAGGGTTCAGTTAGGTCCCTTACTTCCAGTGAAGCACTATCTTAAAGCTTCAGCAGACCAAGACACTATGGATAACGCCATGCTTTCATGTTTGTACACACAGTTTGGAGAAGAATTTCTATTCCAGCATGACTGTGTTCTAGTGCACAAAGCAAGCTCCGTAAAGACATGGTTGGATACTTTTGTCCATACACTGTCCATATTCTTACAACCTACAGTTAAAGACTCATTTACTGTAATGCACACCTGCTTTTGAAAAACAGCTCTCCTAAATGTCTCGGTTGCCCATAAACAGAATAACAACGTGATTAAGTCACATGAATAACATGATACTCGTCCAACACCAGTGCCTAAACCTCATAAATGCTCTACAGAATGAAAGGGTACAAATTTCTCCACAGAAACCCCACAGAAAGAGTTGAAGTTATTATAGCTGGAAAAGGGGGACCAACTCCATACTAAAGTGTATGTATTTGAATGCAGTGTCATTAAAGTCCCGTGTAATGGTCTCAATGTTTTTGTCCACATAGGGTTGGTTTAAGAACTCATTTACTGTCATGCATGCCTGCTTTTGAAAAATGCCTCAGCTCTTAACAGACAGAATCAAAACGTGATATAGTCACATAAATAACATGCATGCATACATACTGCGTTTCAGGGTGTTGACAGATGACGTGCAGGGTGAAACTCTTGCAGGGCTGTGGCTGTTGTCTAATATGTGGACTCGTGTCTAGAGCACTTGGATTGTGAGTGGAATAAACACTCAGACGGTTTACACACTCTCTAGGCGATCGTATTGGAGCGCGAAGAGACTCCTGCAGCCCTGCAGGGGAGAAGAAGCCCTAGTTAGGCCACGAGTGTGCACAGTGCACCCCTGTCCGGATGTGGACGTGGCACAAAGTTGCTGTGGATCCGGAGCGAATGTCAGAGCCGTGTCTGAGACTCGGAGGGCCGGGAGAGAGGGATTAAGGACGCGGCTAACGGGAACACGACGTTTGGGTTTTCATTTGTGTAGAAACACGTCACCTGCCTTCTCTACTTGAAGACAGGAGTCTGTTTCCACGTTTATTTACACACCTTGGCTGTATTGGAGGTCAGTATTGAGCAGCAGCTTCTAATTTAGAGCTTACTGGGATTACTTGTTAGCTTCTTTGCTTGCTACCTGGCTAATGTTGGCGAATACGGGCTGCCCTCGTCGTTATATCTGTTTTTTTGTGCTTTGGAATGTTTTTTGTTTCCAAAACAGCTCACTTAGTAATATGAATGGACCTGAAAATCACAAAAACGTACCTTGTTTTTGAACTGTATAAGAGTTAGCTTCACTTAGGCCCGGTGATGTTCATTGCTTGTCACTTGGCCATTTGTTACCAATTTGGGCCTGAGGATGGTTTCCTTCGAGTGTTTACATGTCTCTTATGTATGTTGGAGAGGTTTTGGGAATAAGTTAGGGTTTTAAAGCTGCAACATTATAATTTTTGACTTGTTGAAAACACGGTGGCTAACTTGCTAGCTGCTACATTGGCTAGCAGAACCGGTTAGCTGACTGCTAAAGCAGCTAATATTGTGAAACGTTGTGTCTGTCATGAGTTGAGGCTTGTTTATAAGTGTTTATGTTGTGTATTTGGACTGTTGAGTAATTTCAGTCTTGATTTCGTGATAAATAAGAACCCACACTGGTCAGTCCACAGCCTGTTCACTAAAACTCTAAATATTAACTACAGATCAACTAAGTTCACTAAACATTCAGGACATTTATCCTACTTAAGTGTGTTAACACGCTGGTACTGTCACTAAAGCTTTACACACACTGGCAGCTGTAAGTTATACCGTCGTGGTGTCGATTTCATTCAATTATTCAAAAGTCTATGCTGTGTTGGACGGTGATATTACTTGCTATGAAACTCCGTCCTCATCTGGGCTCTTTCGCTTTAGTGCTGGTACTTTCACATCTCAGAGCATTAAAGTTTTCTGACGCAAGAGAATTAATTGTTTTATAACCTGCGCAGAATCCTCCCACGTACTTAGTAATAACTGTCAAAACTGAGCACAGTTGAGCACGGAGTTCATTTCTTTCCACAACTACTTTGCTTTGTCTTAATTAAAGGGTTGTTTAGCAGTTTAAGTTTTATATAATTCACTGATGCAAGTATGCAGAGGAAAGACTGAATGTCTCTGTGTTGGTTTATTAGTTGCACTTTACACTTGACTTGAAAACGTGGGGAACTTGTTGGCCCAGTGGTTAGGGATGTGCCCCTGCGATCTGAAGGTTGTGGGTTTGAATCCCAGGACTGCTAGTGGCATCTCTGAAGCACCCTTGAGCAGGGTATCATCCCACACATTGCTCCTTGTGTGCTGTGTCCCCAGCTGCCCTCTGCTTTACTCAGGTGAATGGGTTAAATACAGAGAACTATTTTATGCTGTTTACACTTTGTTCTGAGGTGTGTTGTGTGTACGTGTGACAACTGGACATTTTAGTTGTAACTGTAGTGGTCTTTTCTTGGAATGACAGGAGTTTACTCTATAGCTGAGCTTCAAATATGAACTTTTACACAGATGCATTTAGACCTGAGTAGTCTGTCTACGTTTAGGTCTAAAATACAGCTTCTCATCCATTTGTGTGTATCTGATTCCTTTTCTCTGTGATCAAATGGACTAGGCAGGCCTATATCCTCTTATGATTGTTTGGTTACTCGTGCCTGATGTATTGTGTGTGAAAAAAATGTCTGTGTAATATTAAACCTTGCTGCAGATATTGTTGAAATGAGTGAGTGTGAAGTTGCTGTGCTGATCCGTCAGTCATATAAAATATAATAGGTAAACAGTAATTATGCAGAATTCACTCTGTAGTGCTTGTCTGAGCCATTCATTCTTTTTTCCTACCCCAGATTTAGGGATGAACTGAAAATGAATGTTAACCAGCAACCTCAAATGGCCTCCCCTTATGGGCAGCAGCAGCCTGGCTACCAGGCCTACCCCCAGTCCGGCTATGGGAGCCAGCATGTACCAGGAGGGTATCAAGCCCAATATGCACCGTACAACGGCCCTGCATCTGCCTACCAACCAGGCCCACCTCAAGGTGAGGGCATGTAGAGATCTATGCATCCTACATATAAATAATTGCTTGTCACTAACTTGCAGTTGAGTGGTAGAAGTATAGTGAATAAAACACTTGCCTGTGAACCCAAATAAATTACAGATTGCCGGTAAACAGTAGTTCCTAGTGCATCTATGTTTCTTAGCATTTCAGAAAGACACCACTGTTTTGCTGTTTTTGTTTTATTCTGAGATGTTCACAGACCTCAGATAAACAAAATGTGATAAATGTGTTGAATTGCAGTGTATTTTCGGCACATCATTCTGTCTAGTACTCATCCCACAACGTCAACATATTGATTAGCTGGGCCACATGTGTTATAGTTGAATTGGAAGTTAAGTCTCCAGGATGTGCATTGGTGACCTCTGTATAATGATTCATAATACAACATGAACTAATGAGGCCCTTAAAAATCCTACAGAATTATGACTCCTAATTAGATATTCATAAGTGAGCACAGTGGCTCTTCATGCAGTAAAATGAAGAACACCTGTCAACCGTGAATCATATCCACCCATGCTCCCTGGCTCCTTTCTCCATTTTTCTTGCGTATCCCATTTTTCATTTCTTTTTCTCTCTTGTATTTCAGGATATTCTCCTTATGCAAGCTTTCCCTCTAAGGCTCTTGCAGCAAACTTAGTCTCTGACCTGTCCTCTTCCTCTCCTCTTGACTTAGGTAACTGGTTTAATTCTGCTTGGCAACCTGTCCTCCTCCTTGTTCCCTGTGGTTCATAGTGACTGTAGAGTGCAGGACAGCTGGGCCATACCTCACCTGCAGGGCTTCCAGAGACAGCAGGTTGATGTCATTGCCTGGTGTCCTTGTACTGTGTCCGTTGCTCACAGGTGGACACTGTCATTCAGTCATACATGCTGTCCTTTATATCTGCAAGTTAATGACATTTTCTGTTCTTCTTTACACTTTCCAAAATCATGCCTGGCAAAGTCAGCACCTTTGCTTGTAATCAAGGACTTTGGTTACTTGCAGGCAGATTGAACTGAGCTGCCTAGTAACTAATAGATCACAAAGATTTTATATTACTTGATTACAGTGCCAGAGTTAAGCACTATATCAGGAAAGAAGCGCATTATTTACTTTACCATAAGATGCGTATAGAATAATTAATCAATCAGCATGCTGTTGATATTGTGAAATAAAAACATTTAATGGTAAAGTTCTACATCATGATGATCCTCAATCTGCAGGCATGAGAGGTCCCCCCACCTCCGGGGCACCCCCTGTGTCTGCTTCTCAGACATACTCACAGTTTGGACAAGGTGACATACAGAACGGACCACCACCTATGGGTTCCTCATCCCAGAGGTCAGTGTTTTTTGCATTTCTACCGCATTTTTTTTCGAACATTGACTGGTGATGTAGGTTCAATATGAAATGAAACCCCTTAAGTCAGCAGAAATGTCTCTGCCTCAAATGAGGACTATTAGTGTCTTTGCTGCAAGATATTACACTATGCAAAAGGAAAATGATGGAGTAAAAGATTTTCATCCATTGTTAACCAAAATATTGAGTTAAAAAATGTGGATTAAAAGTGATTTGACATGATTTTTTTCAGATTTTCTGTTGTTTTATGGCCGAATACACCAGTGCGTTAATACAGTAAACCCTCACTTTTATGTGGATGAGCAGTCACGGATTCAGTATAATGCAGATGTGTTTTCTGGGAACTGAACTGATGATGGTACGCGGAAATCCCCAGAATAACACGGAAGCTTTTTTATATATATGTTTTGTATATATCTATATGTATATAGCATTTTAGAGCTAAATTTTCAAGAAAAATATAATGTACTAATTCTGCGACAAATATGAACATAAATTCAACTAAATTTCCATATAAAATATAACTGTACAAATATAGAAAGTGTGACTTAAAGTACTGCTAAGTCACACTTTCTATATTTTAAAGTTAAAGTATTGCTAAACTTAGAGGTGGGAGGTTTGAAAGTAGCCAATCCGAGAATGTTGTCTTTGTATTTTAGTGTTTAAAACTATCCCCCCCAATTTTCAACAGATATCTCAGTTTATTTAGTATTAGTAAGCTGTGCCCTGTCTAAACATGTGGGTAGAGAGTTATTTCAACCTTTCTTTTGTGTATGAGTCTTTGTTTTGACTTGTCGCGTGCTGCTAATGCTAACGGGATCAATAAAGTTTTCTGATTCTGATAATTTTTTTTCCTCCTTGCTGCTGCCATTTGCAGCGTCTGTGGCAGCTGCAAACCAGAATGTTCTTCGTGGATCGTCTCAATGATTCTCTTGTTTTTCGTTTTGTCCTTCATAAAGTCCTGCACTATTATTACTGTAAATTAAACGAGGTGAATACAGGTTTACCTTTACAGTTTAAAATGAAATTAAAGTGTCCTGTGAGCATATTTGAGGGCATATTTAGGGTTTACACTATAAAAATAGGCATTTTAGGCTTTTTCTTTTTTTTTTTGTTTACCAAAGGGTTTTCACTATACACGGGTGCTCTTGGAACGTAACCCAGCGAAAAGCTGGGGGTTACTGTGTGTATATTTTTAACAGCCAAATTTATACTGCATCTAATTTAGGCTTTTATACAGTTAGCTGAAGTTGTCGTGATTGGAACATTTTCAGCATTTGCTTCATGTCTTTGTGTGTCCTCTAACCCCAAAAACGATCAATAATTAAAACAAACGGTACATCCATACAACAGCATAGACAGTCATGGATGTTTAGGGATAATTCAGATGCTTTAATTATTTACTCTTCTCCTGAAATGAGTGCTCTAAATTAAAGTTTGAATAGGTATGAGGCATATGGACTCTTGGGTGATGTGCACATACAGCATGCAAAAAGGACTGTGTACTTGACTAGCTCACAAAATTATGATTTCAACTGTCAAATTATTATTACACAGATCAAGCACAATATAAATAAATGGACAAAAATGTGGTCAAACATTTTTTTATCAGTCTTCAACATAAACACAACTGTCTCAGTGACTGCTTGCTTAAAAATTAAATATCTGTTCAAGAAGCATCAAAACACACTGTATCCAAGCAGATTCATTTTCATTGTGTATTAAGGTTGCATGTTAACGTTTCTAGACCATGTTTTTCGCAATGACCAAGAAACCTGTGTGTGTGGGTGTATATATTTTTATTATTATTATTATTTTAATGTATAGTGTATATTTCATCTCCCTCTGTGTAGACCACCAGTGTCTCAGCCATACAGTCAAGGAGCAATGAACCTTTCTGGTCCTCAACCTCCATTTAACCAGCAATTTGGAGCACCACCAACCAGTATGCAGCAAATGACCAGTCAAATGGCAAACATACAGGTTGGATCGACTGCACCTTCTCCTTCTGACCGAGGCTATGGTATTTTATAATTAATTAGTCAAACATGGGAGATGTTGGAACAAACTTATGTTTGTTCTCCATCTGTAAAGAACTGTCATTGACTCTTTTTGTTTTGTTTTGTTTTGTTTTTAGCTCCTCCCACAATCTCACAGGCTCCTGCCTCTTCTGCTTATACAGCCCCTTCCTCCTTTCCCCTTACAACTCCTGTCCCCTCTCAGCCCCCAGCAACTGATGGAGTAACTCATACACCCTCTCAGCCCTACTACGGGGCTCCTGCTTCTGCTCAGCAGCCTTTCCCAAGTGCAGCACCACCTTTCTCCGCACCTGGTCCAGCCCAGCCCCCTGGTCCCCCTCTTGCCACTCAGTCCTTCTCTCAGGCCCCTCCTCCCTCACAGCCTCCCTTTTCTTCAGTTCCACCCCAAGTTCCCACTGCATCTTATGGCGGTGGGCAGATGTCTCACCCTAGGGCACCACCTCCCACCTCCCAGCCTTCTGCATTCCCTGGAGGACCCCCACCCAGCTCTGTCCCATCTCAATATCCAGGACCACTAATGCCACAACAGCCTCCTGTGTCCCAGCCCCCTTCTTTCCACTCAGGACCTCCTCCTCCACCGATCTCTGCTGCTGGATTTCCACCTCAAGGAGGTGCTCCACCCAGACCTCCACACCCAGGCATGCAGGGGCCTCCGATGTCCCATGCAAACCATGTAGCTCCTCCACAGCCTGGTATGTTGCCTGGCCCACCCACTGCAGGCATAACAGGACCACCAACACTGCCACAGCCAGGAATGCAGGGCTATCCTCCTCAGCAGAATGGCGAGTGCTCTAAGTGATCTTATTCTGTATCTGGAACCAAGGGTTAAGTTTGAACATTGTCATTTGTCCCAAAATTAACTTAAGAGGCCAATTTTAGCATTTTTGGCCAAGGTCTATATCCAGTATTCTTAATGTATACATCGCAGCCAATAGCAATACCCAGATGGGAATTACAGATAAATCTAACATTTGATTTATAGTAAATTTAGAAATGTGATAAAAGCAATTAAATGCACACATTTGAGTCTGATGTTACCTGAATTTCCTGCTGATTACATTTTGTGTAACTTTTTTTGCAGGTGCTTTCGGGCAAGTGAGAGGTCCACAGCCTGGCTATGCTGGAGGGTATCCTGGACAGCAAAGCTATGGTGCCGCACCTCCAGCACAAGGTCCTGCTCCTACTGCACCGAAGAGACTTGACCCAGACTCCATCCCTAGCCCGGTACATACAGATTAGATCAGCTGTGCGCAGTCTTTCACATTTTCAGTTTCTGTCATAACACTTGCACATCTGTTGTTGTAAAAATTGCTGTTCTCTTCTTAATTGTACACATATGTCTGTAGAATGTTATATTTTAGTAAAATAAAAGCTTGTTTTAATTGTTAGCATAAATTATCTCTGTAAGCAAGGCCATGCTCTGGAGTCTGCTGTGTCTGATGCGCATGCACCATGGCGGGGTAACAGTGTATGAGGATTCGTTGTCTGTCAAGGCGACAAAAAGCTCTGCTTGAATATTGCATGTGTGCTGGCAATATCTGCATCCATACTCACTGGTATTGCTAAACAATGTAATTAATAATCGTATAGTAGTCTGAAAGCAGAGGTTCTGTAACTGTGGTTACACTCTGTTTATTCTCTTTTTTTTTTTTCTCTGCTCTCTTTCTGTATTTTTGTTTTGGCTTTTCTCTTCTCTCTTTAATTTGCTGGACTAAATTGTTAAAACATAAAGCAAGCCTCTGACATACCGCCTGTGCAGAAAACAAGACATAGAATAGACCCAGACGCTATTCCCAGCCCAGTAAGTTCCCTGTGTCTCTCTGCATTTTTTCTGTTGTTGCACTAACCTTAATCACTCTCCTCAGTACTCATTCGTATCCCAGCCTGCCTCTCTGTTATACCAATGACATGGTTTAAATTTCTTCAATTGCATTTTCAGACATGTTGTTTAAATAGGTAGTTAGTGCAGCGTAGATTAAGCTCAACATCACCTCAGGCTTGGCAATCAATGTGAGCCATCTTATTGCTTTTGCAAACAGTGCAAGCATTTTGTGTAGTAGTGAAGATGTAGTTTCAGGGCAAACAAAAATGTGACTAACTGCCTACAGTGTTCAAGATGAAAGTGGCTGAACTTGAAGCACTTGAAATGTCAAGGCTATCGTCCTAATGGCCTCAGACGTCATGTCATTTGTACCCTTCCAGTCTTACTCCCTCCTGTCTCCTTGCATGCTAGCTAGTTTCAGCCTTTACGTGACTGTCCCACTAAGTGACTGAAC
This sequence comes from Brachypetersius gabonensis, assembly GCA_037577145.1. Taxonomy (NCBI): domain Eukaryota; kingdom Metazoa; phylum Chordata; class Actinopteri; order Characiformes; family Alestidae; genus Brachypetersius; species Brachypetersius gabonensis. The sequence goes on along the minus strand of JBBJLR010000111.1, from coordinate 33,828,020 downwards.
AAACCTGGTGGTTTACATTTCTGTTAGCATGGTCCCCCATCTAAGGGTTGCTTTATTTTACAGTAAAATGTAGAAGTGATTTATTTTCCCTTGGACTGAGTGTGGGGCTGGGTGTATGTGTGTATGTGAGAATCTTGCATTAGAGATTCACTGTATCATTGTTTTTGGTTGTTATCTCAGATTCAGGTGATTGAGGACGATAAAGCGAACAAAAGCAGTGAGCCTTTTGTTACAGGAGTTCGAGGTCAAGCCCCCCCTCTTGTAACTACTAGTTTTCAAGTTAAAGATCAAGGTGAGATTTTACCTTCTGTTTGGTATTTATCATATGACTAATCCTTCCTGCTACCCTGTGAAAAGGCATTACAGTGCATCAGCTATACCATGGGTCTATAGTATAGTGTTCAGTCTTATCACATGTGGTTTATTCAAAGTTTGGTAAATTCAATTGAGTTGTTTTACTGATGTTATACCCTCAAAAATGAGACCTCTGTCTCATTTACCTATTAAAGAGTGTGTTTGTGTGTTCACAGGCAATGCCAGTCCACATTTCATTCGCTGCACAGCATATAACATGCCCTGCACCTCAGACATGGCAAAACAGTCCCAGGTGCCTTTGGCTGCTGTGATCAAACCACTGGCTACTCTCCCTCCAGATGAAGTAAGACCCTGCATCCTTGGACATTTAATAGCTTGAAATGTATTCACAACTGTATTGTCAAATATACATACTATGTATGTATAGTAAACCCCGGCATATTTTTCGTAGTGTAAACCACAAATACGCCCCCAAATATAACCCCCCAAAACACTTAAATTTTAATTTAACTCAGCCTAATACATAACCCTAAAAAAATGTAAAGATAAACCCTTACCTGAACTGTACAGTATACACTGAATACACTGTACTGTCTCCCACAGTGCTAGAATGTAAAATACCAATGTTACCCCTGTATAGACTGTAATGTAATTCATGCACGGGCGTTTTATTTGATATGAGCTGTCGTTTTCTTTGGTATAAGCAAGATAAATACAGTAATATATTAATTTAATTTACAATTATAAAAATACAAGGCTTTACGAAGAACAAAACAAAATACACGAGAGCCCTCAAACATGTGAGATACAGGGCAGCAGCCAATCAGCAGCAAAGAGAAATAAATAACGCTCTCTGATCACCATCCCATTATGAACTTTCTTTGTGTTTTCTGGACAGTACCAGAAAATTTGTAGTAAATTATATTTTTCTTAATAATTTGGCACTAAAATGCATGAAAAATTATATATTGGCAAAAAAATTGCTGTGACGTCTGGCCTTGTCCCCTCAACCTCCTGCTGGTTGTTTGTTTGTGGCGGCGCTGAGCAGCGGAGACTCATTACATTTAGGTGTGTCTGATTGCCTTGCTATCCGCCACGCCCAAACATGGTGGCGGACATGACCTGAACGTCTCAAAAGCAAAAAAATGCTGTGTGTGTGTGTATATAGATATATGTACGTGTGTGTAAACTTGGTATTTAACCTTTGTTTTTCCCCCCTCAGAACCCCCCATATTTAGTGGACCATGGGGAAAGCGGTCCTATTCGCTGTAATCGCTGTAAGGCGTACATGTGTCCCTACATGCAGTTCATTGAGGGCGGCCGGCGCTTCCAGTGTGGCTTCTGCAGCTGCGTCACTGAGGGTGAGCATGCCTAGTTTTACTCATCAGGTGTGGTAAAAGTGGGTTAATTGCGTAACCGTGACCTTTGTGTGCTGTGCAAATAGAGCTTTGAATGATTTGTTTGAGATTTAGGCGTGATCTAACATGCCTGAAAGGGATAGTTTCCCTCTGCCCATTATCTTTGTTCAGTTTTTTTTTTTTAACTGTTTCTTGTCACAGTTCCTCCCCATTACTTCCAGCATCTGGACCACACAGGGAAGCGCGTAGACTGCTATGAACGACCAGAACTCTCCCTGGGTAGCTACGAGTTCCTAGCCACAGTGGATTACTGTAAGGTATGCATTCCCAATCACTATTCAATGCGCATGGAATTGGCTGTGAAAACAAGACTGACTCCAGTAGGGTTGAAGTTGTATTTCATTATTTAATTTTTCTTTAATTGTCCATAGAACAACAAGATTCCTCAGCCCCCTGCCTTCATCTTCTTGATCGATGTCTCTTACAATGCTGTGAAAAACGGCATGGTCAAAATGGTGTGCCAGGAGCTCAAGACCTTGTTGGACTATTTGCCCAGGTACAGCTGCATAGCAGTTAACATATATAATGCAGAGTTAGTAAAGAATTCAGATTTTGGACAGTTAGGCATTAGTGCTTTAATCAGCAAGCAGAAACAGTTCTATTAAGACCATTTTGATTCATATGTGAGTGTCTTGTGCATTTAAATTTTTTTATTAATTATTTTATTTATTTTTATTTAGAGAGAACCCTGATGTGCAGTCCAATATACGAGTAGGATTTGTAACCTACAATAAAGTGCTGCACTTCTACAATGTTAAGGCCTCTCTGGCCCAGCCTCAAATGATGGTGGTCTCAGATGTAGCAGAAATGTTTGTACCGCTTCTGGATGGATTCCTCGTCAATGTCTCAGAGTCCAGGGTTGTGATTGAGAGGTAGGTTTATATATGTAAAATGTAACATAGTAATGTTTTTATTACAGTAACCCCCTGGTTTTACGCGGATCAGCAGTCGCGGAATCAGTCTCGCACGTTTTTTTTCTAAGAACCGAACCGATAAATGTACGCAGAAATCCCCACAGTGATGTGGAAACTGCAAATATTCTCCACATTTTTTAAAAAACATTTTGGTTCTAATTATTAAGAAAAATATAATTTACTATTAATATACATTCAGCTAAATTTCCAGTTATTGGCTGCTGCCCTGCTGTTCTCGCTGTTTTCGTTTCAATCTTCTAAAAGCCCTAAGATGCCACCAACTTCTGGTAATGTGTCTCAGTGCACGAGAACATATATGACACTCCCGGAGAAGGTTGAACTACTGGATATGCTTCGTGAAGGAAAAATTTATGCCGCTGTAGCATGCCGTTATGGCGTTAATGTAAGTACCGTATGCTACTTAAAGAAGAATGAGACCCCAAAAGAGGAGGACTGTATTAGCTTCTGTGGCAGGGCTAAAAATGCAGATCTCTGCCTCATCTCGGGCCAACGCACACCGCACAGCTGTTCTGGTGTTTTCCCAGATTGCCAGTCCACCCCTGTAGACAGGTTTACCTTTACATTTTCGTTAAGGGTAATGTATTAAGCTGAATTTAAAATGAAATTTAAGTGTTTCAGATTCAGTCATTTTTTCTTAGGACCAAACTAATGATTGTTGCCAAAAACCCCAGCAGATTCATGGATACCGCAGATATCCTCCAGTTTTGTTTTTTTTTTTATTTCATGGCAATATATAATTCCTAATGTCTTTTAGTGCTAAATTATTCAGAAAATATAATTTAAAATTTTTTTATATTAATGTAAATTTGGCTACATTTCCATGTAAAATACTGTCCAGAGAACACAAAGAAAGCATGTTTTGGGATGGTTAATACCGCTTGTTTTTTTTCTCTTGTTTTTCGTTTTGTCCTTCTTAAAGCCCTGTATTTCTGTTACGGTAAATTAAATTAAAAGGCCCTGAATAAGATGTGAACAGTAATAATTTTTACAGTTCAATAATTTACTCATACATTTTACTGTATTTATTACTACATTGCTGTATTACATTGCAGTCTATACAGCGGTAATATCGGTATTAACATTTGAGCACTGCAGGAGTAGCTGTACAGTATGGATAGGGGTTTATCTTTACATTTTTGTTAAGGGTAATGTATTAAACTGAGTAAGTGAAATTAAGTGTTTTGGGGGCATATTTTACACTAAAAACTGGCCTTTTTTTTGTGGAGGTTACTGTATATATCTCAACTAACTTAACTAATACATCTTTTGTACATTCTTAGTTTGCTGGACCAGATACCTGACATGTTTGCAGACACACGAGAGACGGAGACGGTGTTTGCTCCTGTTATCCAAGCAGGACTTGAAGCGCTCAAGGTATTTAAACTTGTCCCTGCACAGCGCTAAAACATGAGATATTCAGACTGATGGGTTGTTGGCATTTTGCTTTAAAACATTGATTGTACTAGACAGCATAAAGGTTCATGTGTCTATTGTTTTTACAACATAATGTTTGATGACTTGTATTTTTAATGGCTTGTATTGTTGTCTCAGGCTGCAGACTGTGCAGGGAAGCTCTTTGTCTTTCACTCCTCTCTTCCTATTGCTGAGGCACCAGGCAAGCTGAAGAACAGAGAGGACAAGAAACTGGTGGGCACAGACAAAGAAAAGGTAAGAGACACTTGTCCCAGGTGTTAAAATACAATTGACTTTGAATACAGGCCAGTGTAGCATTAGTCATTTTTATTATGCCTTCAAACTTGTAAATATCTGTTAATTTTACATTTTCACTATTGTTTTCCTCAGTCTTTATTCCAGCCCCAGGTCAGTTTCTATGCTAACCTGGCCAAGGAGTGTGTGACACAGGGCTGCTGTGTGGATCTGTTCCTTTTTCCTAATCAGTATGTGGATGTGGCAACGTTAGGGGTGGTCCCCACATCAACAGGGGGCTCTATCTACAAATACACATATTTCCAGGTGAGGAGAGTGACTGGTGTTTTTTAGATTCATAAATGGGCTTTGTGCCTAAGCGATGTACCTGTTGTATTTGTGTGTGGAAAGGTAATAACTGAATGTTTTGTTTGCTGCGCTTGTGTGTCAGGCCCAGCCTGATCAGGAGCGGTTTCTGAACGATCTGAGGAAAGATGTACAAAAGCAGGTGGGCTTTGATGCAGTAATGCGAGTTCGTACCAGCACTGGTGAGTGAACATATGCCTTTGCAAATTTTAGTGCTGTAAATGAAATGGAATTTGCCTGGTGGCCAATCTCCAAGGCGCAAATAAATGACCGTATTTTGGATTGTGCTCTATCAGGGATCCGGGCAACAGACTTTTTTGGCTCATTCTATATGAGCAACACCACAGATGTGGAGCTGGCAGGCCTGGACTGTGACAAGACAATCACAGTGGAGTTCAGACATGATGACAAGCTCAGTGAGGAGACCGGTGCCCTCATGCAGGTTTGTGCTATTGTGTTTAAAAGCTGATTTGATTGTATTTTTGGGTGTTTTTTTTGCCATTTTATTGTTACTTACTCATTCTATGTGTCTGCAGTGTGCTGTACTGTACACCAGCTGTAGTGGTCAGCGGCGACTACGAGTCCACAACATGGCTGTGAACTGCTGTGCCCAGCTGGCTGACCTGTACAGGAACTGTGAGACAGATACCATCATTAACTTTTTCGCCAAGTATGGTGAGTGAGACAGTGTTGTCATTCCCAGTCTTTCTCCGACACACGTTTTTCGCGTTCAGAAATGGAGTATCTAGAACAAGAACTGTCCTACAGTAAAGTTAAAATGTGTTCGTGTTTCCAGCATATCGCAGTGTAATGAACAACCCTACCAAAAATGTACGGGACACTCTGGTGAACCAGTGCGCCCAAATCCTGGCATGCTACCGCAAAAACTGTGCCAGCCCATCTTCTGCTGGACAGGTGAGTTAATCTGCACTCTGTACTCTTGCTTGTAGCAGTTCTACTCTTTATGTGAACTAATTAATTGTGCTGGCACACCAGAGCCAACCCAACATTTATCCAATTATCCCATGTTTGTGTGTTTGCAGCTGATCCTCCCAGAGTGTATGAAACTGCTGCCTGTTTATCTGAACTGTGTACTGAAGAGTGATGTTCTACTCCCTGGAGCTGACGTCTCATTGGATGATCGTGCCTACCTGAGACAGCTGGTCAGCGCTATGGATGTGGCAGAGAGCCATGTATTCTTTTACCCACGGCTGCTTCCAGTGGTGAGATATGAGATTACTGCAAATAACCTCTGCCTTTTTTGCTTTTTTGTGACAATACGTTTTTTCTGGATGTTTTCACTCAAGAGGACCTGTTAACCTCGCCGTGGTGTCCCAATACTTTGGCTCACAACCTTCCGAGTTGCATATCTCGGCGGGGAAAGCACTCCGAGACTTCAGTTCAGTAGATCTCCAGGAGACCTTTCCAACAAGCCCTTGTATATATTTTCAGCCGGAGTAGATCTGGTTTTATTCCACGAAAACCGGAAGCCCGTGCACATTCAGATGCACGTCCGTCTTTAAATGCAATCCGGGTGTAAACTTTTGTCCCACAACCTTCCGAGTTGCATACCTCGGCAGGGAATTTAAATTCGAATACGGGTTTACCTTTAATGGCATTTTACACTACGTTTAATGCATTACCAGTAAAGTATATATGCGCATGCTTACTCAAATGCACACTTGCTCAAAAAAATCTAGAATCCATATAAAAACATTCTTGATTATGACTACATATTAAATAAGTGTGAGCACCCTTCTGTCTCTGTGTAGCACAAGCTAGATGTGGAGAGCGATGTTCTTCCCATGGCCGTTAGGGATTCGGAGGAGAGATTGTCTAAAGGAGGAATATACTTACTGGAGACTGGGCTCAACCTTTTCCTCTGGGTGGGAGCCAACGCACAGCAGGAGCTGCTGCAGAACATCTTTGGTACTGCTGCCTTCAGCCAGATAGACTCCAGCATGGTATGATACGCAATAACAATGTTTGTAGCTGTATCTTTGTATTATATAAACATTGCCCATCTAAGACTTGAACTTGTAAGGTTTCTTTTTTCTTTTTCTTCTTTTAGACGTCTTTGCCGATTTTGGAAAATCCGTACTCCAAGCGGCTGAGGGAGATTATTGAGTCTTTCCGTGCCCAGCGCTCTCGCTACATGAAGGTGCCTTCTGTTTCTTATACACACAGTTTTTCTCTTTCCCTTGTGATGTCTGCCTCTTTCTGTTACTTCAGTTCATGTTACCTTTTGCTGCTCTTTTCTCCATCTGCTGTCTTATTTGTAATAGCATTTCATATTATATTCTGACCTGGTGTGCTCTTTTCCAGCTTATGGTGGTGAAGCAGGAAGATAAACTGGAGCTCATCTTCAAGCACTTCCTCGTAGAGGACAAAAACAACAGTGGCGGGGCGTCTTATGTGGACTTCCTGTGTCATATGCACAAGGAGATTCGCCAGCTCCTGAGCTAGGAGATGCCCCACCCCCTTTACTGAGACATGCTTTATCCTTTTTATTTGACACAATAATAAATTAAATCTCTCCTCCCGCCATCTCTTCTCCTCTTATGTAATCTTCTCTGGGGTGAGGAATAATCCACCTGTTAGGGTCAGGCAAGGATGCTCTATTAGACTCCGAGGTCTGTATGGTTTTGATAGCGGTTGCCAGTTTTGGGAGACGGCGTGTGTCTGTGCGCGCCTGCACGTGTGCTTGTGTACATGAATTATGTACAAGATGAGTCTGACTTAATCACCCGTACTTACAGCCAGTATAGGGATCACTTTCTTCAGAAAATTAAAATTAAAATTCAGAATTAGCAGTCGTGGTAGGAGCTCAGATGGCCTCAGAGATGTGTGCATGCATGAGGACTGTGAACAGGTTGATATGGGGGAGGGGAGTGAGAGTACCCCGGCACTGTACTGTGGATGGGATTGAGCTGACAGCATTAATGATTGAAGCAGACATTTTCAAATTGACCTAATGAGATCCTTACCGAAGTTTCCAAATAAGTTATTGTCTTCATGAATGTTTTGTTCAGTTAGTCCTTGTTTGTTTCTCTTTCAACCATGGCCTTACTAATCCCATTTCACGTCCATTCACCTGTTGGTCATTGTTTTATTTTTATTTTTTTGTTAGTCATTGTAATCATTGTTTTTAATGTGTGCAAAAAACTTTGACTAATATATTATATGGGAAGCTGAGTGTATTTTAAGTGTGCTCTTCACTGGCCATACATGCATCTTAACTCCTTGAGATATGACTTACTATAAAATTCTATGCATCAGCTTAACAGTGGATGGGGGAGCTGTGTTATCCAAATTTGGTGGGAACAGAAGTTGTGCCCTTACCTGTCACAGCCATCGTAGGGACCCTGGTCCTCCGTGTAAAGTGGGCATGCATAGGGCTGTGTCATGGTGCACGCTATGATAATGGATGAAGGATTCTCCTATTGTGGAGAGGCTAGGGACTCTTGGGTACATCTCTGACTTGTAGTTCCGATAAGCCACCTGGATGGAAGTGTATCAGTTGAGCTTTTCTTAAAGAGAATGGGAATTGTAGTCCATATGGTAGTTCATCTTCAGTGGAATCTTCACTACTTGGGCATATTTTACAGGGACAGGAACAAACATACAGCACCATTCCTGGTGTCCATGGACTTTTTTGATATTTTTTTTCTTTTATGATTTATGATCCACTGGTAACTACAGATGTCCTGATCATCCTGTATCATTTATCATACTATCTAAACTTGTTTTCTAAATCTGTTTTGAAGGGTAATAATCTTGGGGCAGGAAGAGTCTGGTGCAGGCTTCCTCCGAGCGGAACACCAGCGCTCCTCCGCCCTGCTTTCGTCTTTCTTTGTAGTGGAATCTTTGTACAATGAAAGCATATGGCATGAGTGGACTTGAGTGATTTAGAACTGGTGATTTCTTAACCGTTTTCAAAGCGAGCGCTGTTTTCGAGCACATGCGGGATTGTGACCTGAAAAGCAATCGACACTGTCATCGCATTTATTACATGTACAGAATTAAAAATCACATTTTAAAAATGATGCTCTCAGTTAGTGTGCTTTGTTGGATATGTGCAGTAATTTCCAAAAGAATTGCCCATTCTGCTTTCAAAGGCTTGGAAAGGGAGACCTCCATCATCTCAGGCTTCTTTCTTTCTATTTTTTGTGTTTCTTCTACATGGTTTTTATTTATGATTTCAAGCCTTCCTCTGTTAATGCTCCTGAGCCCTGATGAAGTGAGCGTTAGAGATTCTAAGTGATAACTATCCCACTGTAATATTGACAGTATTTGCGTTTGTGTAAAGGTGAATCCTGGTGAAATTCTTTGAAGAAGTGAAGAACTGAGGGATTGACCTTTTTGTCATTTTGCATTCATTTTGTGTCTTTTTGGGTTGTTTTTGTTTTTTTTTTTTAAGCCCTTCCGTCTTCCTGGCTCTGTTCACCATGACTTCACGATCACTGTCTGTGTTCATATGTTTAGAATTCATATCCGATGTTCCAATTTGTTTTTTACTTTTTTGCCATTTAACTGCAAATAAACTAATTACTACCTTCATGACTTCTACAGGAAATCTAGTGTAAAACCTCATGCATCAGTTTCTGAGCTTACTTCGTCATTTTAGACTTCATCTGTACTTGCTCCATGGATCCTTTCACTCATGACGATGCAGGAGACGTGTGACCTAGGATTGAGAGTGACTAAAGTGGTTGGGTTAGTCTTATGCATGAAGGTGTGTGATTTATATGCTGAAGGGCGGTTGGATTCTTGCAGCCCTCTGCTGGTGGGCCACAATCTCAACTGTGTTTTATTGTCTTGCCAAAAGTGCAGCTATTCTGAACGCAGACGCTTTGAGGGTGCATTCCACTGCTTTTAGAATTTGCAGACTAAGCTTGGGCTGTTTTTTAAAGCATCCGAAGGCCCTGCACTGTGCTTGCGCGAAACTTTCCTCTGTGCATGTGTATGAAAGTGTGTTAGGGGGCTGAATTTTAGTGTTTTCACATTCCACTACAATCACTTCACCTTCCTATAGGGACATTAAACACAGTCACCATATATATCCTGAATTCTGCCTGTTTCCCTTTATGTAATAGGGTGTTTTATGTTGCGTGTTGGCCTACCACTCAAAACGGAAGTGCCCCACACTATATTTTGGAACGAATAGGTTAAAACAGACGGCGGAGTTTTAAAATGCCTGATTTAAGCTGTAATTCTAAAAACGAGAGAACTGTTTATTTGGAAAAGGGGGTGGAAGTAGATATTCATTTCGCTGGCTGGATTTTAATCTGCTTTTGCAAATCCGCAGAACCAGCTTTATTTTCTGCTTTGTAGGGTAGTCTGTACCATTCCTGCTGGTCAGGGCAGATGTAGTTTCTGAGTATTAAAGTCAGGTGCCAGCAAGCTGCATGTGGTCTCATCAGCGCACACACAGCTGCAGGATTCTGTTAACATCAGGAGCTCCTCTCACACTCATTACAGTGTTGGGAGTTCATACTGGTTTTGTCTCTTTATCTCTCTCTCTCTCTCTCTCTCTTCCCTTATGCTCATAGGTAGTGTTTGAGTAAATGAAACACCTGCTCAGCTGCTTTGAATCTATTTGTTTACCCATCTGTAACACACTCACGTTCACACACACACACACACACACACACACTCCAATCAAGACTCTGGCATGTTAAGCATGGTGAGACACACATACGATCCCACTCACCCCATTCCACACGCACATGGCATTGCCTGCAGCGAGGAGTAATTAGACTCCCCTGGAGCTATTTACTGGCATTTATTGTTTTAAAAATACATGCATTTCTTAAATAATCTAAACTCTTCACAATTGAAGTCTAATTAGCACAGCTAGTGGCTTGTTGACAGCAGGAGGCCCGCGGAGACTACTCTCTTGACTTTGTTTGTTTGGGGCCAATTAAGTCTTTGATACCTGCTGTGAGATCAATCCGATTCTTCATCAGACATCTAGCATTAGCAAAGGCGTTATCAACCCACACACGTGCCACGGCTGGAATCTGAGGCTCTACTGATGAGCTCCAGGCCCAGGGGAGCACTGTTTAGTTATGTGGGGAAGAGTGTGTGTTTTAGGCCCATTTTCTCTTCTGCACCCCAGTCAGTTTTTGACCAACAGTCCATTTGCAACATCATCATCTTACTACATTTTGAGTACAAAAGTCAATATTCTTTATCACATACAGTTATACAACATGTGAAATTACCCCCTGAGTTGACCTCTGCAATAAAGTTGTCAAATTATATACATTTAAAAGAAAATTTGTTTAAAAAAAACACATTCAATTAAAGAGAAATATGAAGAGGCTAAACTAACTATAAACTAAAAATGTTTCGAAAACAAGTATATGCCAACTAAAACATTACAGACATCTGTGCAGTGTGCTGGTCTGTTGGTGAGATACAGTGAGGTAAAGAATTCAGTTTATGTTGTAATGAACAGAAAATAGTTGTACTGTGGGGTCCTGGTTAAGATTCTATGGCCTGAGGATAGAAGTTTCTCCGGAGCCTCTCTGTTTCGAACAGTTTTAAGCATCTGTCTGAAAATAGGGCCTGACTTTAGTAATGACAGTTCTGCTCATTATAGATCATCAAGTAGAATGTGGAGGATTTCAGCATTATTATAGCATTGTAGAGGGAAAACTAGAAAAAAAAATCTGATGTTTGAGATGGGCCTGCCCTGCATATCTGGAGCTGGAGTTCCTAATAAAGTGGTGGGTCTGTCCCATATGACAGTTTGTGAATGTATGGTGGAGCATGAATGAGTAGAAGTGTATTGAGCAAAAAGGCTTGTGTGAAAGGATAGACATGTGGTGGGATGTGGCCTGAGGTTTCACATGAAGTTTGGTCAAAAATGTTTAGAAGTGAATGGGGGGAGAGGGGATGAGTGATGAGCAAAGAAAAGACGAGTGCTGGTCGTATCCGAGCCCTCGGCTCCTATTCATTTCAATGGGCAGGTCCGGAATGATTCCGAATGACATGAGTCTGGTCAAGTTCGGAGGTGTAAAGCTTTCTAGTGAGTCTACAGTCCTTGGTGCTGTAATGGCCAGAGCAATCTGATCATCCACACAGATCATTAGAAGCGATTTGATTCAAGTGGAAAAATGTCACCCTAGGACACAGTAGGCCTAAAGTGACATTCTTCCACTTGTAATTCGCCCCACTGAAAAATGTAACTTGTTGATTCCTTGTTTACTTCCTAATTATGCTGGAGGTTCATCTGACATCTTAGACCATTTGTTCCTTGAAGGTCTAACTAGTGAAAAAGCTCGCAGAACTGTAGAGGAGCCATAGAGGAAAATCTTTGTTGGATCATTTGTTTTGTGAAAAAGTTTTAGGATTCTACTGTGCTTTAAAAAGGCCTTGCAAAACAAGCCGGTTCAACACTGCACTTCAGCGCTGTGTCCAGCAGATGCTGCTCTTCTTTTTCATTCAGGCCAGCAAACTGTTCTGTCCTCTTCAGTACTGCACTCCAGCTCCAGCCCACTGTACTCTTAGGCATATGTTTCTCAGCACTGCCTCCTCTCTGGAGACTTGCTGATGAACTTTCGGGCGGCTCTGAGAGAGTCAGAGAGGAGGCAGGACTCTGGGACCATCTGGGATGTGAGTGTGTGTGTGTGTATGTATGTGTGTAATACGGACAGATCTACCCGCCCACCAGGATGACCACCTGCCTCCTCCTGCCTCATTACCTGCCAGCTATGTGGGTCACTGCTGTGTGCGTGTTTGCGTCTCCTCAGCTACCTGCCCTGATTCTGATATACAGCCCAGCATTTCTCTCAGCTATGTTTAAAAAAAAGGATGAGGCTCACATGATGTCTTGGTCTGACACTTTGTCTTAACCTGTTAAATGCCTTAAAGAATTCATATGTAGGCCCATTTCAGTTCCTCTGTCTCACAACTACATACTGTACACTACAAATAAGGTTTATAGTAATTACTAACTAATGTATTGTTATTGAATTATAAGTTCTGCAATTATAAGGTGCTGTAATTATGGAAGGGTGGTGGTTTGTACTGATCTCTAGATTGTAGCACTGTGTCCTGCTTGTCTTCAAACTACACACATTATAGTCCAGTACAACACACACACACACACACACACATATACTGTATACATGCATATCTATACTAGTGGTGGGTGATGTGGCAAGTATGGAGCATCACACTATTTTTCACAATGCACAATATGTGACAATATTTCTTTTTAGCCAAAATCTAATAAGCTGGAACAGGCAAAAAGCAGTAGTGCTCCAATTAAGAGATACCATTAAGAACTATTAGTACAAATGACCGTACTACTGAAAATCTAATTAGGCAAGACCAAATCTGCTCTCTTTGTAATGAAACAGGCAGTTAGTCAGTGGTCTCAGAAAAGCATTCTGTGAAAATTGGGATGTAATTTGATATAATAAAGATGAATCTCGTTCAGCCCAAGATGAGAGTGGAGCAAATGTGGATCCATGACCAAAACATGGTCCTCAAAACACATCTACACTCATTCTAATTTATGCTTGCACTCCCATGGGATTGTAGTGGCTTGTGAGTCCTAAGCTAATGGCAATTCACATGACCTCTTTATGGTCGTTTTAAATTCAGCATTGACATCCGAGACTTGTAAAGGACGTAAGCATTTTTTTTTTTTTACCTCACAGCAGTTTTACAGTGACTCTGTCAGTAGAGAATCCCTGGTATAGGGCTCCACTTCTAAAAAAAAATACAAAAACACAGTGGTTAGACTGCCAGCCAGTGACGTATCTAGGACACAGTAGGCCTAGAGTGACATTTTTCCACTTGAAATTCGCCCTATTGAAAAATCAAATTATGCTGGTGGTCAATCTGACATCTTAGACTGTTTCTTTATCTCTTGAAGGCCTAACTAATGGAAAAACTCACAGAACTGTAGAGGAATCGTCTTTGTTGGATCAATATTTGTTGGGCATTTGAAAATTAAACCCTGCTGTTTCCAAAACTTAGCAATGATACAACAGGAGTACTGTGATAATAGTACAGTTTAAACACAAGCAGGATTCTATTGAATAAAATGAACATTCTCTGGCAAAATCGAACTATTTCTGCCTTGAACACAGACAAAAATAAACACACTCACATATACTCCGTTTGTTGTCGAGAGGCGGGCAGGTGCTCATGTTCTTGTCAAATGAGGTCGGAGGTGGACTATAGATAGTCTACGTTTGTGCTAACGATGAGACGGGAGAGGAGGAAGAAAGGAGGGAGCGAGGGAACGAGGGAGGGATGCTGCGCCCTCTCCGCACTCCCCAGGCCCCCTGGCTCGTCCATCACTGTGTCTGGTGCTCGGCGAGGACTCGCGAAGGAGAAGCCAGGAGTGCGTCTGGCAGCATTTTTCTCACTGACCCAGGATCAGCTGCGGCGTTTTGTGAAGAATGACTGCAGAGAAACTTGGGAAGGACAAAACCGAACCTAGATCAGCTTTTCTGTGCACAGCAGCGCACTTACGCTGACCCACATTGGAAACAGCCCATTTGCGTCGCTCTCACCAGTCCTCTGTCAAGGGCACTAAACTGCCCGTGGCTCCTGGTTTCACACTTCACAGAACAGACCCACTAAACCAGACAGACTTTTCAACAGTGCAAGAACAGTTTGTCTTTATTCGAAGTAAATTCAAATAACGAAGTTCTAGCTATGAAACAGGGTTCGTCACTGTTGCCTTTTACATCATGTGGGCGCTTCATCATGAATGGCCTACAGTTATGGGGAACAAAATTGTATCAGCAACTTTTTTGATTCTCCTGTGAAGTTACCAATTCAGAGATGGACCAGGTTCAGTTCCAATAGGGATGATATACGTACATTATGTAACAGAGGCAGTTACCAGGTCACAAGCTTACCTTGAAAAGTATCTGATGTCTTGTGTCCTTGATCCAGATGGTTCGTTGCGTACGTGTGAGAGAAGAAGCATCACCCATCCCCCCCAACACACACACACACACACACACACAGAAACCGACTCTGATCCTGAGTCATCCATCTACACTCCTGCTTGTCGTGCGTGTGTGTGCATGTGCATAGAGGACAGGTGTAGGATACTGGGGACTGGCACTGATACCCTGCTGTGTGAATCTCTGTTGCGTGAGATTGAAACCTTTTCAGGAAAACCTTTGGAGCCGGATAATTTTGGTCAATTTACATGTCTGGCTGCTTTTATCTGGACCATCATTTACTCGAGTCTCTGCTGCATTTGCAGTTTCCTCTCTTTCTGCACCTACCATCTCCAAAAACCACCTCTTTCAGTGACACAGCCATCAGCCCGAAAGCTAAATAAAGTAACCACTGTCCAGAGAACAGACTGTCTCAGTGTCATAATTAGGTGTTTTGATGGCAGAACACGTCAGACTGATTACGCTGTCCCTTTTTCTCTTCTCTGTCACTAACACAGGACTAACCCAGGCTCATTTATCTTAGAAAATGTGTTATTTTTTTGAAAAAAAGGAACAGAAAGGCCTGAGTCCCTGCAGCTGCATTATACTGTTCCAGAACAAGAGCTAAGAAACCAGTTATTCCAGTGTGAATGGGGGAGAACATTTTAGAGCCGGGGAGCCAAAGCTTTCTGTCTCGGGGGGAAAACAAAATGTAAGGTCTGTGGTCCATAGACTCAGTAGCACAAAACGCCCAGTTACCTTATTAGCCATTTATTTGTTAACATACAGTCTCCGGTCAGTTATTTACATTCTGATTTACTATATGAAAATAAGATAATGAGTAAAAATGAGTAAATAAACATAACGCCTGCTGGGAACAAACATAAATGTGTCAGTTTTCTGCATATTTTACTCCGCATTTACTTTTCATTTGAATTTAACATGGTATGCAGTAATGCATAAACAAACTATGCAGTAATTATGCATTAAAGTGTGCAGAAATATGATCCTGCAGCGGAGCCCAAACTTGATGGAAGAATCTGGAGCATTTGCTCTTTTTAAATATTGACAAATGTTATATTATTTATTTAACTTCTGCTTCTTTACTAAGGGTGTTCACTTAATATATGCACTTGTCTATGTGCCACTGCCCATTATAACTACAGTCCATTTAACATCTTTTGGGTGGTGGTGGGGGTGGTGGTGGTGGTGGGGGGCCTCCCTGTTCTGGAGACTGCCTACAGCCACACACAGATATGGCTTACCTGCCAAGTAAGAATGTTTTCTTCTTTGGATGTTTGATCTCATCTAAGAGAGAGTAATAAGAAATGGAAGATGATGGTTGGTCATTAAGACTGACTTGCATTTGTTTCTGTGGGTCACATTAAAGGCTTCACTCACTCCAGCATTTCTTCAGAAACTCACTAACTTGTGAAAACAGTGTCGCCTCATCATGGGTGAGTGCGCATGTTTCAGATGAATGCATGTTTGTTAGCAATCTGGCTGCCTCCCTAACAACCCCCATGGCTGGCCGATTACATTTTCCACCGTATTGCTCTGTCCTGTCATGTGAGAGGTGGGGCCGGGAGACTGAGGCAGTGTATTTGATGTATTTGCTCAAACTCTTAATTATAATCTGTAGCTCTCACTTAACTGTATATATGTGTGCATACGCTAAATAAACTAGAAGAAACCGCTTACAGAATGGAAAAGAGTATGTGTATGCAGAGGGGATGTGTGTTGGATTCCAGCGTGGGCTTCATTCTTTTTGCAAAGAACATGAGCCGTCGTGTATCATCGGCATCTCAGCCAACCTTAAGGCTGCGCCCACGCAACACACACACAAACACACACACACACACACACACACACACACACACACACACACACACACACACACACATACACACTCTCCACATAGACAATAGAGGAGGCTCTGTCATGCTGCACTGCCGCTCTCACTGCCCCTGAGGATCTCCCAGTGTCTGTACATGACTGGGTGTGTATTGGCACAGAAGCACACACACACACACACACACACACACACACACACACACACACACACACACACACATGCAAAGTGAGCTGCCTAGATGGCACTGAACTGTAGTGCTCTCTCTGCTTGAGTGTATGTCTCTTCATTCATTATTCACATTCTTGGTCGCGCGGTCAAAGGATGCAGCCTTTTAGACCATTGGCATGTGCCATAAAACTGTACAGCACAAAACATGGCTTTTCTTTCTCAGAACAGACCCTACATTCTACCAGCAAAGGTGCCAAAGGTATTCTTCAGAGTCTATTTTCTGCCTCTAGCTGTAGCATATGGTGAATTACCACCGACAAAAATGTTGACACTTTTTCCTGTTTTTAATAAAAGGACAGAAAACTAATCGAGTCAAGACACTACCCAACATATTTGTGATGCACCATCTGCTGCAACTGCTCTGTGTTCTTTAAATCATACAATTAGTTGTTAACTTTGATTGTTTCAAATGTAGCCATAGCACATTATGCATAGTTTATAAATAATTAGCTCTTGTTAAATTCACTGCAACCATGATCATGTTTTGTATCTGTTTAATCAAACTATGGCAATGATATTCTCCAAACATAGTGGCCTCTTTCAGGAGGATGCAAACTGCATAAATTGTTTAGGAATGGTTCCAGGAGCAAGACCTTAAAGTGATGCCCTGGCCTAAAGCATCTACAGGACCAGAGCAACAAGTCCATCAAGTTTCACCTCACCTTAAAGGATCTGCTGCTAATGTATGGGTGTCAGATTCAAGAGGGCATTCTCAGAGGTCTTGCAGAGTGACTTGGTGAATTTGGGAAGCACATGGAGGACCAGCAGCCCATTAGGCAGGTGGTCATCATGTTTTTGCACGTCCAGAAGTTCCCCTTTGGACAAAAAAATCTGATAAGGGGGTCAACTGATTCCCTCTGGATATTTTGCACACTGCACAAAAGCCTTAGTGAGGTTGGGTACTGATGCTGGATGATTAGTCCTGGACCACAAACATCAGACACAGTTCTGCTGCAACACAGACTAATGCTGTGGGTTTTATACCCCTCTGGCCGAAACTTGGCATTGGGCATGATGACACCATGTCCAGAGCATCCCAATGTATTGGCGATTCTGCTGTCTGAAGGTTAGACAACTCTGAAAAGGACAGTCACGGATGTGTCACTCACTCATCTGCTGGGAGGAAGGAGAGTCACAGTGACACAGGTCACACAGGCTCATCCACACACACACACACACACACACACACACACACAAACACTGAGCTCCATGCCTGAGAACCCACACTGTACAAAAACAGCTGTGTAATATCAGTGTAAAACCTTCTCAGTGGTATTCCCAGTGAGAAGACTTCATAAATCCTAATTTAGTTTATCATCAATGTGTTCCAGGATCATCACACCCTCTTTTGTACATTCCACAATGTGGATATCTCATAATCACACCTAACTTAAACCTGCAGGCCCCAGATCTCCAGACAGCTTCAGCCTTTCCCCATCATGACACAGCATGACACAGGCGCCAAGCAATGGTGCAGCATTACTGGAACCTTCGCAGAACGTTTGCCACAATGAGAACAGGGGACTAAAACTGGCCTTAACAGGCAGCAGATGGGGAATAGAGTGTGCATCGCTCAAAGCCATTAGCGCAAAACTCTTTTACTCTCTCTTTCCACATCATGCCTCTCTCCCCATCGCTTGGAACCACTCTCTGCATGTTACTCTCCACCCTGGGAGGCTCCCTCCTGTTAAATATTGCAAAAAGGAAGAGGTGAAGGTAGTAATGTTACAGTCACTACATTATCTGACCACTCTTAGAGAAAAGCAAAGAGCTGAAGAATCCTGACTTTGTAAACCTGATACAGTTAGAACACACCTAGATCTGTTTAATGAATTTCACCCCAGTGACCTCATCCGCAATCACTCCTTCTCACTCCCTTTCTTTCCTTTTATTTCTCTCTCACTGTCCCTCTCATGTTTCTCTTTTTCTCTTCCCCTTGCTCTCTCTCTCTCTCTCTCTCTGTTTATCTTTCTTTCTCTCTTTTTTTCTGCTTATTTCTCTCTCTCTCTCTGTCCCCTTTGTGTTTCTCTCTTTTTCTCTTCCCCTGGCTCTTACGCTGCTCTTATACACTTATATTCTCTCTATTCTCTTTTCTTCTTGAGCCAGCTTCTCTCTCTCTCTCTCTCTCTCTCTCTCTCTCTCTCTCTCTCTCTCTCGCCCCCACTTTTCCTCTGCTGAGCTCCGCATCCACTCTCCTCACTCTCTAGTCTTTTCTTCCTCCTCTATTCCGCTCCCTTTCTCTGGTGTGGTTTGTATATAAAGCAGGTCAGTTGGGAGCGTGTGGTGAGGAGGAAGCTGCTAACACGAGCTGAAGTGTGCTGCTCTCTGTTACATAAACACGCTGTGGGAGGGCCGCGGGACATCGTCCCACTGGACTCCGCTGCCCAGTGCTGTCCTGCAGCACACTGTCCTCACAATCTCCCAATTACAGCCTCTTTCTCTGTCAGGCTGCTTGTTTCTCCAGATAAGGACAACTTACTCAGAGCGTCACTCAAAGCACCCTGGTCGATAATGTGTGAATAAAGAAACAGGCGTTAACAAGCCTTTACTGTGCGCATCATCTACTCTCATCACGCCATCATTGTCTGTCACAGAAGGCTCTCTGTAGTCCTACATCTGATTTCCTCACTGAAACAATAATCACATACTGGAGATACTGATACAAAAAAATGAGCATCAAGCAATGAATCAGTCAATCAAAAAGCAGTACCTTTTGCAGCAATATAAAAGAAAACACAGCCATAATGAGATACATTTAAAGTGAACATGTAAAAGCAAGCAAAAAAAGAAAATCTAAAGTAAATGCAGTTAAACACAAATCACCAACAGGATTTGTGAGACTGAATCAAACAAGTTGAATCATAATAATCTATTCAGTAAAGAAGATAAATGTATAAATGAAAAAGAAATGTCTTAAGTGTGGCTTTCTGTCCACAAACCAAGCAAATGAAAGTTGAGCTCTGAAAAAAGCAGAGAAGGCCCTTTTGTACATTTACATGCCTTAGCGCACGACTCTGAACCACCTTCAGAAAATTTGGTAGAACAGTTGCCTCGTGCTCTCCTCCACCCACACCAGAAGCCCACACTGCTCACTTTTATAACAGCGCTCTGCTTTTGAGGAAGGCTGCCTTATTCTAGTGGAATATCAAACATTTATCAGGTTTTAAACAGCCCTGCTGTTGGGGATGGCCGCTTCTGGGGGGTTTTGCTGAAGGGCTGATGCTCTCCATCCTGAGTGCTGTTTATCCAGCCAGATGTCAGACTGTTGAGGACGTGATGAAGTTAAGCGGAGCTCCCAGCTCAGCTTGGACTAAAACACACGTTAGAGTGAGTGAGAGTGTGCTGGAGGAGCATGCGTAGGAAGAAGAGTCTGTCATCTGGAAGAATGGAAGAGGAGTGGGGGGGGGGGGGGGAGTTGGAGGGGTCTCCAGTGAGAGAATTCAGCTCAGCCTAGTGGCAGTGACATCTATGTCACATAGACTATGTGACTGTCCTAATCTACTCTCTTTAATTCTCTCTCTCTCTCTATCTCCGTTCCTCTGTCTCTCTCTGTTATCATCATCCTCACCCTCCAGTGCTTGGTAATGCTATCTGTATGTGTTTGTACACTGGCAGCTTTACACTGTTTTATCATTTCAGGACTTGTTTTCTTTTTTTCTATCCTTTTTAATTTTGTTAACAACATACATTTTAATATTTAATATTATTTTCAATATTTAAGAATTTTCTTCTCCTTTTGTTGTTTCTACAGGTTTCTCACATCCTAATAAGCATCTGAAGCATATGAAGTGTAAAGCAAGCATATTAGAACCACTGTGTATATTTTCAGTGATGAGAGGATGCAGACACATTTGTGTTTGTCATTAAATGTACTTCAAGATTTCAGATCCTTCACACAGAATCCCTTCAGATTCTTCCCTACCTGGTTTGGGTAGGGAATCGGATTGTCTAAATCTTGAGTTTTTGCTTAGTGCACCATTTATGTGTTGATTTTGGGTTGATTTTGAAGAGTCCTGCTGGAAGATCCTACCATAGCCCATTTTGAGCCTCTCCACTGAGCCAGTCAGTATTTGACTTAATATCTGCTTGTAGTTGGTGGAATCCATGGTCCGAATTATGAGGGGGTACTGGGGGGTATTGTACCCCCATATTAAGACCCAGAAACCCCCAAAGATACATTTTTGGGGGTTTCAGTACCCCTCAATTATGGAGGGTTAATTCACACTCTGGTGGAATCTATAGCATGATGTATCTGAATAAGAGTCTTTGGAAGAAAAAAACAGACATTAAAGAACCACCACCATACTTCTCAGTAAGGATGAGGCACTTTTTGCATGGCTATCTTTGTGTTTACAGCAATCCCACCTCTAGTGTTTGTTGCCTAAATTGACCTCATTTGACCCCAGAACATGATCCCACTGAAAGTTCCAGTAACGTCTGGCAAAGTTTGTTGGTCCTGATCACTAGCTGCTTTCTGTTGGCAACCTTCCCAAGCAACTTATGTTTATGTAGGTGGTATTGTAGTTTGGCTGATACTCTGATCCCAAGGCCTCACTAGCTGTGAGATTCTCTGTCCACTCAAACCTCCCTCATTTTAAACGATTTCCCATCACATTATGTTTTACTGATTGTGATCCTGATTTTGAGAAGGCTGGCTGGAAAAGTTCTAATGAGCAATCCTTTGCTGACACAGGCATTTAATTGTGCAAACAGCTTAAATAATCTTCATAGAAAAGTAGTGCTAGTAGAATTAGATGCTCTGGAGGTCATCTTGCCCAACTGCATTCTCTGGGGTGATGGACCTTCGGTCAATACCTTTGGGATAGATTGCTATGTGTGTGATCTAGAACTACGGTACCTGATCTCACAAACACTCTTGTATTAATGTTCCAACATCTTGTCTAATTTCTCAGAGGGCCTGTTTATTCGGATAATGAGATAATACAATTCCTATCATACCCTTAACAATAGACAGGCAGGTTTCTACAGACTTTTGTTTTGTACCTGATGACACATAAATAAATAAGCTTTCTGATTGGAATGTTGATGCTTTCACCTGTAATGTCTGGCTAATAGGTGGGAATGAGAAATGTCAAGCGCAGAGCAAGTCAGGAGCTTTACATCTGTTGATAAATTAATGTTTCATGGAGATATCATACATTCTTCACACAGTGCCATCTGTGAATTTGTGTTGCTACAGTGAGTGCTGCCTTCTGAGAGCGGCTAGACTCCTCACTGTGAGACTAAAGGAGAGCCTTGTGTCTCTTCTCTGCAGTTCAAAATAAGTCAATTGATCTGTATTGACTGATGACTAATTTATATGCCTCTCGCCTTGTCTTGTAGTATGAGCTGTAAGAGTCTGAGGATTTAACTGCAGCTTAAGGTCGTCTGGTTATTACATACAATACAAATGAAATCCACCCAGAGGTCATGCAAATTCCAAAGATCATTACTTGAATCCCCTGGCTGGCCACTTTCATCTTATCAGCAAGGCGACGTCATCCGTCTTCGCTTGCATCCGTGCATCGTTGGTTAGGAATGCAACGCTCCAGCATTCATTTGATTAGCAGCATATATTGTCAGTGGCCAAATGTCTGGAGCACCACCAGGTCTCTGTATGCATTTAAACCTTCCTTCTAGGACTTCTGGAAGAAGGCCAGAAATAATAAAGTTAATGTTAAGTTAAATTAAAGACTCATATGCTTATAAACCAGACAAATTGCTTTTTATATAAAACTAGATGTGCAATAATATGGTCCGGTAATGCATTTTGTAAAGGAAAAATGTCAATGTTCATAAATATTTTAGTAAGGAATTACTATTTTCTGAGTAATACTAATACTGCAACTAAAAATAAGCATGTCCACCTACGGATTATGAATATATCAGACTTGGGCCCCACACTAAAGCGTTACTGTGTACTGAATTTGTCCTGAAAAGGGGAATAAACGTATTGACATTGTTTGTGCTAGGCTATTAATAACAAGAACAAAAGGCCAGAATTTGAGATTCTATTTTTTTCGTAGCCGGTGAGATTGCCAGTAAAGGAGAGATTAAGCAAAGACCACTAACCAGCTGGCGATGAGAAGGGGCACTAACCATTCCCCGGCTGCTCCACACTGAACACCATGTAAGGGAATCTACCTCTAGAAGTGACACTTAACAGCCAATATAAACGTTACCACTTTGTGGCAACAGCCCTATCTCGGAAAGTTTGCATGCTACACTTTGTATGTCAGTTTAATGCCTCTATGAGCATGCACCAGGCTTTCTCTTTTGTATCACTGAATTAGGTTGCGAACACACACTCGTGCGATGACAGAATCATTTACAGTGAACACGACATGTTCCAAGATTATCCAGGCATAGCAGAGGTACGAAAATGCAGAGTGTGGCCCAGAATTCACACAGGTTCAGAATTCAGAAAATCAATTTATTAGCCAGTGTTTGGGGCTCTAACCAAGAAAGCCTAAAAATGGTGAGTTAACTGATTAATCCAACTTGGCAAAATGTAAAACATAACACTGGCAGGTCTTTTCATGAGAATAAAGTGTTTTTCTCTTCGACTCAAGAGTGGGACGTAGATGAACCAAAACGTTGGTGTTGTTAGACGATAAATTTACCACAGAATGGCTTCCTGCCTGTCTGTTCTCGCAACACACCACATGACCATGTAGCGTGAGATCTCATATTCACCAGTTTCATTACAGAAAAAAGAATCAGCAAAAAGGAGTGTAAGAGATGGTTACAGACTGATGATTATGCATGTCTCATGCAGCACCGAGAGATCTGTACATCATATATACAAGAATTACATTTGTGGATATGTATTTTAGCCATAGAACAACGTATCTAAAAAAAATTTTACTAGTTTTTTACTAGATGAATGCAACATACTAATTTTACTAGATGAATGCAAATATTTTGCTGACACAAATGAATTGGGCCCATATGTGGAGACCCATTTCTCTACTTCACATAATTTTACTTTACTTATTGCATTTTATAATGTAATTGGATTCTGTTTTGCCATTTTATTTTAGCACAGCTAAACAAAGCCCATTTGAATTCATCAAGCTTATTTTATCAAGTCATTTTATCTCATTTACGCAATTATGACACAAATATGTGTGGTAATATTATAATAATCATAATGCTCTTAATAATAATGTATTATACTCATCTCTCTCTCTGTCTCTTTCAAACACACACACACACCCCCACCCACCTACACACACACACACACACACACACACACACACACACACACACACACACACACACACACACACACAC
>JBBJLR010000111.1:33783036-33795045 GCA_037577145.1 Brachypetersius gabonensis | reverse complement strand
ACACACACACACACACACACACACACACACACACACACACACACACACACACACACACACACACACACATACACTGCAGGAGAGTGATATAGAGACCTGGAGATTGTTTAGAGTATTTCAAGACCTCCATATTCTGAGATATGCTTTAATTAATAAATTTAAATGAAAAAAAAAAAGAATGCATACTTTCAAACAAATAATGCACCATGACATCCGTGTTCAGTTTAAATATTAAATCTTTTTTTTGATGCAATTTGTTAAGCTTTAATGTAAGAAAATTAGAAGCCCCAGAAGTCTCTGGGGTGTTCAGAGACTCTGCTGCCGTTTGTACTTGAATTTGTGCAACAGACAGCTTATGTTAATAATCTGCTTATGTTAGGTAATCTAGACAGCGAGTCGCTAGATTTTGAAACAAGCCTGCTGGTTGGCTCACTGCTGCTGTGAAGCACTCGGAGGAATTGAAAGACTTGGATTTAAAATATTGTGTAGAAAAGTCATATTTTGATACCCAACCATTGTCCAAAATACCATTTCAGATGAAGGTACTGGTACTGTCAGGCAAAAACATTTATTAATTGGAAGAATGTATTCACACACAGGAGTACAATATAGTAATCCAGATAAGATTACAGTTAAAATGGTTTGTTTTTTTTATTTTCATGACTGAATAGGAGGCTGCGCCATTAGATGAACCAGCAGTTTTCATAGAAACTCACACAGTTGATGACAGTCATTTACTGTGTTTATTTTTAAATTACACATGATTGTTAGATATTATTGCAATACTGACATACATGGATTCACCAAAGCATATTGTTGCTCTTGGAAGTAAACCTTGTACCATTTTTGTCATGATGAATGGGGGGTTAGAATGGGGCTGCGTCCTTTTAAAGTTAAGGAAGTTTGAAGGCAATTTCTATATTTGCCTTTCTTTCCTAATAAGTGAGTTCTTACTTGGTCGTACTGCTTAATGAAGTTTGCTGCTTGGTGTCGTGAAGTTGGTTGATTTCTGTTTACAGAGAGCGGCTCGGTGTCTGCAGTTTGTATTGTTCGTGGCGGCTGGATTAATAGCTTGTGGCAGTTTCAGCTGTGCCTCTTATAGACAAAGGCAGTGAGCTGTACATGCTCAAGAAAGCTTAGGAAAGTGAGGTAAAGTGAAGTCTTAGCTGCAGAAAGGCAGCTGCTGGGCTCTGTTGGTGGTGACAGACTGTGTAAAGGAGGACCTGGTGTCCTGATTGCACTCTCAAGGTCCTCCAGCAGAACATTGGATTGAGCCAGACTGCCTTCCACTGCAGGGTGTGTGTTTATTTGTCTGGTTGTCACCTTCTGCCTCTCGACATCTGTCACATACTGCTTGTGTTTGGACACTCACTGCTGTATGTTATAAAAAACGCATGAAAGGTTAGACCACTTTTTTTTTACCTGTCAGCAAGCAAATTTAATATCTTAAAACATTCCATTCCAACTTGTTCATATTACACAGAGTAGCACACTGAGGCAGATTGTGAAATACAGAACGTATTGTTAAATGTGGGCGAGTGTGTAAGCAGGGCGGGAAAGTCTCTGTAATAGAACAAAAGGCTTGCTGAGCCCACCGGTTGTTGGCTGCGTAAGGAGGCTCTTCAGTGCTGCAGTGCTCTGGGCGAGGACGGCTCCGTCCACACCAGCAGCCACTTCACAAACACCAAGCGCAGACAGACTGGGGGGTACAAACATCTTTATCTGACATGCCCTGACCCGCAATAACGTTTTCTTGTAACTTGTTCTCTGTAGCATGATGATGACTAAATTTCCTTAAGAATTTTGTTGTTTTTCTTTAGAAATCTCTTGTAGATATGAGCAATTTCTAAAATCTGGTGGGACCTAAACTTCGGTTACATAAAAGCTGGCCTGTAATTTCAAGCTACAAAGGTAATAAATGATTACAGTCATTGCCGTTTATAAATACTAATTGGGAAAAGTTCTTGGCATTCTGTCCAGTTCTGTCCTGGTTGTTAGTCTACAGGAGTCAAAATGTAAGAGCTGCATTTCTTTGGCAGACCGGTCTGAAAAACTCTACTAATAAATTATGCTTAAATTCCCACCTCTATGTGAAAAGGGCTTAAGTGTATTGTCTGGCCAGAATCAGAATTCTTGGAAAAGACAGGGCAAAACATATTATAATTTCAGTGCATTGATCTGTCTCGAGGCAGCACATGTGAATGGTAGTCAATACATTGTCTAGTGCATGATGTCTTGATTGTCCTTCCTCACTATTTGAGAGGGGCTATTTAATGCATTAGCACAGTGAATCTCCAATGGGAGGAGATCCAAAAATCAATATAAAAAAGGAGGAATAACTGGAAATCGGATTCAAAAGAGAAGGGAAATGGCTAAAATGTTCATCATGGTAAAATACCATTTGAGGGCAGCATGCTTGAATGCATAGATTAAAGTTCTTCGTCGCTATGACAGATTTCCGTCAACTGTTCCGTTAACTAAAGGTTAATAATGAGATTGATGCAGATCCGAAGGAAAAAAAATGGGGAACGAGGGGTGGAGCTGAACAAGCTTCGGCAGACAAAGTTCTGGAAAGGCTGTCTTTTTCTTTGGTTTAATTATGTTTCTCGACGCTTGTTTAAGATGCCAAACTTTATAGTAAGAGAAAGTAATTCCCCAGCATTTAGTGCCACATCAGTCTCAAAGGCTTTTAATGTCCCAAAACAAAGACGAGATCTGCAAAAGGGCTTCTTTTTGCCTGGTGATAATATAATAGTAATAATAACAATAATAATAACAATAATAATAATAGTAGGGCACAATAATAGGCTAGTAGTAGTATTTTACATTTTAAAAAAAGATCGGAATGGAACAGAAGTTCTAAGATTGGAAGTCAGTAGTGTGTCGTGAAGGGTCTCATTCGCTAATAGTAGCTAAAACAGCGGAGAAATAGATAAAGAAGCCAAAACTTCGAAGCTCGATATTCAGGACAGGGACTCCGGTGTCGCGAGAGCTGCGGGAGCTTATGCTCCGTTAAAAATAAATAGATAGCAGAAGTTTTGGAGTCTGTTTTCTTGCTGTTAACAGAGGAATGGCAGTGGGAAGTAGTGTAGTGTCGTTCGCGATCTTTTAAGTGAACGTACTGAACCGAATCACTTTTAGTACTTCACCTAAAATACACCGCTCAACCCCCCCGTTAATGACCCCCGTCATCTCTTCCGTCAGATGATATTTTTTTTTTTGCTTCAATCCATGCTTGAATGACACAAGCCCCGAATGTTACAGTTGAAGGAAATAAAGCTCATAATAATTAAATCTCTATTGTTTTTACATCCTTCTGTTCTGGCAAAATCAAAATTTTGTATCAAGATTTGGGAATCAACATACGAGGCACATATTCAGACATTTCTTATATTTGTAGTATTGCAAAATGTATTAATATTGATTGGTCTGTGAAATTACAGTTAGCTTCTAGCATCCACAGTAGAGGTTTACTAAATTATCAGTCACTAACTTATACTGATTCTATCTTTGACAAATGCAATTTGTAATGTTTTGCATTAACTGTTTTGTAAACTGTTATTTTTGAAGGGAGTAACTTCACAATGTTCACAATATTCTTCACAGTCTTCACAGCCACTCAGGCCTGGTGTAACAGAGCAGTTGACACTCTCCAGTTATGTTGAGCTTTTTCGTTTTCTGCTTGACAGTTTGACAACTGGCGCATTGGCTGGGTTGTATATAAAATGTAATAGTGCCAGTATGTGTTAATTGGAAGTCATGTAGTAGAGATCAGAATTGGCTATGACCAGAAAAGTGTAATCCATTATATTCTGTTCTTGTTTATGGCTATATGGGGGGAGGGGGGGGATTTTTTTGGGTTTACTGAATGCACCACTTTTCCTGGCGTGATTATCCTGTTGCCTCTGTCTGCAAACTACATCAATCAGCCAGATGCATCCAGCAGGAGTGTGTGAGACATGCTCATTACCCACACCCCAAACATTCTGCGCATCCTGAACTCGAACACCAGGACATATGTGGAAACTGGTGCATGTAGGTGTAGTACACTGTGTTTTGCCAGTTTGAATAGTTTGAGAACAGACCCTTCTTTCATTTGTAGAACATTAATAATCGTGGATGCCTGTGATGTGTAGATTTGTATGCGTTTCAGGGGATTCTGTGCATTTGTATTTGACCACAGTCTCTGCAGTATTCATAATGAAGTCACCCCCCCGTGTTTATATTATGTAATCCCTCTGATTTAATTTTTTCTCTGAAACCATTAATTCTGAGTTCTTATGTTCTCGGAGGAGAGGTGTGCGCATTGCGTGCACTGTAACAGCTCATTAAATATCCTGCATGGTTTCAGGGACTGTTTTTAGGCATGGTCATGATCGATTGTGATTCTTTACACTTTTGTTCTAGCAGCTGTTCTGGAGCTTCTGTGGAACATGGTGTTTTCTGGAGTGCGTTTGACCCATATGCTCCAGAGCCACTGTGTTCTAAGTCCTCGTCAGCCTTGATGGAGCAGTAGGATTGAAAACATCTCGCGCTGATTTCCCTTCAGACAGGCCAGCAGCTGCTCATCACGGCTGGTGGTGGAGACTGCTTATGAGGGAGAAAATGAGGGGCGACTCGTCTGCGCGTGCGTGCGGCGGGGTCACTCCCAGAGGGCCTCATCTCCAAATATATCCGTGCCCATGTCTGAGGGGAGACACACCTTCTCCCGTTGCTATTCTTAGTCCTCCTTTCTCTCTCTTGGGTTCCGCAGTGGCTTCATTCCATCGTGGAAATGTCAGACACCCCTCTGCAGCTGCACCACGCTCCACTCCTCCAGGGCCAATCCCCCGTCAGCACCTTCACACTGTCCCATATTCCTCAGCTTTACACCTGTCGGCCCGTGCTGTAACATGTTGTGTGATTTTTTTTTTTTGGTCAATATTTATCTCACAGTGCTTCACAAAAATCTGGGGAAAATGTGATTAACATCAAATTTGGAGGAGGGCTTTGTACCTTCACACAAAGTGTACCCTCTGTTCTCATCTTCCAGTAGGGATAGACAAACTCCTCTTAAGAGGCTTAACGTTGAATGAGTCAGCATTCATCAAATCACATGAACAGACGTGAGCTGAACAACACACATGTGACGTGGAAGGCCTGATGTGAATTTGCTGGACGTGAATGCGCTTCCTCTCCTGTTTCTGATTTTACCACTGCAGCAAAGCAGGATGGATCTCCAGATTGAAATTCTGCATAGCGGGATGGAGTCCTGGCCTGGCAGGCATGTACTACGCTTGAGGTCTAACCGTAACCCTATTAGAACCGGCCCATTCACTTAGATTTATTGTAGTTGCCAGTGAAGATGAGTGGAGAAGTTAATCATATGTGGAATGTATAATAAGGTCTGAAAGTGCATTCAGAAATAGAAAGGCTTATAAGACTACAACTAAATGCCTTGTGGGCAAAGAAGTTTTCAATGGGATTCAAGTCAAGAGGTTGGTTAGGCCATGCCAGAGCCTTTTGCTTCTTGTTGTGTGAAATCTTCCCAGCCAATGGCAACCAGTGTCTTTTATAAAGACATCCAGTTCAGTTTACATAAGAATAGGTTTTTTTGTATTTCTGCAGCATTAATAAACGGAATTTCAAAATATAATGTCCATATTATTTTAAACATATCTTTTTTTGATGCTAATGAACGAATTTCAAGATGATCTAAATATTAAAGATATAATCTTACAAAACAATTAGGTTGTGCTAATAGTGCTCATTTGATATATTTGATCAAATTATATATTTTAATAATGATATATTTTAATAATTGAGTATTGCAATTATTATGGCCAAAAACAATATATTTTGATTATTGTTGTATTGTTAATTTAAGATATACTCTGTGCCGTTCGCAAAATACTGACTGGCAGGATGGTTATATTATTGGAAGTGTAATGAGGACAGTATGTTTTAAACAGTACTGTAAGTCTCTAAAAGAGTGGAGTGAATGCTTCTGTAATATTACTTTGTTTTTTTTCCTCTGATTTTTACCCTAAGGGTGAAACACACTCAGCATAGGATTCTGTATGTAGGTAGATTCAGAAACAGAGAAGTTTGATGGTTATTTGAAAAGCCAAACAAACACTTGTACGTTTAACTGGCTTTGAAATTTAAATTTCATATTTTATTGAATCAGAACTCGGGCATCCATCCGTTTGTCTAATGTTTAAATTGCATATGGGTCAAATGCTCTCCAGTGCTTGGCCTGTTCCAGTGGGCATAGGGCAAAAGTCTAATACAGGTCACACCTTGGGGCAATCTCCAATTGGCCTCATGTGCGTGTCTTTGGACTGTGGGAGGAAACCTGAGCTCCCGACGGAAGCCACTGTGGACTCCATACGGAAAGGACCCTTGGCCCCCTGGCTGAGTATTGAACTTAAGACCTTCTATGCTTTTCCCTACCAAAGCATACAAATAGAGTCGCATTCATAATTCACACAAATCTGATGGCGGTTAAGCAGGTACTGTATGTCTGCCATTATTTGTGTTTATATTGGTTTAAGTGAAAGTGAGTGAAAGTATTTCCTCTGCAGTTCCTCTTTAATTCCATTCACCAAGTGAAGCAGTGGGCAGCCAGGAACACAGTGCCTGGGGAGCAGTGTGTGTGGACGATACCTTGCTCAGGGCACCTCAGAGGTGCCTTGCGGTGTTGGGAAAGCGAACCCATGACTTCCTGATCGCAGGGCGAACGGCCTCACCTAGGCCTAACTACTAGACTACAAATAACTGATCAAAGCTGAAACTCAATTTATTTATATAAATAAACAAGCATATTAATAAACCTGACTTTTTTTTAGGTAAATGAAAATATAATTATCAGATCATTTGACTGAAGTAATGGCTCCATCCCTTCACTTCGTTCTCAATTCCATGTCAACATTAGACCAGATTAGTGTACTAAATCATGTTGAACATACAGACAATTATGTAGACCTGTGTTGTGCGCTACATTCAGCACGGTTCTTTTAGAAGAGGATTGTCTTTCAAACTACCGAGAAGGATGATCATCTGTGTGCCCGTTGTTTGGTATGCCATACGCTGACAGTACGCAAACTTTGTGTCAGACTGTATTGGAAACATTATGTAGACCAGTTTGGCATTTATAGGGAACAAGTGGTAGGTGTTTACCAATCTTGGGCTATATTTCTTTTAACCACCCTTGCATTCTGTAACCTTGGTAACAATAAAACACATTGAAAAGGGGATTACAGGTGGCACTGCACAAAGTATTAAATATTCATTGCTTTCTCAATGCTGCGCTATAGTAAATATGTTCAGTACTCTTGATAGTTTCAATCCTTTATTAAAATAGTTGTTGACTGTGTGTTCTGCTTATTGGCAAATTAAAATGACTAGGAGATTATTTGATGTGTGTCATGTCGATCAGTTTGGGTGTACAATATGTTGTATCATATCATATTGAAAAACTGTTGGCTATTGTGGCTTATATTTTAGCTTGTGGCAGCTTTTGTTAATGTTTCAGTAAATTCCAAATGGGTTAAACAACTCCTTCAGCATTCTAATAGAAGAAACACACAAGTCTAGAGACTAATGTGACCTTTTTGCTTTTCCAAACAATTTTTTCCAAACAAATGTTCAGTAAACCTTGTGTCTTCATAAGATGAGAAGTGTTTCTGTTTATTTCATCTTTGTGCACCGTGAGACTACATTTGGTGCTGGTGTTAAATTCAAATTTCTGAAATCATGACAACCCGATTTTTGGGCTGAATGGTCACCAAGTCTGGACACTCCAGACTTAACATGTGCTCTTAGTAACACCAACGTCCAAATCCAACACCACACTGGGACCTCAGTCAAAACTGTTCTCTACTGCACACAATAAAAACAGTGTAAAGTTATTTAGCTATTACTGTGAAATATCATACATCTGTTATTCTTCCCAGCATCATGTAAAGGAAGGACCCATAATCCCTCCAGTTAAATCAGCATGGAGAGTTTCTAATGCTTTTAATGTTATTGCAGGAACTGCAACAACTACCCAGTGTTATTTTTTCATTAAAACAATGGAGGTGTGACATCTGTTAAGAGGGAGAAACCCCCCCCCCCCCTGCCCTCTTACCCTCTTACCCTCTTACCCTCTGCCTCTAATATTGTTGTCTATGGCTGTGTGTGAATTAATCTGTGTGATTTCACTATAGACGATTCGGTGGCTCTCTGAAGTCGTACGCTTAAAGCCTCGGTCTGATTGGCTAGAACTGGCTCTGCTGCTTTACTGGAAGGCATCCAAACGTGTGCAATGTAATTTACCTTTATGTAAATTAAGTGAGCCGTTCAGGCGTAATAAGATGCTTCAGTGTGTCTCCGCTGTGTGAATAAAACGCAGATGAAATGAATAGAAGTGAATTACGTTGCATGGTGTTTTTGCTCTTGGTGGCCTGGTCTGCGTGTGTTAATGTGTGCGTGTGTGTGTGCGCGTGCGTGTGCAAGAATCTTTGGTGGTTCAGCAGGTCTGTAAAATTTCCCCTGCCTATGCACCCTTATGTGCAACTTCTTATTTCACAATCTACCCAGCTCCACAACTTTTTGTTTCTGGCTTGGTCTTTTTTCTTGTTGTGTTTATTAATGTGCGTGTGCTGAGTTACACTTTCTCCCTCTCTCCATTCGTCATTCGTGTCATACGCTGTATGCTAGCATCATGTCACTGTGCATCTCCTTGACCCAGTTAAAGCCCGTGATGGCCTGTACTTCCCTGTGTTTGTTTTGTCCCCCCACAGCAACCGAACGTGTGTACGTGCATTTGTGCGTGCATTGGATAGCACTGTGAGTGTGTGCTTGTCTTCTTACACCTGCATGTGTGCGTTCAGCTGCAGGTGTGAGTGTGTTTTGTATGTGAGACTGCTTTTCCTCTGCTCTGGCCTCAAGCTTTCATCTGTGCAGTTTATTGTCTTATTGAAGCTATAAGGTCTGACCCCTCCCTTCCCCTCCACACACACACATGCACACGCGCACACACACGTCAGCTATGTTTAGTGATGCTTATATTTACGGTGCACTGCTGTGCCTGCAGTCTGACATCGCTCAGGGTGTATGTGGAGCCGGGCAGGTTGAGCCCTCACACACGGGGGCATGTCTTTATTATGGGGGATAACAGGGCATCACATTTTACTGGCTGCTTCAGAAACACTCTCCTGGAGAGTGTAGTTTACACACTAGTCTAATACACCTGATCAAGTCTTAGATTTCCTATCTTCAGGCCAAAAGACTCTTAACCAGGATGCGACATCACAACTTTTACCTGTTCATTATAACACAAACTGAGTTGAAAAATACTGTATATTTTGACTACCTCAGTTTTAGCGTCTTGGAATTTCTCTTAATAATATTAATATTTGGATATGTCTTATGGGTAACTCAGGGTCTCATTTCACTGTGGTGTACTTGTATAACTATGTAACAAAAAAGAGTTTTGAAAGTAGCAGGTGTGTTAACCATTGTATACAATACGTCACATTTAACTAACTGATTATAAAAAACTGGCCGTATCGCATTTAGCAAGGGATTTTTGCCACCCGCGACTGAAATATTGGAAGTCACTGAGCTGAGATTGATGGGGCACAAACAAACACGGTCCTCCTAGTATGGGTCACAATTAGCAAAGCCAATGTAAAAGTATAGCAGCTTTCTGCTGCTGTTTGCAATGATGCAATAAAGAAGAAGCAAAAAGCCCACACTCTGGTGACGTTCTTGATAAGAGGTGGGCTGATTGTGTGGTAGTTTTTAGTTTTTCATTGTACAGGCACTCGACACCATGAACTTGAATGTTGTCTCTGCATTTACTTGCTGTATTTATCCATTTTGCCCAATTTCTATTGGCTATTGGATGAATTCAGGATGTTGACCAGTGTACACTAACAGAGTACAGATAGATCCAAGAATGCATTCAAAACAGTTTGATGGTCTTAAACTGTTACCAAAACTGTGACTGATTTACTCTCCCAACTGCTGTCTGTCTCACAACCTATAGACTAAAGACAACCAACGCAAGCTCTCGGCCCAAATGAGTATTGGAGATAAAGACACATACTGTACCCCTGACTTTAGATAATGGTTATAAATAAGCTCTGCATGGCGGACAGGAAAGAGCTCATCTGCATCATCATCAGATATTTGGACACCCATAGCACCTGTTTTTTTGTCGCTGAGTAAATTTTTCTTTTTGTGATTCTAGCAAAAGCCAGTATTGCAATAACAGGTAGCAAGCTATATATTGTGCAACTCTATTTTGTGTACACAGTCCCATGCAAAAACATGTTTAGCTGAGCAGTATATGTCTTAATATTAATATTAAAATGTATACCAATACTGTTAATATAGTAAGTAGTTTTATGTATGTCTATGTGTTTGCTTCTCCTCATAGAAGCCCAGTATTACGTTGTAGTTTATATCGAATACCTGATTTGGCTCAATCAACACTTCTTTTGAGTAATTCAGGAGCTGAATTTCACAAATTCCCAAAAAGACTGGAGACATCAAAGTCTGGAACCAAACCTGAGTTCTCTTTACCTGCTCACAAAACGTCAAGTACCATTTACAGACAAACAAATCTTGGCATTATTTAATGCTTTCTTGTTTGGACAGTTTGCACAGGAGTCAAGACTTCTGCTCAGTACTGTAGATGCTGTCGCTCTGGGCCATAAGTGGTTTGGCACTAGACAGGAGGGATTGATGGGTGGCTTTTAGAGGTAGATATTTCCCTCTGTGTTTTGTTTGATCACAGTTGATATTTTAATGCAAGTTTATTCACAGTTTAAATAGTTACATTCTTATTATACTTTAATAACGGGACACCCCATATTTTCAAGCCCTTTCAGTGTTATTATCTCACATTTATCTACAAATCACATCAGATAGGAACTAATGTAGTCAATATTTTGTGGTATTAAATTACTCAGCGACTATAATGTCATTAGAGCCGCTGAATTAAACATAACACGGCGATGGGCTTCAGGGTTTGGAATCCTGCGTGGTCCTGAAGTGTTTCTGGAGAGCGAGAGAAAGACGGAGGAGGATGTTCAGAAAAACAGAGGGAGAGATGTCTATATTGGTATGTATGGGGCGGGAGCATCCTGCTCTGGCCATGGAGAAGAAGACGGAACAACACGGTTTTGGAAAGAGCGGGTTTGTCATAAATGTCAGAGGGAGACTTAACAGGGCGAGAAAGATGGCGTAAGCGGCAGAAGTGGGGCTGCAGTGGGAGAGAGAGGCCGGCTGAAAGCTTTTTAATGACTCACTCCCCATTTGTCCACTGCTCTTATATGCTCACTGAGAGCCTCTTTCTGATGAGCCATCGCTTTTGGGCTCCGCCACTCTCTGCCCAGAGATGGATAATCTGCTGTGAATTCTCTCCTCAGGGTGTGTGTGTGTGTTTGTTGCTGGCTGTGCGTGCGTGTGTGTGTGTGGTGTTGTGTTTCTTGCTCTGTGTCTGTGCGCGTGCACGCGTGCTTGTTGCTGGTTGCGTGTGTATGTCTGTGTGTGCGTGTTTGATGGTGTGTGTTTGTTGCTGACTGTATGTCTGTGTGTGTTTGTTGCTAGCTGTGTGTGGTTGTGCGTGTTTGTTGCGTGTGTGTGTGGCTGATGGTACTGTTTGAGGGTTGCATTGTTTGCGTTTGTGTGTCCGTTGACTTGGTTACCATTTTTTTCCCCTCGTCACAGGTGGGATGCTTTTATGTTCAGGATTGCATTACCCTGAAAGCTTTTTACAGGCCTCAGTGGGGCAGTTTGGATTTCTGCAACTGCTGCCTGCATATTGGACTTGTTTTCATGTTTGTTGCATTATGTGGTGTTTGGAGGTGGGACTGTAAGCACTCTTGTTCTTTAGCAGCTCGTGGAGGGAGAGCTGTCACTACTGTGGCAGTGAGCTGGGCTTCTTTGATATATACCTGTGTGTGTCTGTGTGTGTGTCTGTGTGTGTGTCTGTGTGTGTGTCTGTGTGTGTGTCTGTGTGTGTGTCTGTGT
>JBBJLR010000111.1:33725139-33753467 GCA_037577145.1 Brachypetersius gabonensis | reverse complement strand
TGTGTGTGTGTGTGTGTGTGTGTGTGTGTGTGTGTGTGTGTGTGTGTGTGTGTGTGTGTGTGTGTGTGTGCGTGCCCTGCAGTGGGCTGGTTCCCTGCCCAGGGTGAACCCCTGTCTCCTGGGATAGGCTATGGGTACCCGCAACCCTAGTAAGAATTCAGTTGCTACAGAAAATGAATGGATGAATGAAGGAATAATTGCATTCAATACATTATTAAATTAAATAATTGGTTCTAATGTGTAATTTATTTTTAAGTGTTACGCATCACAGTCTGTCTAACTCTTTCTTTGTCTCTTTTCATTCAGGGAGCTATCCTTACCACTATGCTGGTTTCCAGAAATTTTTCAGGTAGGTCTCTGTCTTTTGTCTGCTCTTGATCAGGTAGGATCTCAACGCCCTGGACAAAGACACTGCATCTCTCTTAGCTGTCCTGCAGTAGAAATGTTAATAACCGTGATTTATTTTGAGCTGTACATGTGGAACCGTAAGGTCAGAATCTATGAGCCTGTGGGCTACAATTGCTTGATTGTGTTTTGGTTCATGTTTCTAGATTGGGACACAGACTGACTGTGCTCAGGTTAAATTTTATTGCTTTTGCTCGCCACATACCCCTCTTACAGCACTGTCTACATTCCTTTCTTTGATTTAATGTGTTCCAATATGTGTAGCTGGAAAACGTTCAATGTCATCTTTACTTCTTTTTGGTCTTTTTTGAACTTTGTTCAAGACAGGTGCTGGTCTTGATAACATAACGGACTGTATTTCCTGCATAGTTTTTATTTTGTTGCCATTTAAAAAAAACTTAAGTATTACACAAGCTTGAATTTATTTTTAACGTTGCACAGAGAAAGTCGTAGGCTACTTTCTCTCAGGGGGTTACAA
The DNA here is from genome assembly GCA_037577145.1 of Brachypetersius gabonensis. Taxonomy (NCBI): domain Eukaryota; kingdom Metazoa; phylum Chordata; class Actinopteri; order Characiformes; family Alestidae; genus Brachypetersius; species Brachypetersius gabonensis. The sequence continues at coordinate 33,752,584 of JBBJLR010000111.1, read as the reverse complement.
TTTTTTTTGTAACTCCTTCCAACTGAACGCCTCTCTGTCCAATAGTGGGCCGGCAGCATACCAGCCCTGCTGCTCCCACCACCAGCACTGCCGCGCTTGCACAGGAAGGTATGTGAGAGTGCATCTCCTCAACTCACCACCGGGGGGGCCCAGCGAGCCCTGTCCTCTATGACCCCACTATCCTGACTTCTCCCTTTACTCCACCCAGTGAGCATGCAGCCAATGGAAGCCTGCCATGCCTGCCATCACCGCACACACACTCTCCCTTTCATGAATGATCAATGCTGGAGTTGATTCAGAAAGGAAGACTTTCCGGCTTTGTATAATACGAGTGTGCAACCTGGTGAATTTTCATCATACACATTCTATGCAAATTTCACCAAGATGTGTCTGACGATTTTAGCCCTCTTTAGCTTTCAGTCAATATTTTTCTTGCTGCTAGCATGCATTGGCCTCTCCTTATATGCGACTAGAAGGACATCCCATTCTTTCTTTCAATGGCCCCCTCTTTTTTCTCTGACTTGAATTTGAACAGCAAGGCTCCAGGCGAAAGAGCCTGATCAATATCACTGCACTGCATTCATTTTAACGATCACTGTTGCCAGACACCCCAGCACCAGCCAGCATGCATTATCTGTCTGCATGGCGGGAAGAGCAGTGAATGTCTCTTCTTCTGCTTTGATAGGAATTATCTCTCTCTCTCTCTCTTTTATTTTATCTATACCTCTGGTTATGTATATTTAAACCTTTCTTTGCTCATTTTTCTTAAAAAGAGCTTTAAAATAGGGTCTGCTTTAGCTGGAAATGTACAACTCTGGTCCTGTTTCTCTTTTTTTTTATCACAGTTTAGAGCACTGCACTATTGTGCTTGTTTAATATGAGCTGATGTCCCACAGTATTGCCAGCACTGGGGATGCCAGTAGTGCACCAGTATTTCTTGACTTTTATATTGTAATGTACAGGCATCTTTGACAGAATTGTATAAAACACAAATGCATAAGGGAAACTAAGAAAAATAAGAGCCCATTAACAACAACAACAACAACAACAAAAAAAACCCAAAACACTAAGAATTCTTGGAAGTTGTACCTACTATGCTGTGATATACTACTGAAGAATGTGGAAAAACTACTCTTTTATAAAATCAGATTAGCAAATCATATCTGACACTAAAATCATTGTTTAGCTAAAACAAATATGTTTGATTGTGATCACACTGCAATCTGGTGTGTATATGATACTAGTCAGGCCTTAGAAGAGAGAAAATAGTTTTTGGTGTTATGGAGGTTCAGATCAGAGTTCTAGACTGTGGTTGCTCATTCCTTGCCAAAGCAGACCTGCACGATCCTGAGCCTTAGCGACCATAGCCCCTTCCTTCTCCCTGCAACCTGTACCCCTTCTTGTTGAGAGTGTGGGGGTGTGCGCCACATGGGCTGGCAGGAGCGGGGTTGGCTTGCTGCCAACCGTCAGACCCGGTGTAGAGTGGCGCTGGGCTCCAGCGCACCAGGTGGTCGGCGTGGAACAAGGCCTGCTGGAGGCCAGACAGACGATGCTGTTCGTTCCTGAGAGACATTGGATAGCGCACAGGTGCCAGACACCCAAAACCCTGGGTGGCGATGGTGTTTGAAAGTCTCATAATAAAAGTGAAGTTTGCTTTACACCGTTTAAGCGCATCTTGATGCTGAATTTGGTCATGACAGCACTACATTTTGTTGTAGTTTCGGTGCATTTTCTCACAGTAAAGACAAGCCTATTGTACAGTCTGCATGATGTAAGACTTACTGAGAATAATTAGGTGCACTCTTCCAGTAGTGGTGATTAACATTAATTACTTTGGAGCTATCTTGTCAGAACTCTGTCCACCATGTCTCAACCATAACCAGTAAGTGTTGATATATATACAATATCATCTCATTGCAGACAGTAGGTTATGTGTTTAGATCAGTGGTTCTCAAGCTGGTCTTCCGGGACCACCATATGGTCCATATTTGCTTCATCCTTATTTATTGGGACTTATGGAGCATCTGAGGGTCGCTGAGGATCAGTTTGAGATCTGCTAGTTAAATGTTTGACCAGTAAGGACACAGCTTGAAGCTTTCTCATCTGTCTCTCCCTCTTCTTAAGCTTTTTCACATTATCAACCGTTTAGACTAATTGCAGACATACTTTAGGATAAAATTTGCTGACTAATAGACCTTTCAAGCATGTCTGGGGTTTTGCCCTAATTAGGATACACTAAGTGAAATAGCCATTTGCTGTTTTCTGTTGGTTTGCTTGCAAATGGTCCAATAATATCATTATAATACGACAGCTTTTGTTCAGAATAATTGCCTTTCAAAGTACTTCAGAATGCTCTCCTTGTGTCTTTTTTCCTTGTGTGTTTAATCTGTAAAGTAATGTGACAAATTTCATAGAGATTCCAGCATTTAGCTTTCCTTTGTACTGGATGACTTTAAGATGCATATTGGCACAAGGAAGGTAGTTATGAAGATTTTTTTTTTTTTTTTTAGCCTTGTCTGAATACGATATTCCATCCTCATCCTATGTTAAAGAGAAATGTGAAATATAAAAGCAACCCAGCTTTCAACCTGAATAGCTTTTCAGTCCGTTCTCCACGGAACTGGGTGAAGGAAAGGAGGAATGCAGTTTTTTCAGACATGGCTTGCGTTCTCTTAATATCTTATTAAACACAGAAGGCTGCTGAATTTACAATACAACACTTAATAATGAGACTTGTAGTTTTACCTCGTCACTGCATGGCTTGCTGTATGATAGACTGCACCCACCACTGGCATCTATCACATCATCTTGAGTGCAGCATGTAACACCAGTGGGCTTGCAAAACAAGCGATGACTTCCACCTTCCAGCTCCATCTTTCTACCTCTTCAACACTGCTGATTGCTGTTTTTCTCTCTCAATCTTTCTCCCCATATCATCCTTCCTTTCCACTTGTTTATGGAAGGTAAGGAACCTAATGGGGCTGCGGAGCGTGACGCTTTTGACGGTGTTTGTGAGTGTGTTGTTGAAAGGGTCACTGCTGTATAGATTTGCTCAAGCCCCACTCAAGGCTTGTCATTAGCAGGGAAGGTAATCTGCAGTGTATTGAGGTTCACTCACCTACACTGCTTCCAGACCTCTAAATCAGACCGGCAGGAAATTAAGGTTGTATTTAAAGGAAATCAATGGCATACATTAGCTGTGATTTTCCTTCATTATGCTTGTAGTCTCAAATAGAGTACAATTTCATTTCCTCTTGTTCTAGGATTAGCATGAAATGGATGACTCATAGAAGCCTCAGCGATGTTGGCTGTTATGATTTCAAATTTTCAAAACATATCTTCATCTCCTAATGAAATTTAAAGTTCAATCATGTTGGCTATTTGTTACAGTTAGGATAAGAGACCTTTTTAGAAGCCTATATATGAGACTATATAAGAAGAGATACTGTACTATAATCCACGAGGACCAAGGAAAGTACCTGCATTGGTCTCCCTTTTTTTTTTTTTTACGATCACGGGTTTTTATGCTTATATACATTTATACTAATTCAGACTTTCTTCATTGTTTTCAGCTTGCAAAAGTTTACTCAACAAAAAAACAGATGGAGTCAAGGTAAGACCTGAAGCGTTGTCTTTTTTTCTCTCTTTTCGCACTTAATGTTACTTTTCACACATTCTTCTCTTCTTTTCCTGTTCTAACTATACATTTGTGTTTCTTAGTAATACTTTAATGCTTTAAACTTTTAGGATCTAGAGACCTGGATCAGTTTTAACAGATTGGAAAGACAGTCATGCTGATTCAAACAATTGCAATACAGTGTTTTGGACAATGTATTAAAGTTGCAGGTTATTGGCAAAAGCCCTGTTACTTGTTGAATCTTATATATCTGTAATGGTGAGTGAACTATGATGAATTAACAGTCATGTGGACAAAACAGACTTGTGTGCAACTTATTATGTCTAAAGTATAGAAAGTGTTTTATCCAACAAAGAACGTATTGTTCTTTCTGAAATGGAGTCTCTTGGTCTCCTACTTATTTTTTCCTGCAAATGGGACTCAAGTACATTTGGTAGTAATTGTCAACTCAGGTTTAAGTTTGTTAAGAATGATCTCTCATAAGATGATTGTTGAATGTCCGTAATGTCCCCGGTTACTTTATGTATCTGAATCGGAACAATGTTATGTCTCCTCTCTGCTGCAGCCCCAGACAAACAACACTAAAAACAGTGTAGTGAGTGCCGTAGTGAGTGCCCTGAAGGAGAGCAACTCAGCCTCCTCTACACCAATGGTACTTAAATCTGCTTTCAACACCCCCTGCAATCATGCCTAGTGTCCTGTAGATGCCCCATTTTTTTCATTCCCTGGTTTGTTTTTTTTGCCCTCAATACCCATTACATATTTTTGTTAGCGTGATGTAGTGCAAGTTTGGCTTCCTGTAACCTTTTATGTTCTGCTGTTCTCTTCCAGCCTCTGTTTTTCATCTGTTCACTCATTCTGCATGAGTACATACAGTCTGATCTGTCATTATTGGCACCTTTTTTAAACAAGATGGCTAATATGCATGTGTCACATTTGCAACATTACTGATTGTTTTTACTGTAATATAATTGAGATTATTGTTATTTGCAATTATTATTAATTGCAATGATCTAAAAATGTTGGCATGATCATCCTGGTCCTCTGACATGTACATCCTTGAAAACCTATAGAGTGAGCTGGAGAGGAAAGTCCAAAAACCTTGCAGGATCTGAAAACATTCTGTATTGAGATTATTCTGTATTGTTATTCTGTATCTTGCTCTGAATTCTCACATTTTTATCAAGCATTATATGTGTAGAATTGGCAAATTAAGTTTACACAATATATCAAATGCAAAAGCACCAATAATAACTCCTATGGTTTTGGATTTTACAAAGGGTAAATGTTTACAGATCTTTACAAAGGGTGCCAGTAATTTTAAACCTGAATGTGGACTAACATATTCCACATATGGGAGCTCCCAATGCATTGTTGAAGTAAAGCCATGCTTTTTAATGATTCAACTTTTAGAAAAGTGTAATATTCAGGTCTGGTGGATATTGGTATGTAATGCAACTGCTGTGTTCACTGGAGGGGGGAAAAAAAAGATAGAAAAAAAAGAAGACGTTGGTCACAGTGTTCCGTTTGTCTCAACCTAAAAGGTTAACATGTGGCTGGAAGAACCAAGAAGTGCATAAATGAAATTTCAGTGAAGATGCAGTTTCCCTGCTTTTAAACTGTCGTTTCTCGTACTCCGTGCCAGAAATGATAGTGGTGGACCCTGGAGGGCCAGGCAGAGGAAAGTGAATTGACACTTGAAATGGACTGATCGTGTACAGACAGCTGAGCAAAGAGCGTCCCGGGACCTCAAACACAAGCCATTAAAGCACACTGTTAACCTCTCACCCCACTAGAGGCCTGCGGGCAGTCTAAAGCCCATCACTGGGCCTAAGAGCACAGGCACACAGATACAGCACATCGGTCAGATCAGGCTTTTAGAAGGCCGATTTTGACATTCATGAAAAATTGGAAAAAACAAACAAAAAACAACATAAACCGGACTCAAATAATTATCATGCATTTGCTCAGTGGTCAGCTTGTTCTGGGATGCTCCGTTATTTGGAAAGAGCCTCTGTGGCATGACCCAGCCCATTATGTGAAAGGTGTAGTGAGTGGAATGTACAAGCATTAACCAGAAATGTGGTCAGTTCTGTTGCACAGCACATGATACAGACTTTTGAAATGTGTGTGTAAGTGTCAGTTTAGTTGTGCTGCTTTTTCTCTGTGTGACTGAATCTCATTGTCATTGCCATTATTAACTCCTGCAGGAGCCTCAGACTACAGTAGTGCACAACCCAGCCGATGGCACCAAGGTGAGCCCCTTTCACATTTTCAGATGTTCAGTGAAAGTGTGATATAATGTAGACTTTTTGGCTGTGTGTGTGCCTCAGATTTCGTGTAATATTGCATTTCCCTTTCTTTTTTTTATTGTTTTTTTATTCAACATGAATGAACACCAGTCACCATTTAAAGTATGGAGATACATAAATGATCAGAAAAGCTTCACAATGAAGGGATGGTCAATCAAGAAATCAATGTTTGCAGTGCAAATGTAGCTTTTCCAGTTCAGATAGGAGGCTAATATAATGGCTAATGGTAACAAACATTGAAAGCCAAGAATCACCAGGGCGGCAAGCATTTCAGACAACACCAGGGCGGCGCTGCTACTCTTGATGTTTTGTGGAAACAGAAAAGATTTGGGTGATTACGGACTTAAGTTGGAAATTTTAGCACCAGGTCTAACTCCTCCACCACATCACCTGAAGCAGCATTTGGACTCTGTGCATTTCGTGGCTGTTTAACTACAGCTGGGATTACTCATCATCGTCCTTTTCTTTTAATGCTATTTTTTGCATTTCCAATCTCACCATTGCTCTTTCTCCCTCTTTCTCTCTCCCTTTTATTCTCTTCCTGTCACTCTGACTCTAAAGGGCTCCACAGAGAGCTGTAACACCAATGAGGAAGAGGATATGAAAGGTAGGAAAGGTACTCAACCCCTCCTTCCTCTTTTTTTCTGCATGCCTCCAGCACTGTGGCCTCACAGCCCTCAGTGCTGCTGTGATAATGGCAATCTCTCTCCTTGTTACACCCTGCTATTACCAGCTTTTGAACTTCAAACATTATGCTACATTAGACAGGCTTTAGATATGCCGCTTGTTAAATGGAATAGCCTGTAATTTACCGGTCTAGCCTTGGGCCAAATGGTCACATATCATCTGGGCATGAAGCCACCTGAAATTCTGAAGTAGTTTGTTGTTTAACTGCATGACTTAAATGCCAGTCTGATAAAAGCTGGGCAGCCTGGAGAGAGATTAAAGGATCCTGATGGTAAATCGAGATCCGTAACAGTATAGAAGGCATGCTCACACATATGGCTGCCCCCCTGCAGAGTTAAATATGGCTCACAGCTGTATGGCATTGCTGGCTGAGTCAGTGACGCACTGCTTCTATATCAGATCAGTAATATTTAGAGGTAATTGGGTGCATCATTCTTACACAGGCACTTTCATACAAATAAACAGTCACTTTCACACTTACTGCACCAGAAAAGCTACAGAATGTAGACGAGCTCACACATGCTATATTTACATACATACACTCCTTTCCTTGACTCCTGTGTGTTGCCTTTGGATATACATCTATATAGTAGAATTTGTGTGCGTGTGTGTGTGTGTGTCCTCAACTTGGTGTTTGTTGTGAAAAATAGATGGAGTATATAAACAGTGTTGTTCCATGTTAGTTGGTGTGCTGTGAACTTTCTTCAGAATGTTTTAAAGTGCCCTTTGGCTCTTTATGAGGCCTCGCAAATGCAGTTCTGTGGCATTCTTCCCTCCTTTCCTCTCCTTAGTTACCTTTAACATGAATAAACAGTTTAAACCCATTGAGGAGCTAAAATTCTCTTAATGTCTACTGATATAATGTAATATGAAACAAAATATTTATAGTCAAACAGGTGCTATTGATATGAATGTGAATCATTGGAAGGTAAAACCAACATTTGAACTCATTTGATAAACATTTGAGGGTTGGGTCCTCCCTGAAAATCTCTTAAATTTTTACATTTTGACTTTTCTCTTCAAACAAATAATCATTGCTTTATCAACAGGATTTTCCTCTACACCAGTAAATCAGTGGGACTTTAATACTGGTATTGAATATTCTCAGCCAATTTTGTCAGGCCCTCATGAATAGCGGTTTATCTGCCCTGCCGCCTAAGCTGTGCTGGTCAGGTGATGAGGACGGGAAATTAGAGAGGAGACGTTTTCACAGAGTTCACTGCTGCGGCGGAGTGCAGTGATTGCCGGCACCGCGGCACCATGCCATGGCCAGTGAGACGCTGCCATTTCACCAATGCCAACTCACACTGCTAGAGAGCTGGGCACAGATGCATAGATGTGTTTATAATGGAGTCCCATGGACTACTTAGACCGTGCCTGTGTTTTTATCTGGCTGAGGCTGAATTAATTGAGCCATATCATCCAAACACATCCTCTTCCAGCGGCCTCATATGAACTTAATGCTAATCTAATATTGACAGACTAGCTGCATCGCCGCCAAAAGCAGCGTTAGTGTGTTTTGGCCGGAGCTGGACATGAGAGGCTAGCTTTGTGTGTGTGTATGTGTGTGTTTTTCTTCCGGTGGTGTGTGTTGCGCTGGGTCTTGGGGCCGTGCCAGTGGAGAGTGCTCAGGGGGCCAGCAGTGACAGTGCGGTGATGAGTCAGTGCAGTGCCGGAGACGAGCCGCCCGCTCTGGTGGCCTCGCCACAGGCATCGCCAGCCAGTAAGTCAACCCACAATTCTCCGCTCGCCACTGACTTCCTTTATCTCCCCTAAACTCGCTCCTACTGAAAGTCTCGACCACTCCCACCCCTCTCCAGGCTTCACCCCCTCCTCTTCATTGTGTGAAGTGTCTTCCAATCACTTCTCAGCACGTATGTGGCCGCTCTCCCCTCAAAACCAGATCAGAAGTGTCATGGCCTTTACATATCTCATTCATCCAAGTATCGCTTCCAAATAGCTTTTAATACCTGCAAATTATGTCTGAAAATTCAACTGAGGAATATATTTTATCAGTAAAAAAAAAAACCATAATAGGTAATGAAGTTTATCGTATTGTGCAGCATTCATTTAGTGATTTAGTTTATTTAATTTAGACATTTGTTACTTAAAAATGCAACTTTTACATCTAAAAAGCTAATACACAATGTGCATTCCATGTTAATAATAGTTAATGAGAAGTAAATGCTGAGTTTTGATACCTGTAGTTATATAATGATGCCCATTCTTGTTTTTAACTCATCACTGACATCATATATTGTTTAACTGCCCCAAAGCCTTTTTAGGCTCCATGCCTAAAAGAGCTCCATTTTAGGCTCCGGTGATCTTTTGAACCTGTGTGGTTGCTTCCCTTGATTTTTTACTTCCTTCTCGCGTGTGAATAATCCTTTCTAGCCCTTAGCTAGCCTCCTAGCCTTTCAATTTTTTTTTGTTTACAGAGTTTAGACTTGTACTCAGAAACCTGAGCTTTTCTGCCTCCAGGCTGTTTGCACCCCTCAGCACCCTTTGCAGCCAGATGTATTGCTGTGTGTAGCATGTGTTTTTGCCACAGGGTGGCACCTTAACCTGCTCGTCTTCACGGTTGTCATTCTGCCTTTTGCTGTGTGTCACTGCTCTTGTTAATGAAACTGTCCAGCTGTCCTTCGGAGACTTCTTATTTTAAAACATACCACTTTTACTTTAAGTCTTAACTTTTTTATTTTATTTTATTTATTTTTTTTAAGGAACAGATTATTTGAGAAGTATTTTTTCGACCATGTATAGTGGTTGTCTTTTTTTTGTGGCTTCACTATATACAGTGGAGGAAGTAACTATTTGACCCCTCGTGGATTTTCTCAGAACAGGATCATTTTAATGGTAGGTTTATTTTAACAGTGACAGATAGCACATCAAATGAAAATTGAAAAAAATAACTTTAAATAAAAAAACTGATTTGCATTTATCGTTTCCTTTTTCTAGCTAATATACTTACATACAAATGTATCCCACATGGCAGTTATCAGACATGTTCAGTGTCTTAAATTTGCTTCTTTAATTTTGCACTGGAGCAATGCAGCCAATGTAGCTAACAAGTAACAAAAGTAGCAACAATCTTGAATGTTTTCTTTACGTTTCTCCATTTTTCATAGATAAAAAGCTCAGAAATCACGCAACCATTTCATCTGAGATTACTTAACTACCCAACTTTTTTTTTTTTTGCAAGAACGTTCCTATAAGAAGGGTCGTTGAAAACTATTCTCCAAACTGACATCCTGTCTCTTTTACCGTCATGTTTTTTTCTATGTTCACTTATGAGTCCTTTAATCTTCATTTCTCATCTATTCATTTTCCTCTTAAAGCCGTGTTTGTAATGTGCAGCTGCTGTTTGGATAAAGAGGGCGGGCAGACTAGCTGAGGCTGAATGCTGTACCACGCAGCTTGTGTTTCTTGGGTCCTTTGCATGTTTCATCACGTGATGTCACCAGAGGGGCATTGTGGTGCATGTTATGTGTTGCAGCTCTGGTGCATGACATAAAGCGCATGGCGTGGAACAGTTCAGGACACGCCTCGTGCCCAGAGTTAGAGTGTGCTCAGTCTGTTCCTCATGCCACGTCTCAGGGGGGCAGCAGTGTGTCTGCATCTGCAGCAAGTGGGGCCACAGCCCAGTGTAAGTGCTTTGGCTAGTTCAGGACACACACACACACACACACACACACACACACACACACACACACACAAAGTGTGCTAAAGAAGGAACTGCGTTAAGGGGGATGCAGTCAAAGCTCTCAATTAATTGCAAATATTCTGAGATTTGATTAGGCAAGATTGGTTCAAAGTCATTTGAGATACATGGATGGTATGTGCACACATGTAGGATACACACACACACACACACACACGCACAAATATGTTGGATCATACATGTGTCCCTCATCTATATGTAAATGCAATTTCAATTTAAAGCAGTGAAACCACTCATTGCAAAGTCATGGCCAGTCTGTCAGCCCCAACATTGTAGGTCACCCTATGTTTTTGCTTGTTTTCCTACAAAGTATGGGCATTTGTAGTTTGACGTATAAAAAAAAACAACACATACTGACACAAATAAAGTGTATTGTGTTAGAGGATGAAGCATCAGTGTTCTGCTTCCTTCATCCTGAGAAATGTTCTGGTTACTTACTTACTTCAGGTATTGACTGTAAATCACTGGTTCCTAATCATATATTTTTTTCTGCTTTCATTAATCCATTCCTCCACCCCCATCATTTCACGTCTTCCTCTACCTCTCCATCTCGTTCCTCTTCTTTTTTCTGCGCCGTAGCTCGTAAGCAAGAGATTATCAAGATCACAGAGCAACTGATCGAAGCTGTGAACAACGGAGACTTTGAAGCTTACACGTAAGACTGGCTTTCCGCACAGGGATTAAACTTAGACCTGGGATAAAATTTCCTTTCTGTGGAGAATCCCCAGTTAGAAACAGATATAGGTTTATATACACCCTATAAACAGATATAGGGTGGAGGTAGCTCAGTGGTTAGGATACTTGCCTCCGGGCCAAGAGGTCATGGGTTCGAATCCTACCTTCAGCAGACCACCACTGGGTCCCTGAGCAAGACCCCAAGTTGCTCCAGGGAGAGACTGCCCCCTGTAGTTAGGGAATGGAAGTCGCTTTGGATAAAAGCACCTGCTAAATGCCATAAATGTAAATGTAAATGTTTAATCTCTGTCCAGAAAAATGACCCCTAAGAGAATATATGCATGACATTTATATTAAGAAAATATCAATACAATCTGGCATAGTATATTTAAACATGTTATAATGGTAAGGTCTGTGCTTGTGCAGCTAAAAGACTTAGTAGTAGTGGTAATAGTAGTAGTAGTATATATTTATATTTAGTTTCTACTTCTAGTGTTGTATTGTTGGGACAAGGAGTGTGTTTTTTTTCCCTTTTTCCCCTAATATAAAATCTAAAAGGGTTTGCAAGGTTTGACGGTTTTTGAAGCTGAAAGTGTGTTCATCTGTGTTTCAGGAGAATCTGTGACCCTGGGCTGACTTCATTCGAGCCTGAAGCTCTGGGTAACCTGGTGGAAGGGATGGATTTCCACAAATTTTACTTTGAAAACTGTAAGTCAGTGTAACAGATTATCCTTCATTCAGCAGAATTGCCTAAATGCTTATAGAATTTCTGTATGATTATTGCTGTCCCTAAAAAAAAAAAGCATAACAAATGCTGCTTGTTTCAGTGTTAAGTAAGAACAACAAGCCAGTGCACACTACCATCCTGAACCCCCACGTTCACCTGATTGGAGAAGATGCAGCCTGCATTGCGTACATCCGACTGACGCAGTACATTGACAGCCAGGGCCATCCTCGCAGCTGCCAGTCCGAGGAGACGCGTGTGTGGCACCGCCGAGATTTGAAGTGGCTCAATGTGCATTTCCACTGTTCAGGAGCACCAGCCGCACCCTTACAGTGAACCCTGAACAACAAAGGCAGGTACACGACTAGTGTACTGACCTTGTAACAGTTTTATTTAGCTGTTCTGAAGAAAATAATTCACATGAATCATAAAACTGCTGATTTCACTTATTTATTCGAATAATTTTTGTAATATTCAGAAAAATGTCAAATACTGTGTAGACAGTAGTGCAGTGTCGACAGTAAAACGGTCTTTTCTTTTTTAGACTTGTACTCCTTTGCGCCACCGAAAGTAACTCTTCTCTTTTTCCAGGTTGCCTGGATTCTTGAGTGATGGGAGTGTTTCTTCTTTGTGGCCGGATGGGCACATAGAGGCCGGCTGGATGACAGCACGCTACAGAACATGCCATTGAAGAAATCTGATAACATCCAGTCCAACTGTCAACACCACCTATCCTGTTTAACCTTTGACCAATAGGAGCCGGCCGCGGCTGCGGCCCCACCCATGGGACGGTGCATGCATCTGACGCCCACATGGGGGCGTTGTCTAGTCCTTTCCAATGGAACCATCTTTTTTGCCCGTTAAAGATGTCTAGAAGGTGTTGTAAGTACTGATCTATGAATTCATAAATATACTGTATATTGTAAAAAACAAAAAAAAACAGAAGCTACAATCAAGTTTGAAAAGCATTTATGAAATTAAAATGAATTGGGGGTCAGGAGGGTAGGGTCACTACAAAAAAAAACAAAAAAACAAAAATAAGACTCTTGCCCTAAACTGGTAAAGTTTGAAAGGGCGTAATCTTAATCCGCCATCTTGTACACTTTGTAGTTTTTGGATACAACATGTTTAGAGATTTAAGGGAATGTGTCAACTAATCAGAAAGAGTGTCATTTAAAAAAATCTGGAGAGTACAGGAGTACTTCATATCAAGAAGCACCAAAGTGTAGTCTTTAGGCTTTTAAAGGAGTGTTTCTGTGTGCATTTTTTTAATTTTATTTTAAACCAAGGTCAGTGGGAAGGTTTGAGTTGTTCTGGGTTTTAGTATTCTGTGTTTATGTGGAACTCTTGTTTTTTTTTTTTTTGTTTGTTTGTTTGTTTTTTGACTAAGGCTGTATCAGACAAAGTATTTTGTGTTAAGCGATTTAAATTTTTAAGACTAATTTTAAGGCTTTTTTTAAGTTAAACTTAATATACATGTAAAGTTCTATAAATATATATATTTAAATGAGATCAAGTGAAATAAGGTTCACCTCCTGGGTGTGGGAAACGATTTTTCAAGTGGCTCTGTTTTGTGTGTGTGTTTGTGTGCGTGCGTTTGTATGGACTTGTTATTAAATTTAAACACGCCACACTACTCTAGTACCCTAGGTAGGCCGCTCTGGCTGCTCACCAGAGAGTGTTTGATAGCCCGAACCGACAGACCACGCGGTCTGAATAGCTCATTAAACTACTCTTAGTCATAGAGGCCCTTCCGTTTGCCGTCTTTACAAAGATAGAAATAAACACGCGATCACCCTGCCTCTCGAAACCCATTTCCAATCAGAATTCATGGTAGTGATAGTCACCAACTGCCTGCCATTGTGAGATGATAGAAATTCTAGCTACATAGCACAAGCGCAAAGAGATTGGAGAGACGATAGTTGTTCCAGACGCTCAAAATAGTGCCTAAAGTCCCGCATAGGCAAATTAAGTGTATTGGGGTATAAAAAACATTCTCCTCAGATGAGATCACACACTGCTTCTTCATATTTAGAACAATAGTCGACACACACATCCAGATCCTCCCATGCGTACACGTTCTTATCGGAACTGTTAAAAGTCTGTGGCTGTTCTACTCATGGTGGTCTTGTCTGAATCACCCTGTCCTAAAGGTGTTGTACTTGTGGTTCACATTGGTAATGAGTTTGTACACTCACTCGTTAGTGCTGTGTAGTACACACATTTCAGTCCATCATTAACGCGGAGCGGGAGGGTCAGCCTCCTCACTGTACATGAAATCGACATGTGTTCGCCTCTTTAGGTCACACGTTTATCGAAAGAAAAACAGGGTTTAAGGCACTGGTTATTTTGGATTAAGCTAATGGTTCTTGTTACAGCACAATTAGCCTGTTTCAGTTTTGGCAAGAAGGGTAGAGATAAAGAAAAACTATTCACTTTAAGTCTGAATAGTGGAAAAGTACTTTAAAGTGTTCAGGAAAGTGGAGAAATAAAATGAGAAATATAGATATATCAACCCTTCTGTGGAATATAATTTTTTTTTTTTTAAACAAAGGAGTTCACAGACTGTAAATACACGTAGTTTTCACACATCCCTCATTGAGTGTTGGGCTTTGGTACATATCAGCACTGTAACTCTGCACGTGTGAGTGTGTATGTGTGCGTCACCTTCATCACAAAGCCCTCTTAGTGACGTCGTCGGACGTGCTGTTTTAAGCCTGTCCTGTTTTTGTTTTGTTTTTCTTTTCTTTTTCTTTCTTTTTTTTGCGCTTTGGGGAATCACTGCCTTGCCTGGTCGAGTCAGAGTTGTGTTTTTTAATATTGTTTTTTAATCCATCCAAGAGCTCCGTAGAAACTGAAGGGAAGTGGGGGAAATAAACTCCCTAAAAAAGCAGACGCACTAAACTGATAGGCTACTTAGATTTCTAAAGCAGAATCCTCCCCTTAACGCTAGGAATGAACCCTGGGCCAGGATCTACCCAATAAGAGGGAAGTCCTAATATGCAGCTTAAATAAAAGGATGAATATGCATGTCTACTTTTTCTTGGTAAATCTTTTTTTTTTTTTTTTCCAACTGTCTGTGTTTACTTGATTTCAAATGGGGAAAATCTATTATAGTTGAATCTCTGAAATGAAAAACCACTCCATTGGGGATTATAAACAGGTGATGTACCACATTTAAAAAGCAAAAAAAAATTAAACAAAAAGTCTCAGCTTGGAATGCTCCCCTCATTCAGAGTAAAACTATTGCATTGTAATGGTATACTATTGGGCTACGTATATACTCGGAGTTAAAACATGGATGCTGGATTTTGCATGATCATACATTTAATAAAATCATCAATTGACAACTATCAAGTGTTTGTCGAACGTTAGTAGATCTTCATCATAGCTTTGTTATTATTGAAACTTGATCTTGGAAGTATTTAATAAAAAGACCATTTCAGCATGTGCCAAGTGTTTTATTGCTTTAGGTGAACATCTACAACTTTAATGACCCAAACCTGAGCTTTTCCAGCTGTATTTACTCAACTTGTAACATCTATGTGAAAGACATGATTGCAACAGGTTTTTTAAAAAAGAAAGGAAATTTAAAAAAAAAAGCAATCACTGAGTATCACCCTCTCTTAAAAATACTTTAACTCAATCACATGTAAAAGTGTAAAAAGTTATAGTCAGAAAAGACCTTCCAGATGTACCGTTTGGCCTCAATGCCAAATGGTACATCAGGCAAAAAGCCAGTACCGCACACCATCTAAAGAACATCACACTTAAAGCATGGTGGTGGCAGCATCCTGTTGTGGGTTTTTCGCTGCAGCAGGGACTGGGATACTTGTCAAGATTGAAGGAAAAATTGATAGTGCAAAATACCATCAAATTATTGAGGGGAAAACATGCTGCCCTCTGCCAGAAAGTTGTCAATGAGGAGACGGCTCACCTTCCAAAACGAAAATGACCGAAAGTGCACGTGCAAAACTTACCACACAGTGGCTAAAAGAGAAGAGTGAATGTCCTTGTGTGACCTTTTCAGAACCCAGACTTAAACCTTGAAAATCTGCGGAAAGATTAAGATTGCAGTCCTTCAGTGGTCACCATCCAACTGAACTAAGCTTAAACAGTTTACTAAGTATTGTACAGTCTAGATGTGCAAAGATGGTACAGAAGTATCGCAACAGACTCAAGGCGGTATCCTCTATAAATCTTGGTGTTGCTGTCTTTCGCGTGGATGTTGTAAGTTGTTTGGGAATTTTGTAGACGTTTATTTCAGGCTGCAAAGCAACAAAATGTGAATAAAAGGTGAAGAGAATGATTCTTTCCTATATGCACTGAATGTTCCTATAGAAGCTTCAACTGTAGCTTTATCATTGGGGCTCCTTGTTTGATTTAATTGCCTGGTATTCGGTTCATGATGATGAGCAGCAGTGAGAGTAACAAAGTGTTGTTCAGTCACAGCTTCAGAGAGTTGAGTGAAGGTCTGAAGTTTAGGAGAACCTCCATGGAAGAAGCAGCTAAGTCAGGTTAGCTTTTTTTTTTTACTGTATTACAAATGACTCAATTTTAAAGGTTTTTGCTCATGAATTGTTTGGTAGTTTAGGCTACAATTGAGGTTTGAACAAAAGGATGAAGCTTCAGAATACTAAGTATAGAGATGAATACCAATGTAATGTATTTATATGCAAGTATTATTTTTGGAGCCAGTTGTACTGTGTACCAATTTAAGATGTATTAAATATGTTCATATATTTACTGAGGCGTACCTGCAGTTAAGGGTGGGCAATATGACAAAACTAGAACCATTAAACAATTGGGAAAAATAACTAAATATAATGGCATTAAATGGTCTGACTGACATCCTGTTATTTAGCAGGACCTGTGTTTGCTCTAAAAGTACAGATATACACAAACAAAGCACATTTAGGTGTAATTTATCATAAGGATGTCCTCATATTGCCCATCCTGACTCACAAATGAGGCCTTGAGAGGAAAAGTGGACCAAGTCCAGCTCTTTCAACATCCATACCATCCATAAGAAACTATACATCATTTCATTTACATTATTGCTGCTTGTGTTCGCTTTCTATTGAACATGTTTGCCATGCAGCTTAGATTTTCACTGGCCGATTTCTCAAAACAGTAGAACCTGGACTTGGTCCGCTCTTCCCCTGAAGGTCTCAAATCATTCCATGCACTCCTTTACTGCATTCCTAAACAACTGTATTCTTTCTTTATCTGTGTTCAAGAGGACTGTTTATACTGAATGCTTCACACTCGCTCACTCTTCCAGACGCGCACACACACTCCCCTCCATCTACCTATCAGCAAACAGCACACGGTCTCTGGTGGCTCCCGGAGGAACAGAGCAGTCTTATTTAAAGGCTGCATTTGCTGCTGATGTCCGCCGGGGCTCTGAAATGGAGGACGAGTTGTTTCAGCATGGTGATTAATCAAACTCCCCACTCTCCTCCACTCTTTCTCCTATCTGATGAAGCAGGGTGCAAGAACAGAGATAACACACTTCCTCTCGCTCACCTCATGAGAAAAAAAACTCAAGATGTCCAGCTCTCATGTTGTGCCTTTATTTGTAGATGTGTTTTTTTCCAACCTGATTTCAAGTTTGACAAGACAACAGATCATACTAGTGAGTTGAAATACAGTTGAGCCACTGCGACTAACTTTCACTTAAACGCACATACACAACCACACACACACAATCTGGCTCCCTCAACAGCGAAATGTCTCTGAAGCACAATGTAGGTTTCATTTTTGGCAGATTTCTCTATCAAAATCCCATTAGAACTTGAGTTTGGCACAGTCATTTCGAATCTTTCGGCTTAGAAACGCTGCTGCCCAACTTATCCGCACTCAAATGCTCCAACCAGTCCAAGCTAGTCGTCAGCATGGCTTTCACGCTCTTCTCTGTAGGCACTTCCACTGTCTGATTGAGTAGTAGGTCATGTACCTGTTTGTGATGCGTCAGCCTGGCAAACACACCACGCTCAGTGCCATGCACAAAATTCCAGTACAGTTTCCAAAAGACAATGTTTAACTTAAACGTCGGACTTATCTAGGGAAGCTGATTTGAAAAGGTGTTGGAAAGTGCCACGTTTGGAATGTAGGGAGTATTTCGATTATATGAAGTTGGTCGTGAAACAGTCTAAACTAATTCCTGACTTTTTTTTTTTGTCGATTTTGTGTCCGCAAATGTCAGGTTATCTTAAGCAACAATTTTTCAAATACTTCTCTGTTTGGCAGAGTTAAAAACACTCATTAAGACCAGCCTGTGAATTTCCTATTAGGCCAGCAAATTCCTTCGCAGCCACTTGGCCAAGAGTTTCGACCCTCACGAGAATCCGCGCATAAGCCTTGTTTAGTAAAGGCTGCCTTTATAGCTGAGATGGCACCCGTCCACAGTCATTCATAACACATTGTGAAACACAGTTTCCCACAATGCAAATAATGAGCTCCCATGCCCATTAGCACAATGCCGCTCTTCAGCTCCAATATCCTTGTTTTGGCAATTAAATAAATGTGTAAAGTCCTCAAAAAACTCATTGATGAGGTCCACTTTCGCTCTGATGCAAAGCCTCAAAATCCTGGGTCCTTACAGACACCCTGGGTTCCACTCCTCTTGGCTGGATGTCTGCAGACCGCGGAGGCTGGCTGGGGGGCCAGCTGTCATTTCTCCTCCAGAGTCACACAGGGGGGCCGCTTTCTCAGAGCAGGCTTCTAGCTGTGGTTCTACTTTTGACCTGACTGGGTGTCAGCTCCAGCTGGAGTTGTGTAGTTCATCTCTGAGCCAGGTAGGCAGAGGCTGACCCAACCGCTTCAACAGCCTCAGCAGCTCCACGTTCTGCTCCCGGTAATGCTCCGACAGGAAGGCCCGAGACTACACAACACACATATGCATGCATAAATACACACAAGTCTATTCATGTGCATCTATTAATTATGTGTATAATTTATTATTCATGATTATTCCCAAACCACATCTTGCTTTTAAAGTCTAGCAGCTTCTAATAAGGTCAGAGACAATACCTGAGATCATACAGCAGAGCATTACTTTCCATTTTAAAGTAAAAAAAGAACTGCTAAGACTTGGATCAAGCAGGCCTCACTGTGTAAAAAAAAAAAACAGCTTAACATTTTAGCTTCTATCAAGATCTATCTGTGTATCTTTTGATATGAGTCCATTTTTTAGCCATCTAAGAACTCTGCCCTACAAAGCCAAAGTGCATTAACTACATATTTGGTGTAAATTGACAGACTACAAATGGGGTTTAGGACTCTGCTTTGTCTTGAGAAAATATCGTGGTTCAAAGTTGTTCCCTTTCAGAGAAATGATGGTGTCAAAATTGCAGTAACTACAAAATCCCTACTAATACTAAAACTTTGAAAATGAGGAAAATGACTTAAGTTTTGCACTTTGCCTTTGTAGGGCAGTACCATTTTCCTTCCTAAATGCCATAATTGCTCTACAGACATTGATCTATTCCTGTTTTATTTCCTTTAGTCTGCCCTCACACTGAGCTGAGTTTAAATATATAAATAATGATACAATTTTACAGCTAAGCTAAAACAGTAGCCAATCAGAATTTCTAACCTGTTTTTAGACCTGCAGCAGTGCTAACCTAAGAGTATAATGAAATACTGTACAATAAATCTTGCAGTAAATAAACAGAGACAGTCCTGTTCATCATTATGCTTTTGTCCTACTTTCTTTTAACTATGCTGCTCTTCTACTGCCTGTATGGTTTAATTCAGAAAAATCCCAGTGTCTAAAACTGCCGAATAACTACAATATGTTTGTCAGTGCTGAATGTTTTTTGCAGTCATTAATCCAGCTAATAATGTTACTGCAATAACATTAATAATAAATAATAATAAGAGAATAAAGGACAGAACATCATATTTACTTTTGACTTTGTCTCTAATGCAGATATGTTCTAACTCTATATGGAGTCAATAAATGTGTAAAAAAAGACATTTCACATGAATGTGCTCTTACTGACTTCACAGTATCGAATTAAATATGCAATATTAGTAATGCTGAATAAACAAAAATGACCTCAGGGCTCATATCTGGGTATTTTCTGCCTTTGCTCTTGCCCAGGCAGCGTGTACGGCCCGCATCCAGCCTCTGGCACCAGAAACCTTTGCTCTCATCAAACCTACACACACACACAAACCCTGTTTAGATTAAAACAGTATCACGGCATAAACGGTAGCTTAAACTAGGTTGTGTTAAATTTCAAGCATTTAATTGTCCAGCGGGAGCTCCAGTAGTCATTCTTACATCAGTGCCTGGGTGTAGTTGAAAGGTGTGATTCCCAGAAATTTCTGTACGTTGTCCATCACCTGGGTCGGTTTGGACCGCAATTGGACTCCATCAACAATCAGAAGCTACACACATGAGCAAAAGGCAAGAAAAACACAGCCTCACTGTTACATTTCTATAGTCAACAATTGCAAGTCAAGTGGAGGTGGAAAACTAGCCTTGCCTGCTCTTCTTGTGGTGTGTGTGTGTGTGGGTTAGTGTGGCTGGCTGGCTGGCTTAGCAGTACTGCAGGTCCTTTGTGTGTGTGTGTGTGTGTGTGTGTGAGACAGGGGTGAAGCCAATCTGATTCTGTGGTTTATGGTTGGGTTGTAGTGATGGAACAAGCAGAGTGGTGCGTACATTAATGACTTTGTTAGGAAAGGAAACAAGAGGGATCCTATAATATCACAACCAACATATGGTCCTGAATAAATAAAGTATGTTTCCCCTATTAACTAAAAAGACAAAAGATTAGGATCAAGTTTATGTAGGCTTAAAAACATGCAATTACCATATTGCATATAGACACATGCCCAACTGTATGTGAGTACAACTAGCTGAGCTGGTCGTGATTAAGCAAACATGTAGTACTAAAGCTTGTACGCATGTTTGCACATCTTTGGGCTGGTAGTAGTAAAGCTTGTGTGTGTGTGTAGTGCTTTGACGTCTGTGCACCTGGTTGGGCTGGTAGTACTGCAGCCAGTGCTCCAGGTGATTGCTATAGTATCCGGGTTGCAGACAGCGGCGGTGCAGAGTGAGCAGAGCTGCAGGAGACGAGGGGGCTGCAGAGATGACCTGCTGAAATGTGTAGTTCAGAGCAACAGGGTCCTGATGGGCCCTCTGATGCTATAGAGAGAGAGAGTGTGTTAATGAGCATCTGTGTGTGTGCGCATTTGTATAAAACATGACACTACAGTGAGTGAAAAGAACAGTGACTGTGATAATCAACAGCACTAAATATATTCAGCACAACTCCAACTTAATTTCTAGTTGTCATAGCTGTCAGTTACCACAGACAATGTGTTCAATATCCTTCCCTATATGGTAAAAAACACTAAAAAGAAAGAGCCATGACCCATTGTTTTATATTCTGAGCATATTTGAGGCAATGGGATTCCTGTGCAGTGGTTGTGTGCTAAATAGATTGGTTTAAAACAGGTTAAGAGGGAGCACTTTTAAAGTGAGAATCTGCCATTAAGACTTGCACACACCTGATACCAGGAGTAAGCCCTGTCTGCGGGGTTGATAAGGATGGTGATGATTTTGGCTCTGGGCAGCAGTGCAGCAGCTCTCTTCGGGACGGCCTCGGTGTCAAAGTAATTAGCGCTCTTCTCAAAGAGAAAGTCTGTGCTCACGTTGGAGGGCACTGGGAAAAAGTCCATGTACCTGATAGGGAATAAAGCCATGCAGACAGAATAAATTATTCCACTGTTCACTGGAGAAAGCAGGTGACCTTATAAAGGACACAAATGTAGGTCATTCAGCATTTTACAAAGTCTAGAAGAAAACTTCGGTCCCTTATTCAAGGTACGAGTTTGCTAAAAGATATGAGTTTGTATTTACCAGTCAATTCCACGCAGGTAGTTTGGCCCACTAAAGAACTGGACCTCCTCAAAGGTGACGGGGCTGGGGAAGCTGGAGGTGATGGCGGGGTGGAGGGAGAGAAATGCATGCAGAGCAGTAGATCCTGCAGTAGGAGCGTTTGAGAAAAACAGAGATGATATTCAGGTACCAGGAACATTGAAAAATACAAAAACTACAAATAAATAGCCTTCACTTTACTATTACCTGTCTTCTGTGGGCCAATCACCAGAAACTTGGGCAGCCTATCACAGGTCTTCTCTTTAGACCAAATGTCTTTATGCCGCTTATCATGACACGGGTTCTGCTGGGCAGAATCACATCATCACATTAGCTCATATACAGCTCTCAGCTGACACGCATTTCAAGCAGACAAAAAAAAAAACAACAAAGCAACTAATTCCTGCTTCATTCATTTACTTTGAAAGTTTAGTATGTATTTTTGTGATGTGAAGTTTTGATCAGACAACAGTGTAGTCAAGAAACCTGGTGACCCATAAAGTCATAGCTTGGGAGTGTGACAGCACAAACCTGCCACAGGGGGTCTCTCTCATCAGGAAAAATCTGAAAATATTTTTCGGCCAGGCGGACTGGAGGCAGAGTCTGTAAACGAAGGTGAGTCCAGCACTGCACAAACTTCACCAGAGACTCAAAGGTGTAGAGGCCCAACCGGTCATTTCCATAGTTTGAGAGATGGGTCATGAAAATGCTGACCTGAGAGAGGAAGACAGAGGAAGAGTACAACTAACCATAGGATGACTGTTGGATTTATTGAAAGAAAGAAAGCAAGAGAGTGTGAGTGTGAGTGTGAGTGTGAGTTTCAGCTGACCGGGTTAAGTAACACAGTAAGGAACAGCTCTCCACCGCGTATGCTCTTGTCCAGTTCCTGAGGGCCTCCTGGGTAATCCTTGTAGAAGATCGTATGTGTAAACAGCCCACAGGTCTGCCGTGGAAGGACCTGACAAACACAACTGCACTTAGTGACACTAGATTTTACCAAATAATCAGTGAAACTAATACATCTATATGTGCAAAGTTGAATACTGCATTACATTGCTGTGAAAATGTAGTGTATATTCATTTAGTTTATTCCCTTCAGAGTATAAGCAATGTTTATATACTGCTATACTTTTATTTGTATTTGGACACATTAATTACGGCCATACATATAATAGGTGTGTATTATATGTCATTTTTATGTACTTATATGTCCTTTCTTGCATATTTGAAATGTGTTTGAGGAACAGTTCTACAGGCCTGAAGGACTTTCAAAGCCTCTCGTTTTCACTGACCAGTTTCAGCTACACAAAGACCTACGTATGAATCATTCAATCATAACAACGCTTGAAGAAAAAGGATCAGATGATTCCAGATGATCAGGCGGTGATCAGTATACTGGTGATGCTGAATGCTAAATGGTTGGAACTTTATCAAGGCTTCTTGTATCTTTATGCACTTTGCAGCCTGTCACTGTAAAACATTTGTTTCTATTTCATTTAATTTACTTAATATGCCGAAGACAGGCATAAAATAGTATTTCTTTTGGGTGATTCAAATCCAAATATAAAGACATTAGTGGTGGCTCAAGACATTTGCAGAGTACTGTTTATTTATGTAATTTTACATACACATTTTGTTTATTATGGTTGATAATTGTGTGACCACGCATTCAAATATTCTTGTGAAAAAATTCTGAACTGGGATTATATTTTCTACTGTTGTTCTACTGCTGTTGTCAGTTACTTCCTGTATGTTTGTAAGGCACCTGTATGCCACCGTGAATGAAGCCCCTGCGGAAGCGGGCGGGTCTGAGGTGGGGGTATTCCTCAGTGCTCGTCACTGTAATGCCCCACACACTCTTCCAGGCCTGATACAGCTGGCTGTGCACTGGATACACCCCAGAGTGGTGAGGGGCCACAGCGTAGCCTAGATCTGTTGGGATACCGTGCTCCTGCAAACAAGTGGGACAAGGAGTGTTTAAAGATACAGATTAAATCAATTAAAGAAACTGAAGGTAAAGAGAGCTGGTGGGGAAGGAAGGGGTCATTATTATTGATTATTAACTTTAATTAATCCCAAATTAACCTCGGATTTTCATCAGTCTGCTGAAAGAGTGTTTGGGAAATGGTTGTCCTGTGTGGGCCGCAGGGGCTGTTGCTGACCTGCGCAAACTGCCTGTTGAGTCTCATCTGTTCTGCGAGCGCACTGACGTTATGGAAGAGGTGCGGCTGCATGTGGCTCCACATGTGAGGAAACCACCAGAACTCCTGTCGGTGTCTCAGCAACATGTCATCTCCTTCATCCTCCTCATCAGTACCTAAACAACACAACAGAGCAGAGGACAAGAGACAAAGAAGGGGGAGGAAGAGGGAGATAAAGAGAGCAGTGGATGAAAGAGATTGAGAGGCAAAGGACAAGAGACAAAGAAGGGAGAGAAAGAGAGAGGGAGAGAGAAGGGGGTAAAAGAGATGGAGAGGCCGAGAAGAAGAGACAAAGAAGAGAGAGAAATGCAAATAACCCGAGAGAAATAGATACTTGTTCCCACTGCTCTGCTGTCATTCTGATCCAGAGCTACTGATAATTTAAGAGGTAGCATTAGGAATTTTACCCAAAGACACTTATTGGTATTGTGTGGTTTGCCGCAATCAAACCCCCATCTGCTTTGTGGGGCAACAATGCCACCCACCAAGATATCATAAATGCCATCAACATGTAACCACCAGATGTACCTGTGTGAAAGAACTTTCCAGAGAAGCCCAGGTTGAAGGTGAAATTGGGAACTAGAGAGCGGAGTTTGGTCTGAGTTTGGAGCAGAGCCTAGACAGAAAAATCAAGTTTATGCAGCTGCTCTCAAACAATACAAACTGCAATCAACATAATAACAATAACTACAGTAATTCATATACAAGAACACACCGGAATACTAAAAACAAAATTAACAGGTTATATGGAGGCCGCTGTTTGTGATCTGAGTTTAATGCAAACTATATGATCACGGAGTTCGTTATAAAGTAGCTACAACACGCTGTGCACAAAGCAAAGGACACAAGGGTGGAGGCAGAGGAGAGAACAAAAAGACAAAGAAAGAAAGCAGAACTGAAAAAACGAGAGGAAAAATAGATCTGACGAGTGAGGAAAAAAGGAAGAAGAAGAAGGGAGACCCTCAGGCCCAGCACGGCTGGTGCAGTGGGTCAGGCTGAACCACCCGTGAAAGCTTATCTGGGCATATTAAAAAGTAAGCCGGTCTCATTAGCTAGTGCTAGCCTCCAGTGAGGGGGTGGGATACAGAAAGAGAAAGAGCAGGCTTTCTCCCTTTGCACCCATAATCATCACCCACTCATAGGAGCAGCAGACAGAACACATCCCCCATCCCACATTAACCAGGCTAATTCATTAGCTCCATTTCAGCCATGGGAGAGCAAACGAATGCGGGCGATGAACCGCTCTAAAAATGCAATTTAAAATGAAGAAATGTGAAGGGTGAATATTACTGTTATTACAGGAGCCTTATTTAGTGGATACGTTTGGTCGTTGTTCTTTTTTTATTTGCACTTGCATCCTATTTCAATTTCCCATCAAAAACACGGCATTTATATCTTATATTTTTATATCTTTAAAAAGGAACGAGTGAACACAATTATATGCTGAAGTGCTTGTTGCACACAGAGGAACTAAGTAAGATTAAACTATTAACTATTAGTAATGTAACTAATAGTTAATAATTCAAATGATTATATAAAAATAATCTTTAATTGCAAGCCTGGAGAGCAGGATGACTTAGTTGCCTCACCTCCACGTCAGCCACCTTCATGCGTGTCCCTTCCTTTCCCACAAAGATGTCATCCACATCTACGAGCAGAAATCTGTCCAGTGACAGGCTGAGTCTTCTGCCTGTCAAATAGCCCACTGCATCCACGAATAGCAGTTTGTGCAACCAGAAGGACAGACTACCACCAAAGAGCACGCGCTGGATCCCATCATGAAGGCCTAGGTCTTGTATTACGGTAGCTAACAAAGTCCTCTGCAGGAGGGAGTGCGGTGGTGGCTCAGCAGGTCGGGTGCTGGCTAGCAGGACCGGTTCGTAGGTACTGTGGTTGGACAGAAAGGTAGTCCAGTTGTCTGCAGGCAGAGGTCCAGGCTCTAGTTCACTTGGTCGAGTGATGTAGAGGAGTGGGGTGGCCGGGTTGATGCGACAGTCCCATAGAGGCATGTTGGAGCGCAGGAAGAGTGGGAAGCCTCTGAGCTGGGCACTAGACGGTGAGTTCTCGTTGGCACGGTAGAAGCCGATGATCCCCACACCATAATCCTGGCAGTACTTGTCCAAAAGTTGCCGGTTCCAGGAATCCAGATTGACGTACTTGAGCAGGTTCTCGTAGATGATCAAGGCATAGCGGCCCTTGCCATGCCAGGCTAACGGAGGCATATCGCCTTTAGCCGGTGCAATTTCTGTGCGGTATCGGAAGCGGCTAGACTCCAAGATAGCCACAATTTCTTGGCCCAGCTGGGAATAGATGCTCTCCACGAAAAGAAGAACCACAGGCTCAGTGCGTGCGGTGTCCACCATCCTCGCTGCCTGCCGCCTCTGGCTCATCTGGGAGGGCAAAAAGAGAGGCGCCCGCTGACTGCCACCCACTGGAGCCGCGGCCACACAGTCCCCCAGAGGAAGTGGAGGAGCCTCCTTGATCTTGGGGCCGGCGCTGACGTGGTAAGCCAGGTAGGCCATAGAGAGCAGGCAGAAGAGGATAAGTGCTAGAACCAGGCGGTGCAGGCCCTGCTGCCTGATGGTCCGGGCCAGCTTCCTCACACCAGCCATGGCTAGCAGGGCCAGGGAATGAGTCAAAAGCAGTGTGACCAGATAGAAGAAAATATGAAAGAGGATGAAACCAGTAGCTGAAGCAGGGCTAAAGCTTGCCTTAGACACGAATGTTCAGTCTAGGTGACCATGGCCCCCATATCCGGCGATGGATTCACCGCCCCCCTCCTCCTCTTCAGTGATGCAAACAGCTCACAAGCTTCAGAAGATCACAGGTTAATCCATGGCTGGTTGGTCTTTCTTTTTCTACCGAGCTCCTCTGGAGGGTCATTCATCTGTTTCAACAGTGGGAAGTGAAGGAAGCACAGCACCTGCTTGTTAACAGACAGTGGTAGACAGAGATGGATGGAGGGAGACGGGATGAGTGTGGGGGAGAGAAAAGAAAGAAAAGTGATTAGGAGTTACATTTATTTGGTTCATTCAGAGAACTTATCACAGATAATAAGACAAAAGCCCAGTTCAGTTTCAGTTCTGGAGGAATGAGTTTGGGTGCTATAACCTGAACAGTTAGTGGGAAGGGTTACCTGATCATTTACCTGATATCTTACTCAGGGCATGTTTAGCACTATACACTAGACATGGCCTGAGAAAGAGATCAGGTAAATGATCAGGTAACCTTTCCCACAAACTGTTCAGGTTATTGTTGGGGGATATTAATGTTTGCGCTTCCAAACTCAACTGTGGCTGGGTTCACCAGCAGACGCCATCCTGTCAAAACTAAAAGCCAATAAACACAGCCACCTCAGTAGGGAATAATACTGCGGTCTGTACTTCACCCTCCTATCCCTTCTGTAAACTCTGGGGCTAAAAGCCTGTGTATTTCTCCTGAGAACATGACAACAAACCAAGGCCACTCAGATCCCCCATAGAGAAATGAATATGGACCATATGCTGATTTTTCCATTAGATCACACACACACACACACACACACACACACACACACACACACACACACACACACACACACACACACACACACA
>JBBJLR010000111.1:33709624-33719721 GCA_037577145.1 Brachypetersius gabonensis | reverse complement strand
CAATACGGTCCAGGTGTGCATCCACCCAGAATATCCCATACACACACACACACACACACACACACACACACACACACACAGACCCCATGACTAAGGGCTTTGCAAACCAATAAGATGAACCTTGTGAAGGGAGATGAAAGTGTTGAAGAGGAGAGAGAGCACAAGATAGTGGGAGAGGGAGGAAAAGATAGAGTTGGTTGGTGTAAGAGGAGGAAGGAACAGCAGCAAACAAGACAGCATGTGTTTGAGTTATCAAGGAATTATGAAGGCAGCGTGTCCATGCAGCGATATCAAAGCTTGTTTCTACATGTAGTATCTTCAGTATTAACTTCTATTACACCGGCCTGGAATGTGTTCGCGTCCCCTTGGGGCACTGACTTGCCTTCATGAAGCTTATCTAGCAACACCACAGAGAACATGCCTACAGGTCATCAAACATTACACATGGTGCATCATGCATCCGAAGATTAGACTTCAAAGTGATAGGAAATATTTTTAACCAAACTAACTTTTCCCTCCAATTAATTTATACAGTTTACCCCAAATGTTTTTGGTGTCTAGGACTTACATGTTTTTTTGTACATTATGAAAACTATTATATTCAGTATATCTAGGACAGTGTCCGTTTGTGCCAGAGGGACTAAGACCTTTTCACATTGTGTCCAAATTTTTTTTAAATAAGTTATTTTTATTCTAAAAAAAGAATAAAAACACATGAAAGCTATGTCAGATCTCATGGCTGCTCTTTTAAGGTTGTTCTTTCATTTTAATGGAACCACAACCACAAGCTCTGCCACACACAGCACTGCGGTAGAGCTTCAGCTTGTGTGTTTCTGTAGAGCCCTTCATGCAATGTGTCAGCATCTTTGTGTCACGCTGGGTAAAGGAAAATGATAACTAAAGCACACTGAACTTGACGTCAAGGTTTCAGTGCAATAAATCCATGAAAAATTACAATGTGCAAACAGACCTCACGATGACTAAACATTAAACTGTAATTAAATACAAAAAATATGGTTTTAGACAGCATTTCCCTTGGGTGTCAGCTCTCCTGCGTGAGTCACTAACAGAATAACCCATTGCTGTGTGTGTGAATGAACTAAAACCAGGACTGGAGTTTTGGAGACCAGATTGGCTTACAAACAATTCTGTTAAACATCAATAAATAAGTGATCTCAGTCCTTTTGTACACATTTTCCTCTCACTTTTGCATGACAGATACAAGGGTTTTGCCTCAAAACACATTAAGTATTTAATCAAACAGACTTGTTACCTACAACAGTACACCATTACTGATTCAAATAAAGAAAAGCACAGGGGTTGGCTAAAAAGTAGCAGCAACCAGAAACCCTCAATTCTGTCCACATTTACATAATTCAGATTTTTTACTATACTGTTTCATCAAGTATTAAAGTACTCGATCTGACATGCCCTCTCTAATGTCAAGAACGTGTTTCCACTCCAAAAACATAATCAATTAACCTATAAATATCGACAAATGTGCAGCGTTTATGTTTTTTCATTAAAAATGGGGGAAAAGACTTCCTTTGCTTTGACGAACTGTGGTTTCCCTGCCCCCAACACACATGATCCATTATCAGCTAGCTAAGAAAGCAGGTATTTAATGTGAAGGGCTCCAGTTCCAGAGCTACAATTTATAGACAAAGGTTTGGGACACACCTGTTTTTCAGGGGTTTGTGAAGATCTTAAAGCTTTAGCAGACCAAGACATTCAACTTTGTGGACACAGTTTGGGGAAGAACCTTAAAGCTTAAAGCTCCATAAAAGCATGGCTGGATGAGCTCAGTGTGGAAGAACTTGACTGGCCACACAGAGTCCTAACCCCATCCAACACCTTTGGGATGAACTGGAACGAAGATTGCGAACCAGACATTCTGGTCCAACATCAGGGCCTGAGCTCATACATGCTCTACAAAATGAATGGACACAAATTCCCACAGAAACTCCAAAATCTTGTGGAAAGCCTTCCAAGTAGTGTGGAAGCTGCATAGGGGAATCAACTCCATAATAAAGTCTATGTATTTGTATAAAATCCCTTTGGGTGTTTGTCCGATTACTTTTGTCCATATTGTATAGATGAAAATAGTATTTTTTTTTATGTTAAATGTTTCCAGAATGATTTGTCATTCACTAATTTTTGTGAAGCACTGAAAATAATTAGAGCAATGCAGTGACTAGTGTTAATTATATGATCATTAGCTGTATTGCCTTTCGAAACTTACAGTGTGAAAAGGGTATTTTCAAATGGTAGTTGTCAGCTGGAACCCAGGAAAACATACTGTAATTTAAGGAAAGTGATTCCTTATTAAGAAAATCAATTTAAGAAATTAAGCTATTCAATTTAATTACAACTTAAGGCATGCTGATTTTCACGCTCAAGAAGTTCTCCCATAGTTACGACCCTATCGGCATAACACTGCCCTCTTCAGGTCAAGTCATGAACTCTCTATTTGATTTGAAAAAGAAAACGAAAAGCAAAAAATGAAATATCTGTTGACTCGGTTTATTTATAAAGTTACTTAAATTACTGGTGTAATTACTTTAATTACTGGTGCTGTTTATGTTGGCGCACTATTAAAGTAAAGTACAGTACAGTAGCCCTTACAGTCACACATGAACACACACCACAGCACAGCAACAGTGTGAACAGTGTGAAATTCTCTCTCTGTATTTAACCCATTCACCAGGTGAAGCCGTGGGCTGCCACCAGCCAGGTGCCCAGGGAGCAGTGTGTGGGGACGGTACCTTGCTTGCGGGTGGTGGTGGCCTAGAGGTAGGATACTTGCCTCTGGACCAAGAGGTCATGGGTTCTAATTCTGCCTTCAGCACCACCACTAGGTCCCTGAGCAAGACCCTTAACACCAAGATGCTCCAGGCAGACTATCCCCTGTAGTTAAGGAATGGAAGTCACTTTGGATAAAAGCGTCTGATAAATGCCGTAAATGTAAATGTACCTCAGTGGTGCCAGTAGCAGTCCTGGGATTTGAACTTACAGAGTCCTCTTACACAGAAAGCACTGAGGCCTGGGTGAACATGGGCCTCTGTGTGTGAGGTGCTGCATCCAAATCAGTAATAGCCAAGGTGTAATGGAGGGCAGTGTCCCAGGGGTCCTAGAGCAGCAGGCTATCTGTTGCTATGCCAGTGCGTCCTCAGGCAGACCTGAGGCCAAGGTCATAAAATGTTTCCTTCCCAGTTTTCTGGAGCTGATATCCAGCTTCGAGCGCGAATCATCATCCTCTCATCTCACAGAGCATTACAGCTATCAGTCAAGAAGTGGGCAGCAAAGAGGCAGCCTGAACTCCTGTCAGCTCCAGTTTGGAAAAGGCTCTCTCTCACAGACACAAAAACACAAACAGTTATTAGAGCTGTCAGTTCCGATTCCAACGCAAAACTCTCTGAACGCAGAAACTCCAAGCAAGGAGCACCTTTATTTCATAATGTGATCCATGATCCAATCCTCCGGTTCAGCCGTTAGAAGTCCAGAGTCATAATGAACCTTAGATTATACAATTCAAAGGAAATTACAAAAATGATTATGATTAATTACATGGTTAATTACATCAACTTATATTCAATTTATAGCCTATTTTTTCCGGCATCCACACGAATATTTGAGCCG
Organism: Brachypetersius gabonensis; assembly: GCA_037577145.1. Classification (NCBI taxonomy): domain Eukaryota; kingdom Metazoa; phylum Chordata; class Actinopteri; order Characiformes; family Alestidae; genus Brachypetersius; species Brachypetersius gabonensis. The sequence goes on along the minus strand of JBBJLR010000111.1, from coordinate 33,716,082 downwards.
CAGTAAAACCATGACGATGGTTTTTCTATCTGCAAAACTAGACTGTGCCTTCTTATCTTCTTATCTTGACTTCTTATCAGATTCAAATAACACAAATCCCTCCTTGCAAAAACAGAACAGCAGTGTAAATTAGACATTTAGAAAAGAAGTCTAATCTCAGTGGTCTGAATGACCTATGAGTGGTAATATCAAATCACACCCTGCTTATATCACCAGTGAGTACCACGGCTTCCACGACCACGAGTTACAGGCTGATCAATAAAAAAAAAAGCAGAAAAAAAAAAACCTAAATCAATTTGAAATCACAGCTCCGTTTAGGCTTGCATACTTTTAGGAGCGAGATACCAACAAGGACAATAAATCGGCTGCCACTTTCCTGCTCTGTTCCGTCCCTCTGTGGGTCTTTTTTCAGGTCAGGTTTACCAGAGGACGAAGGTATGGGATGTGAATTGCATCCCTACTGCTTCTGCCTGGTCTCCCGCTCTAAGGGAGGTGTGCAGAGGACAGCAGAAAACTAGTGTGCGGCCAGTGCAAGGGCAGTTTATTAGAGTAGACTGGAGCTCAAATAGATATCCCAGCAGTCCCCTCACAGTCAGGGGGACCCACAACAACCCACTGTTGATCAACTGCCCTTTCTAAGTCGCATTACAGAAAGCTGACAGCAAGTGAAACAAGGCAGAAAGAGTGCAGCAGAGACGCAGACACCAACAAAGATGTACGGAAGCGTGAGAGAGAGAGAGAGAGAGAGAGAGACAGACACTGTTAGAATAGGGAAGACAAGAGGACGAGCAGGGCACAATGGAATCTAGTGCTCAATATTTGAATGCTACAAATGGAAAAAATGTGAATAATGCAATCAAAAGTGGTAAACATTGCAACTTAGCCCAGAGATTTTTACTGTATAATATCATATTTAGGGGTGATGAATAAAACACGTTAATTTCGATCTTTAACCTGGTCTTGTGTTCTGTCTAAACATGCTACCCATCGAAACGTGCTCCCGGGCTCTTCTGTGCACGTGCAGTTCCAGTCTTGGGGTTCAGTGCCGCGGCCATAAATCTGTGCCACTTTAGGACACTGGCGGTTGTATAAACACCAAGGGGGCATTTTTTGTAGAACACCCACAGTATCATTTCTCAGAGTTATGTATTAACTGGCTCTATGTACCTACAGAGATCTATCTGTCTATCTAGGCTCTTCTCATTGAAATAAAATATATGCATATTATTTGCCTACTTCTCATTTACATTTAGGGCATTTAGCAGATGCTTTTATCCAAAGCGACTTCCATTCTACTACAGGAGACAGTCTCCCTGGAGCAATTTAGGGTTAAGGGTCAGGGACCCAGTGGTGGTGTGCTGAAGGTAGGATTCGAACCAATGACCTCTTGGTCCGGAGGCAAGTATCCTACCCACTGAGCTACCACCCTCATCATCATCAGTACTGACTGTATAAACTGTAAAAGCTTCAAAGGAGCATTTTGCGACAAGGCAGCATAATTCATCAGAACACTCGTGCATGTATGTGCACGGTCTTAAACAGCACCTTATGAATGGACTTAGTTCTATCATTGTTTTTGCTGAAGCATTTTTTCCCCCTCACCATATTAGGTCATTTGTTGGTTGCTGTGACCATTATTAGACAGAGAAAAAACAGTTATTTAAAAAAACAATAATGTTTTACCAATTTAGAATAATTAATCAGAGAGCTTGTATTTAATTAATAATTTTTTATCGCGTTTATTATATTACAGTAAAAAGCTATGGGCCAAGTTGCCATATAATACACTATGCATTATATTATATTGCATTACATTATATTATATTGCATAGAACCAAAAAAACTGATAGTCAAAAAGCCCAGTTTGAAAAGTATTCAGTGAAAGACCTGTAAGATTTGTCAAGATTAGACTATAATGCTATGAGAATATAAATAGAAGACCAAATACATATTCATTTTAGCTCTGTTTCACTTTCTTACAGCTTCCCTACATGACAGAAGAAAGAAAAAAAGGTACAATAACAGTTGTAGACTGGCCTCAGGGCTGCATAATGTATGTAAGGCAGACCCATAATCCCATGGCTGTTTACCTATCAGTGCTGTTAATCAAATTCTGAGCAAATCCTGCAGTGATTCACATCATAAATCATATTTTGGATGTTGTGGTTTTTAAATCAAATTTAAAAACCACAACAGAATAAAAGACGATGGGAGAGAAGCGTGTTTCTGTACAGAACAGCTTTTAAGCAATGGCGTATGAACCATTGACTTTCAGGGTCTAAAAGCCTCTATAAGTGTGTCTTTGTGTCCCTGAATGACCGCACTCACCCACACTCACGCCCCCCACCCCCACACACACAAACTCCACACTTATAGCTTCACACAATGGGGAGAAATAGAGGCGAGCACAGCGATGCACTCGGACTGATTGTTTATGGCCTGACACTAAGACTGCTGTCCATCAGAGACAGAAATGAAAAGAAATGCTGATGAATGTAATGAAAGGCAAGAAGGAAATGAAGGAATCCGGGCTGGAAATCCTCTTAGGAAATGGATACATTAAGACTGATGAGGAAAGACAAAGACATATTGTTAGCGAATCTGCCTGGTGCATTAAAAGCAAATTAGAGTTCTAACATGTTCTTAGACTGGGTTTCATTGTGCTGTCATGACAAAATAATTGCTGTAGTTCTAAAAAAAAAAAAAGTGAAATAAAGAAAAGGGAAAACTTCTTAACTTTAATGTACATTAATCTAACAACGACCCCTCCCCCAGGTCATTTTGGGTCATTTCTATTGGTCCATTTAATGTTTCTGCAATTGAAAGTACAGTTTCTTTAAAACATTAAAAACAAAAAAACAAAACAAAACAAAAATAAACAGTAACAGTATGCATGCCGCTGCACGCCTGCTGTATGTGTTATCCCTTTTCGAGGCTTTACATGGGAAAGCTTGAGGGAGTAATGATGTTTCGGTGAGTTTTAAACAGCCTGTTTCGTGGCAACCATTCAACCAGCCTCACATGTCAAGCATTACAATCGGAGACAGTGTTAACTGGGCTGAATGCGGCAATAACGTTCGCTGTGAAGCATTTTTAAGCCCCGCTCTTCTCCAATCCCATAACCATATCTGAGAGCTATGAGCTGCACTTCAAACAGGGAAATGGTACTCTTACATTCCATTCAAATTCAAATTATGCCTGTGAGTAAACTTGCAGAAACAACACGCAGCAGCTTTTTGAGGCATTCCACAAGACAAGGGAAGAGAATATAGGAAAGAGAAGAAACACAGTGAGGAAAGCAGGCCAAAAAAACATCGGCATCACATCAAATCAGCGTTATTCAAACAGACTTCTAATGGCACCGTTTTCAAAACTACATCTGAAAGCATCGTTTATCTGTTAGCGCCCCAGTGCAAATAGGAGAATTGGTGCCAGGGTTTCAGAAAGTTCACTTCGAGATGGTTTGATTACACCAGAGGACCATTTGGCCATAAGCTATTTTTTCCCCTTTTCCGTCCAGATGCCAGGTCCTCTCCTCCATTCAGGGAAATTGATTTCCTTTGAAGACAAAGAGGAGGAGGAAGGCCCAGACTGCAGCAGTCTTGAATGCTAAAGAGCAGTGGGGCAAAGCTTCAAATAGGCCAGTTAGCCAAGCTGAACTAGATCAGGGGTTTGGGATCACAGTAAGAGGATTCAAATCAGAGTTTTGTCAAATGATGGCATTTATGAAGGTTCACTGTGTCTGATATAAGCTTGAAATGCTATCGGCTTAAAAACACATTTGCAGCTGAGTTGAAATCCCATAGTAATATGTATGTATGTACATTTGCATGTAAGTTGTGAGTTAATGATGTTTCAGTAAAAGTCTTCTACCACACACAATGATGCATTCGGTCATCTCAAAGGTGGTAGTGCAGTATTTTTTTTTTTAGCATTTTTTACCAATACTCATTTGCAAATGGCCTTAGTCTGCTGAAGTGATCAGTTATTTAATCAGAATCAGAATAATAATTAGAAACATACTCTGGTCCCAGAGGAAATGACTGCAGGCACACAGAGACGAGAACAATATGAAATATAAAGTCTAAAAAATATATACAAAGTCTACAATGCTGGGGTATAAATACGACAGATAAATAACTCACAATGAAGTGAATTACTAATAACAAGTGGTTACTTTACATGGATACCTTACAGGGCAGAGTGATATGAAGGCTTACTCGGACAGATTATCTCGATTCCTTTATTAAGTACAGTTTACTGCTTTGTCGCACTGAGTATTAATATAATTTACTACAACATATACTTAAGACTTCAGCAATCCATATGAAACCTGGTGTGATTGTAGTCCCACATGGCTGATATGGAATAAGAGGTTTGAGGTCCAAGGTGGGAGTGTCCCTTAGTGCTAATGACTCTTGAAGTGGGGTATAAAGCTTTTGGGCAATAGTTTGAGAATCGTTTCTACAAAAACTAAAAATTGTATGGTAGATGCCCTCTAGAACCTGGTTTCTCAACCACTGGGCTGGGGACCACCAGTGGGCCGCGAAGGCTTTTGATTGGGCCGCAAATCTAAAATCGACACAATTGTTTTTTTAATATCATCTAATGTGGTCAAGTGGACCTTGGCAACATGCTGTGATAGATAGGTGGGCCTTAATGTTGAAAAGGTTGAGCACAGTTCCTCTAGAAGGCACAAGGAGACCACAGCTCATTGCGACTTGTGGAGCATTGCCACCTAGGGAATAATGCCAAAGCGAAAATCTAGCTCTTCAATGACAAAGGTTCGACTTTCAAACTTGGGGTTTCAGCTTAAGGGGCTTTTGCGATATTGAAATGTCAGTTTCAGGGCTCCTACGGATGGAATTTCAGTACATTTAGTCTATAGGGGCACTGAAACTGACAATACAATTTCTCAAAAACCATCTCAGCTCAAACTGCTATGCTACATATGCTGAAAAGACAATCAAAATTCGGCAACCAAGGTATGCCTGGTGTGACTAGGCAACCTTAATGAAATTTTAAAAGTTAATTCATAATAGTTTATAGATACTATTTACTCAGTTTCCAACAAATCAGTCAAGTTGCAACATGTTATACTGTAACTCTGGCATGACTTGGTCAATTCATTTTGTCCTTAAAACCTTTCATGACAAAAAATTCAAATTTCCACTAAGAATAAGAATATACAACAAACCTCTCAGTCTGTTATCACCACATATCAGCACAATGAAAGATTTTTAGAAATAACTTATTTATAAATAAATATATAAATATTCATGTATTGGAATCAGTATCAGCATTGGAAGATACATATCTGAAATGTATGGGATATGGGATGGTGCAGCCTAATAATATTGTGAAATGCTTGATGACAGATGCAAAGTTACATAAACATGAATACCAAACAGGCAGCTACAAAAGATCACTCACTGCACAAAACTCCCAAGAGAGTCATTAGCTGATTCAGACAGTCTCCTCTTTTCCAGCTGCCAACCAAAACCCACTGCAAACCAACACTGTACTAAAAGGTCAAACAAACCTGTCTCATTTATGACTTCTAGAGGTACTTATATAAAAGCCATGCTACAGACACACAACTGGGGGAATGACCCTGAATATGCTGGAAAGTCATAGAGCTAGAAGAGAGAACCTAAAAGAAATTCCCCAACAATACAGTGGAAAAATCATAATTGTGTCTCAAAGATGATGACTGCATACAGGGCTAAAACGGAGAGAAATCAGGCTACAGGCAGATGCTGTCAATTAAAAGGCCCTGGCTCTGTAGGAACTGTCCCGATGCTGCTTCTGGGGAGTGTAGAGTGGAGAAAGAGTGGACACAATATCTCCCTGAGGCAGTTCACATCAAGCCTTTTGACATCCTATGATCAAAAAGTGCTTTCTTTTGAAATGTTACTAGTATTTTTTTCCATCTTTCCATTTTGTAAGAAATCTGTCTCGTAAGAACTTTTTTGCACTTTGTGCCATTTAATAGAACTGGACACAGTCATCATTTATTTAAAGGTAGCTCCAAGATGGGCGCAGCAACATGATTCAAAACATGGCATCTCATTATATATACTGATACATCATTCTGCATTTTATAATACATACATCTACAAGACACCACTTTAGATACAGCTATTTTGGATCTTTTGATTTATCTAACCATGTAGGTGCATAATGTGTGAGTTTATGACTCACAGAGGTCTTTTCAAACACATCAATGTCACTGTTCGGCTCAGAACAGACCACCAACCAAAAATATCCAGCCAACAGCATCCTGTGGCCAGAAACTGGTTATTAAAGATCAGAGGACTAGAGAGTCTACAAGGTGAACCAACAGGTTTATGGGTCACACAGACAGACACACAGACAGACACACAGACAGACACACAGACAGACACACAGACAGACACACAGACACACACACAGACACACACACAGACACACACACA
>JBBJLR010000111.1:33689575-33701755 GCA_037577145.1 Brachypetersius gabonensis | reverse complement strand
CACACACACACACACACACACACACACACACACACACACACACACACACACACACACACACACACACACAAAACGTACAGATTCTGTATCTAAGCCTGCCTGTCAGATGAAAGACCCCTTGATGTGAGTCTTAGTGAAAAAACAACACAGAACATTCTCTCTCTCTCATTCTTACCAAATTGTCTACCACACAGCCCTCAGTGGTTACTGACTGGGATAGTCTTCAAAAACTCCTCCGAATGTTTTTCCGTTCCCAAATCTGATTGTACCTTACAAAGACATAAAGCATCTCTGTGCTTTTATGCAAGTTACAGTATCAGCGCAGCGCATTTCCGCAATGCACAAATGAACACATGGTGGCGGCGCTCAGCATGTCTGCCAGAGAATCACAACGCACCTACAAAGCTTGATTCAGACATCTGCCCAAGTTCATCTGCAGTGCTGCAGCTGGGGGGAAGGTGTTTTAGCAACATTACTTAGTAAAGTAGCTGCTATAAATAACCTTCCAACAAACACACACCCTACAGTTCATGAAAACCCAATTCTTCAAGCTAGGAGGGTTCAAGATGGGTTTAATGTGTGTACTTTTGCACTCAAGAATGAAAAATCCACAATTGGAACACATTTCCACAAAAAAACACTCCAAAATCTTGCAGAAGGCCTTCCGAGAGGAGTAGAAGCTGTTCTACCTGCAAATGGGGGACCAATTCCATATTTAAGTCTATGCATTTGAATGCAATGTCATTAAAGTTGGTGGAGGGGCCCAATACTTTTATGCATGTAGTGTAAGTAGTAGTAGATGTAGGCCACTCATTTTGTTGGATGGGAACACACTGTTAGATGCATCAGTGAATGTGTGTGTGTGTGTGTGTGAGTGAGTGAGTGAGTGAGTGAGTGAGTGAGTGAGTGAGTGAGTGAGTGAGTGAGTGAGTGAGTGAGTGAGTGAGAGTGAGAGAGTGAGACAGTGAGAGAGTGAGAGAGTGAGAGAGTGAGAGAGTGAGAGAATGACGGACAGAGAGAGAGCCAGAGAGAGAAAGAGAGCGAGAGAGAGAGAGAGGGAGTGAGAGAAAGACGGAGAGAGAGAAAGCCAGAGAGAGCAAGAGAGCAAGAGAGAAAGAGAGCGAGAAAGAGAGAGTGAGAGAAAGACGGAGAGAGAGAAAGACGGAGAGAGAGAAAGACGGAGAGAGAGAAAGACGGAGAGAAAGAGAGCGAGACAGACAGACAGACAGACAGACAGACAGACAGACAGACAGACAGACAGTGAGTGTTTGGTAAGGTTCGCTCATTAACTCATTCACCAAAGTGGAGAATTCAAGCAGCACTGTTACAGGACTTGTGCCCTTTATATTTCAAACTCACCATGTGAGAGAGTTTGAAGGGTATAGTTTAGTGGATGGTTGAGAACAGGCTGTTTCTGTTCGACTGAGTACTGAGCTGAATCCTCTCTCGGTTAGTGGTATGGATTTTGGTCTTTGATGGCAAAACCCCTGTTTCTTTCATAAGACGGCACCCTCAGACACTGAAAATAGTATAGTAATATATAAATCCCTGAAGTATATCTCTTAGTATGTTACAGTATATCCAAGCACTTTTGGATCATTTCAATTGATTTATTCTTGATAAAATGTTCACAAAATCTAAGGTTATTATGATTAAAAATACTGAAGTTTGTTTTTTTACATGAAGACAACTCATACACATACACACGAGATCACACTTAAACACCAAATTCACATCTTTCAGGACTGAAACCCTCCAAATGAGCCGTATTGAGCACTGTGCAAAACCAAAATAAATCTGACTGACCAGAGCCCACACCATTACTCCAGCAACATTAAGGTTCAGGAGTACTCTTACAGGTCAGATCTTTGCGAATCATGAAGCGCAGACACAGTAAAGTGTTCTAGACCACACTGCTCAGACTGTGTGCTACAAATGGACTCCCATCAAGCACATCCCTGATGGAAGAGAGATCCATACAAAACACCACGGTGCTATTTTTAACCTGCTGACGTTCAATCCCGGACTATTGTTTCTGCTGAGAAGGAAAAAACAGAAATAGTGATACCAGCACGACTAATTGAACTGACTGGCGGTAGTCAAAGTCATATTAGATGCTTTAGTCTTTTCCAACACACGCAAAGAGCACTCTGTAGAAATGCCATTCAAAAAGAAAAAAAAAAAATGACATTGATGACTAATTCATTGCTTAATATTAACAAAGGAGTGGATAAGAAAAACCCTGTCCAGCCACAGATTAGAGAAACGCCATTCAGTTCTAATATACCAGGTGATTTCAAATCCACACAAACGCTGCATCTCGCCACCCACGCAAAATCATCACAATTAAAAGGAAAGCATCAAGGCAACACAGCGAGGGTTTGGCGCTTTTCACTCGCAAGCTTCTTGATACCAAATAACACACACAACACTCTCACACACGCCCAGATGTTCTGCACCCTTCCTCCCCAGTTGAATGTGGGCAGAGTGAAGCAATGGGAAAATTGTGAAATGTGTATAAACCCAGAAGAACCATCATTTTTTCTGCTTCAGCTCGCCTTGCTGGATTTCCTCCAGAGGCGAGAAAAAAAAAAAAAGTGATGGGAAAAGGGTCACGTAGGGAACCTGGAAGTGCTGTCAGGTCATTCACCACACACAAACTGAGTTTGAAGGGCTGCCAAAAACCCCTCCCACCCCCACTGAGACCAAGTACCCTGCACATATGGGCACAGCAGCAACAGTAAAACAGACAGAAACTCATCTCCGCTGAGGACAAAGTCCGACTCCATTCCACAGCCGGATCAGTAAACATGAAGAAAACTAGGCTGTATCTACTGAGCATATCTGTATCATTCACAAATAATGTTAGAATGTTGCTACTGTTGCCATCTTTAGCTTGAAATGTACTTGGGTGTTTCAAGCCCACAATGTGAGGTTTGAAAAAAAGCTAATAAAACAAAACAGCCATAAAAGCTGCACAAAGTGGATTTAGGTACAAAAGGTTATGATCGTTTTATCCCTATAACAGATTAAATCAATACTTTGCAGATTTTTTGAAATCAATAATCAATTCATCAGGCCACACAATAATAAAAAAAATACTATATAACTGAAAGAACGGTAGGATACAACAAAAACACGAAGACAGAATTCATTCATTAATAAAAGTGTGTGTCCATTCTGACTGTAAGAGACCAGTTTAAGAACCTAAAATCTACTAAATGCAGTCTTCCCATTGGCTACTCAGCGTGAAGGTAAAATAAATGGCCTGTGCTCGGTCATAAATGAAGATCTATTTTAATTATGAAAGCCTTAAAGAAGACAATACAAATGTCTGGCTTCAGTCCTCATCCCTAAGCGTAACTCAAACAATAATGAAAAGCAAACTGTTATTAAAAGCATGATGACTTGCTCTCTGATTAATACTTGTTTTCCTTTCAGGTGAAAATACTCAGTCTCAGATGCACAGCTCTCAGGACTGGAGATGGAGAGAAAAGAGTGAGTGAGACAGAGCGAGGAAAAAGGTGGGGGGGGGGGGGGCTCTAGATTTAGAAGAAGCACTTAGAATTTATTCTGCTTGCATCTTTCATTACTCTCTGTAGCTTTTTTCTGGGTGCAGAAACAAACATGTTCTGTTCCATCCATTTTAATGAGACAGAGTTCTCCCCAGCTCATGATCTAAGAGCTCACAGTGCTGATGAGCTAGACCTATGATGTATTAAAGCTTGTGATGTATGTATTAAGTAGTGCGAGCTTAATGCTGACACAAGCCTGGCAGCAGGAGCTGACACCAGCTCCGAGGGCCCGGATCCTAAGCGCTTTCCTGAAACACATCTTAAAATTCACACAAGAGCTCAGTGGCAAACACAGAAAGTCATTTCCTTTCCTCACTGATCCTCTCTCCAAGCCTACCAGCCAGCTCCCGTCTCCACAGCCTCCTAAACCCAGCAATGCTGCACCAACAAATACGCTTCTTATCAGGAGGTTAAGATGAACAAACTTTGTTGTCTATGGCCATGACCCATCAGGAACCCTCAGCAAGCTCTAAGCACAAGCCTGCTGTGGAAAAATACAAGCCCTCACAAAGCAACAGCTATTTAAAATAATCAGTAGCTCCATCAAAAGCTGTGGACTGGGTTTTCTGCAATGTTCTGGTTAAGGCATAACAGCTTCTTAAAGCAAGAAAACAGAAAGGTGATGTGATGAACAATTAGAAAGCAAAATATAAGAATATCACAAAGAAGTTCTGGTTTTTTTTCTCTAGTTTCAATGCCAGTCTACTGAAGTTCTGCAGATATCTGGGTCTGTTGTAGCTCCCATGTGGAAATGCATGGTGTGGTATAATCTATAAGCATATCACAGCATCCTCAAACACTGACTGAGCACTAAAACCCCTCTCCTTTTTCAAAACAGCAGCATTTTCCCCCTCAGATGATCACAGAATTTACTCAGCAGGGTAGAACTGACTTTATTCCCACTGAAAGAAAGAGTGAAGATGTTTTCTTGAGCCTTACCTTCTCTGTTCCAGGAAGCAGCGACCCAGACTAGGGCATCACCTACAGAAGCAAAAAGAAAGATTAGCTTGATTCCTGTTTAGACACACCCCCACACACACACTCTCTCTCGCCCTTTCTCTCCTGCTCTCGCTCGCTCACTCATTTGCTTCCTCTCAAACACACACGGACACACACACACACACACTGCAAAGGCTAGGTTAATGACTGCTACTGGGTTCAGACTTTGTTTTGCAGTAAATAACAGAAAAGAAAAAGAAAAAAAAAATGTTCCCTTGATTGTGAACGAGACCTTGATCATCAGCCTTTTGCTTTATATTTAAAAAGGAGACTTTTCACATCACATCACTCGGGCATGGATCTCTCCTTTCAGGGCCATAACCGCTGCAGAATGGTTCATTCTCAGTGTGATAAAGACTTTAAATTCTATTCTCTGACAGACGGTTCGGCCGGGCAAGGAATAAAGACTTGCATAAAAAGAGAGAGTATATTTTTAGACTTGAGAGATGGAGAAATCAGAGGAGCATTAAACAGGGGGACTGTCCCTGTAACTAATGATGGTAAGTTGCCCTGGATAAGGGCATCAGCCAAATGCCCCCTTTACCAAAGAACAGCTCCATCTGTGTTTGGCCCACAAAATGTTCAAGCTAATGCGAACACAGACATGCTTTACAGAATTTTGCCAAAAACGCAGACTGTAGTTAAGTTTTCGCACAATATGGATATTTACACTGAACCAGATTGGTTTTGTTAGTGTCAGTATATTAACAATGAGTTTCTGTTATTTTTCCTAGACCTTGTTGTGCATTTCCCAGTTGTTCTGTTTTAGGCCAGTCCAGGTAAAAGCTGTGAGTGTTGCAAGTGGGTGCATGTCTACAGTGAAAGGAGTTGTAGTGTTTGTTGGGCTGGTTGGGTTTATGTTATTGTTTTGTCTCAAGTGGCTTATGCTCCATTCTCTCGTTTTCTTCATATGGATATTTACACAAAAACACGTTGATTTTGTTAGTGTCACTATATTATCAATGAGATTCCAATTTAAATTGCAAGCAAGCCAGCCTACAGCAGCCAATCAAAACCAAGCAGGCTGTAAACAACGTAGGATTTGCCACATAGAAGAACAGCCTTAGCTTGATTATAAAAGAAACAGTTGAAATTAATATCACATACTTAATGTTCTATTACCTTTAGAGGTTTTGCCAATTATAGTTTTGTTATTATAAAAGCTGAATTTTCTATCGAAATACCACATGCAGGTGAAGCATACATGTCAACTGTATGTCTAGGTCTCTAATCACAGCTTCATATGCATTTCACCATAATCTCAATAAAGCTTTAACAATAGGCTACAGCTTCAGACCCAGACAAGTTAGTGTCTTCTACCTATTTAAAAAAAAACTGACTTTTTTTTTTTTTTAGCTCATGTTTGAAAAGAAGTTGTTCTTCTCTCTTCCGTCAGTGACTCATGAATTCTCTTTTACTAAAATCATGAAAATATCAAAGCAAACATCCATATCAACACATAAAGGTAAGATAAAGACCCACGAACCGTTTTTATTTTTAAGCTTCAGTTCAGGATAACTGACTGTTTTTTTAGTTTTCTGTTGTTTTTCCAAGACCTCCTTGTGTGTTTCCCAGCTGTTCTGTTTTAAGCCTTCATTGGCCAGTCCAGGTAAAAGCTGTGCGTGTTGCACGTGGATGCATGTCTACAGTGAAGGGAGTTGCAGTATTTGTTGGGCTGGTTTGGTTTATGTTATTGTTTTGTCTCAAGTGGCTTATGCTCCATTCTTTCGTTTGCTTCTTTTTTTCATAATAAGTTGCACAAACATGTGAAATCAGAATGCTGTTACACCACTGCCGTACACTGACAATACATTCAGCTTGCTAAATATGTTTGACTGCCTGGTCGATTAAATTTAGCTAAGCTCCATCTGTTGTGATGCTGGCTCAAAGTGGATTTTCCACAGATGTATTGATGCATTCTTCATTTAGATTACATTTTTTGCAATAAACTAAGTGATCAGCAAAAAAAAAAACATGTGCTGACCCTAATGTTTTAGTAAAAGAACATTTCATTTCAACAGAGCTGATTTATTATACCACACCAGTGCTGTAGATGTTCAAATCGTGTGTGCGAATGTATTGTGGGGAATTACTCCAGTGAGAGAAGGGAGTTAGGAGGCCTTGGAGCACCAACACTCAGAGACCCATGGGGGTCTAAATCCAACCCTTCTGTGCTTCACACTTTGAATATTTTGTGACTACAAGGCAAGAAAACCATATAAACCATTCATTCTAAGTCTGTGTCCAGTCTGTTGTGCAAAACCAAGTGTGCTCGCCATCAACAGCCACTTCATTACAAGCGTAACAACAATATGCGGCTGCTGAAAGTGAACGAAAACACGCGTCAAGAGAAGCATTTCAATACACAAGTCATGCCTGTCAGTCAAGAGGGTGCAAGGTTCAGCCATATTGTAATTTGATCCATATTCATGCCCCCACGTCCATACGACCTTAAATAATGGGGGCAAAAGAGGTGCAATTACTCGCTGCCACAGAGGCGGAAGATTTATGGACGCCGGCTGCACCCCTTTAAACATATTAATTTGGAGACATTTGCAATTCATTAATTCCTCTTCCCACTTCATGATGCGGGGCGTCATTATGTGGCCGTGATGGTGGAGTAAGCTCCCACTCCAGCATGCACAGGTCCAGCAGTGTGCTGACTGACAGGTCTCTTAATGAGAACCGAGAGGCACCACGGCATGACCAGCGTCTGAAGAGGCCCTTATTACGCAGCTCCAGCCGAGCCTGTGGGTAGTCAGCCTCCTTTCACCAGCCCGTGGGTGCGCTGCGAGCCTGGCCCTGGTCCCAGTCCAGTTTTAGAAGTTGTGCTTCACCCTGCTGTGAAATCGTGAGCTGGAGCACACTTTGATTCGGGAGCAAAGATCTTTCTTGTGGGGCAAACTAACAACCGGGTTACTCAACTACCCAGCCAAGAACAGACCTGTTTGTAACCCCTTGACCTCCAAAAGTCTGTTTGTGGGTGCTAGGGGTGACTTCATGTCATTGCGATGAATTACTTGATAGGCTTCTCTGAGAACATTATAGACATCATACTTTCAAACAGTGAACAGACGCAAAAGACAGATTTGCTATAGAGAGCCTGCGAACCTTAACCAGTGTATAGTAACTGCTCAAACCGCAACTATTACATAAATGCCTGATCATTATTATTTGAGCTAATCGTAATTATATAACCCAGTTCCAGTTACTTGCCATTGTTTTATTATTGATCTGTTTTTATGTCTGGCTGAAGCAAATGCATGTGAAAACAACATCTTACTGGTGTTCTAACAGGGCAAATGGTAGTTTATTTGATGTATGTTAACATCTTTAGGGGTCAGTAATATATACTTACATATAAAAACATACACTCAGACACCCACACAAGCTTAATTACAACAAGACAAACAGCAAATTGTTCATCACAACTATGTTAGTTGGTACATTATCGAGTACCAAGTATGTACTTATTCTTTTTTTGATTAATTATTTAATCAGAGGCCAACAAATAAAATAAACTTAAAAATAGTTTGACTTTGTTCAGTTAAGAGGAATACCGTTTCCCATATTCAGTTTCTAACTGCTGTCGTTCTATTATTAATAGTATACTTTAAGGGTAAAAACCATTGTTGCCTTTGTAAAATGTTCTGCTGTTTTATCTGATCCAACATATTCACATCATCAAAATAAATATAGGGCACCTGATTCAACCTCACCGATCAACTGGCCTCAGTCTTCAGAGAGCTGAATATGTAAGCTCCTGCTGAATATGAGCTCCTGAAACTACACTGAACCTTTGTGAAAAAGGCTGGAAGCCCCTAATATACTCTACTGTTATACCATTACCAATTGTGCTTTGATCTATTGGTTCAACGGATGCAAATTCTGTACGGTTTCTGATAAAATACAGTATCCATATGGCTGAAGGCTTAAGCTTGCTCCCCCAGTGGATAATCCATATGTCAGAGACAGCCTTGACAAGTCTGACTCCGGTATCAGTGTCACTGTATTTTAGTGTCAAAGATAAAAACGGTTCTGCTTACTGTAGTTATATGTCCTCATACCAAACTATTCATGAACAGCCAGTGTAGTGAGGGACAATATATAAAATCCAGATAGCGGGTAAACAATATTGGATCGAAATCACAAACCTAGACTATAATACTTGTATTGTTCTTTAACAGCAGACATCCATGTACAATATAAGCACAATCTAAAACCTAATCAACTTGTCATACATTCAGTTGCATCAAAATACCAGCTTTAATAAATTGAATAAACTGTGCCAGAACTGAATACAGTTCAGTATTTTTCCAATTTCGTTCGAAATATTGTAAGAATATTGTTTTCAGTCTTATTTTTTGGAGCATTTCATGAGTGTATTGAACCGTGAGCCCTGAATTGTCTATTGAATTGAATCGCAAACTGATTGCATTGTTACAGATCTATCAGTTCAGTCCAATTATGCTGAAACAATGCTGGCAATCCAGCTGATTAGAAACCAGTGGCTAATACATGGCTATTGGGGCAGTACATAATAGTCTTTTCTCCAAGAGACACTGAGAACCCTCTCCAAGCGCTGCTGAATAATTTATTAATGTGCAATTATTACCACAGAGTCAGAACTCAGTATGGGCTTAAATATTGCATGGTCGAAAGGTTCAAATTCTCGACACGCACAGTTTCTGCATACGACCAATGAATCAGCCAAGGCCAACGAACTCAGGTGCCCCAAGTAAAGTGAGCTGCATAAATGGAAACAGTGATGTACATTATTTCTTAGAGTCCTAAATTAAATATAGATGGCCATATTATATAATATTATAATCATAGACTAATTTCTCAAATTCCAAACAGACCTCTGGAAAAAAAAGAAGGACTGGAAGAAATTACGTTTTCTTTACACAAAACCGTGATTCCATTAATTCCACTACATTAACATTCCACTACAAGCTGGGACATTTTAAGCATTTATTTTAGATGGAATTATGAAGACAGAATCACAGACAAAGCCCCAAAGCTGCAGCGGGTGGACTTGCTTTCAGTTTCAAGGTTCATGGCTCTTGATAAATACACAGCACAGCCAACTTAACGCTTTCTCACTTCCTTCCATCTTAGACTAGAGTCCTTCACAGCCCATTAAGCCATCCACTTTAGTGAAGGTCAGCCTAGGAGATGCCAGAGGGAGCCATGAAGGCCAGTCCTCACAGCCGCAGGAGCGGGCTGGTCCAGACGCTTCAAACTGGACACTTTACACATTTCACTTCATTTCAACTCAATTTCATTTCACGCATGAGCGCACATTTTGTCCTTTTCCTTTCATGCATAAGGAAACGTTACATTTATTTCCATTCAATTGGACCTGTTTTGATGACTAAATGAATGGTTTGCACCCTGAGAGTGCTGTGGGAGGAGAATCCAGTGATGTTTCGATGGCCATGGACACAAGTTCATCAAAGCAGAAAGAGTGCAAACTGACAGACTTGGTCTGATAGGAAAAATGTCTCTTTCCTTTAACTTTGATGTCACATCTAAACCTGATATCAGCCAAGGCAGCACAATTGGCCTCACTTTCTTTGAGTGCGTAGGGTGCCCCTCCCTCTTCTCCCATCAATGGTAGCTAATTCAATGGTAGCAGACAGTAGGACTAAGTGTTCTCCTCCAAGCGTGTTGAGCTGTGCAGTGGTGCTTCACTCCACTCGGAACCGTGTGCTAGCATTCCCCATCTCAGAACTGGTGGTACTGCATGACTGGTGGAATACCGGTGGGTGGATTTGGACTTGGCTGAGAAAAATGGACGCTGATGAGAAGGCCACGAAAAATAATCCAAAATGAAAATCTCTTTAGATGATCACTCGTCTGTAAAGATGGCATTTTTGAGATACGAGGTTTTGCTATCACAGGCATGACATGCAGGTGTATCTGTGACATTTCCTGCAAGTGTCTTTACATCTGCCCACTTAATCTCATTATCTCTCTCCTTCTTTCACCATGTGTCTCCGCAAACACGAGACATCTGCCAGATGCACTGATTATGTCTATATTGCATCAGTGGGTCCAGCACCATATCTGTATGTCTACATGAGTGCAAATCAGGTTCAGTATTCAGATGTCTGATTACGGCCACACAATTCCAACTCACAAATATCTGCCACTATAGATCTTGCTTCTTTGTGTAATGTAATATCGGTTTTCTCTATTAGTTTTTATTGCATTCGTTTAGCTTTTCCAAATTTCTCATGAATTTAACTTAAACCTTAACATTAAGAGTCGGCTCCAG
This sequence comes from Brachypetersius gabonensis, assembly GCA_037577145.1. Classification (NCBI taxonomy): domain Eukaryota; kingdom Metazoa; phylum Chordata; class Actinopteri; order Characiformes; family Alestidae; genus Brachypetersius; species Brachypetersius gabonensis. The sequence goes on along the minus strand of JBBJLR010000111.1, from coordinate 33,690,898 downwards.
GGCTCATTTCACTACATGTTATATACACACTTGTATAACTATGTATGTGACAAGTAAAATCTTGAATCCAGAATATTTGAACATCCGGTAATGGGATTTTTGGAAATCGGTGAAAGTTGCCAAAATCAGTCGTGGAACAGCTGCCTGCATAAATGCACCTCTTGCTGTCATTATGTACTGTCCAAATATTTATTTATTTATAATATTTATTTTATAGGTACATTAAAAACGGTCATTCCAGTTCCTCAGGGGATGTCTTTAAAAGACGTTCAAACAGGATCTTTGGTGCGTAACTTTGCTCAGTGGCATGTGCGCAGGTCAGAATGTGTCTGCATCTCTGTATCTGTCTTTCTCTCCATCTCTGTAAGCTAAAATTCTGAAATATATGCTCGTCAGCACCTCCGCTTAATGCAATCGACACCAGATTCTGTTTTTTTATCTCCCCAGCTAAAGCTGTTCACTGATCAGTTTGTCAAACTGGGGCAAAGCCTACCTTTTTAATGCGCCAGATCATGGGAAAAGAGAGGAGGAAGAGAGAACATGTGAAAAAAGGGACGATCTCTAGATCTCTCCTGGAATTTTGCCAATGATAGGATTTTGGGAAAATAAATGTTTTTCTCTTTTTTACTGAGTGTAATATGACAGTATAAGGAATAACATCACTCCAAATATGCTCTCACTGAAGAAGACAATACAATACACTAACTGACTGAATCACTAACATTACGTGTTTGAGCATCAAACCACAAACCACATGAACTTCACACGTGTTTACTGAAGCCTCTGGTAATTTGACGCGTTGCAGGTGAAGTACCACAGCAAAAGAGAAAGCAAACATGTACTACAAAGAGGCCGTAGGTACGAGACCTGCTGAATTAATCATTTTATGACCCATTTCTGTCGTGAATGAAGGCATAAATCAGTCAACCAAGCAGAAAACCAGGTGAGCTGGGAAAGGTCAAAAATCAATAAAATGATTTTTCAACAGAGCACAATTTCACATAAATGATAAAGAAACCCTTCGTCGGAACATGTGGTGCGACCATATGGCCACAGATGGCCAGAACTCCTCCTCTGCTGGTACATTCTTCAAATCCTTGAAATGTTTTAAAGCACGGTCTAAAATGCCAGACTCGGGTCTTCGCTCCAAAACTAATACACCAGGTCATTCAGAAATGGCACCAAGACAAAGTTCCCTGGTTGCTATGGATACCACTGAAAACACACACACACTCAGACACACACTCAGACACACACACACACACAGACACACACACACACACACACACACACACACACACACACACACACACACACACACAC
>JBBJLR010000111.1:33658881-33686128 GCA_037577145.1 Brachypetersius gabonensis | reverse complement strand
AAAATGAGCAAGCAATTGGCTGTTATTCCTCACAAAAAAGGTTTTTATTCAAACTCAACACTTTTATTAGATCAAAAATTAAAACCTTTGTGCGCCACTAACTTAAAATAACAGAACATTGATCGTTTTTTAACTTGAAAAAAAATAATTTATTCATATATGACCGGGAGAGCGGACGAGAGCGTGCGGGAATCGTCACGAATTTAATTCATGTCTCCTGCTCTGAGCTGTGTGCTCTTCTTTGGTGCAAAAAAACCCGACTCCCTGCAGCAAAAATAGCATGTTCCCCGGGTCACACACACCCCCTGCAGGTGGACTTTGGTGACGAATTAAACGAAGCCTCGAGGCAAATTCTTTGCCTACATTTTTTGTAATCGAGTCATTCGAGTTACTCGAATAATCATTTCAGCCCTAAAGGCGATAGAAGTCAAAAATGGAGAAGCATTGAGATGCATTGAGAATAATTTCATAACCATGTCTTGGCACAGTGAGCTGAAAACACATCAAATTATGAGGTGCCTAGAGATTCCTGCCCCTGATGTTTAAATCTAAAGGATAGGTAGTGGTTGAAACCAGACAAATATCATGAGTAGATCTCAGCAAAAAAATAATAAAAGGTTACATGTGGGCCCTTAGAATCATTGCAGAAATCTACATGAATAGTTAGGTAGAGATCCATAGTTTTGGACGTTCGGTAAAGCTCAGGTCCACCTGCTGTATCTGCAGGTATTTGTTTCAAATCGTTCAACACTAACCAATTTCACTAATGCACTCTGTTCTTCTAACAAAGAACATAAGCAGGAATCGTGAATTGTGTTTGAAAGAAATACCTGTGGACAAAATAGTCGTTGATGAATGGAGGTAAGCACTCGTGCTCCAATACTCTGCAATCGGTCATCAAGAAACAACATAAGCTCAAACCCAACAGCCAGAGGTGTGTTTTCAAAAGCAACTCACACACCATTTTATAGAATAACCACACCTTTTGCTGCTTTAAAGTATACTTTTGGCCAAAAATAACCAGAGACTGAAATGTTGAAAGGCATAAAACAATTTGAGTCAATCTTTCATAATACAGCTCTGTGCAAAATCATTTTCCCCAGCTGAGAATTTTCTGTTCCTATATGGCCTAATCTCTTGTGAGAATGTGAAACAGCTGCAGCTTAAATTACTCCAATTGCTTACTGATGGCAGGCTGCAGATGTTCTGTTGTTTATGAACGCGGAACAGCCAGAAATCAAGATGCGACGAGCCTATGGCCAACAATGAAGATGAGACTGTCGTGGTATAGAAGATACTGAATAATTCATTTCTGGCCGTCTGCCTCGATACTCTCCCTGACTTAGTGCGCTCTTAGCTGGGAGTAGCTTTCTTGACAAGTCGCTCGTCTCGTTTAGAGCACAAAGCCCAGGTCTCACCATTAGTTACTGCTACACTCTAAGAGAAACTCCCCCAGCTACCAAGGCTGATATTCAACTTCGCGACGGCTCATTTTAATGGAGGGAACTCAAAAGGAGAGATGACCTTTAGGATTCCACTGCAAACCATGTGGGAGGCAGAAGGACAAAGAACCAGAGGACAATGAAAATCCACAGTTTTTGCCCTGCGAGGAGGTCACTTGCTGGGTCCTTCCACTTGAGGGTTTACTGAAGATGGATTTTGCATGTGCAGCTTTATATTTCAGCATAAACGTGTGACTACCGCTGCGACTTTCACAACTGTTTCAAGATGATGGATTCTAAATGTGGAGCTTTCTGGGAGCACATTTAATTTCAATTAGTGTTAGTCATTGTGAACCGCAATCTTGTGCAATACAAGTTAATTGGTACATTCATAAAGTGCCTTCTTTGCTTCGGATGGAATGTATTCGATTGCTAAGCGGGTAGTTTTGCTGGCAGGTGGTGGGATGTTATTAAAGTCTTCACAATAGTCAAGATTACAGAGAACCTGATTAAGATGTTTTTGAGGGCCTCTTCAAGACCACCCGCAGGAAGGCTGTAACGATTTCAAAATAGTACAAGCTAAGAAAGCTGAACAAAATGTACTGAAATTTAAAATTTATAGACCCATCTGTCTCCTCTGAGGGTCTCTCATTTGCTCTCCTGTGTGGAAACCAGTCAAGGATCTTCACTAAGCATCTATGTGCATCCTGCTGATATCAAATGGGGTGGGGGGAGTGTTATCCATGCACTGACTCTCAAATTATGTTTTTTCAGTTATTCATTTCAAGAGGTAGTATTTTTCAACCCAAGTCCAATTCAATCCAATTAAAAATCCAAACGTATATATCACACCTTATTATACGTGTATTGTTACGCCTCTGTGGTCTAAAAATACGAAAACACTTGAGCGCATGAAGCTTTAGGGTCCACTGGCGGCACGAGAATCTTATGAAATTGGTCCAATGACAATGCTGGAGAATACAATGACAAGAGCGAGGACTTTGTGAGTGGGTAGAGGAGATAGATATAAATGAGAAGAGGAAACACAAAATGAGAATATGAGAGCAGGGAAAGCAGCCAGGCTTATGAGGGGGTTGTCAGCAAAAAGCTCTCTTTGTTGGCGGTAGTCCCTGTTCAGTCGCCGGGCTCACTGTGCTACACTATCATTAGCTAGAGAACAGAGGCCAGAATCCATGGCAAACTGCCTCACTTTCCAAATGAAGACAGAGGCATAGCTTGTAGTTGAATGTTGAGTAGATTCAGTGAATTTGGGCATTACCTGCCCATAAAAATGAAGCTAACAGCACACAACATCTTATTTTATCTCCCATATCAAAGTCTGAGAGCTTATAGATTATGAACCCTGATGCACTGCACACATTGAAGGGGAACCTTGTTGAAGATGTCAAGGTGTTGTCCTGGACCCCAAACTCACCAAACGTCCTTTGGGTAGCTTAGTGGTTAGGGCTTTGCCCATGTAATCAGAAGGGGTTGGGTTTGAATCCCAGGACTACTAGTGTCATCACTGAGGTACCCTTGAGCAAGTTACCGTCCCCACACACTGCCTCCCGGCGCCCCCATTGGTGGCAACCCCCTGCTTCAATTGGTAATTGGGTTAAATACAGAGAAAGAATTTCCCATTGTTCACACTGTGTGCTGTGGTGTGTTCATGTGAGACTGTAGGGGGCTGCTTTACTTTACTTTACCAGGGTGGCAGGGAGTCCTGGAGCCCCAGTAATCACAGGGGGAAAGGCAGACAAACACCCTGTCCATAGCAGGTAAGACACACAGACAAACACACACACATTATTAGCTTTCGTACACAAGATGATTTGCGTATTATCCGCCACACAGCAAAAGGATATCAGTCTGGCTGATGGGATATGGGTTTGTCTACCAAGTGTGAACAGACATGGCTAAATCTGACAATCCAGATACTCACCACATGATATGAGCAGGTATAAACAGGGTGTATCATGAATGCAAGTTCAGTTGAGAGTCTTAAAGAAGTGAGGGAGATCACAGACAGAATGCCATGCAGACAGGTCACATGGTGCTAGCTGTTGTGTGCAGATAATAAAAGCATCATAGTGAAGGCAGTGTGAACACTTCACGAAGGAATACGTTACAGAACCTGGTTCAAGTCCGTACTGCCATACATTCCTGATCAAAAGCTATCATGACTAATGAAATTCTAATAAACTAATAAACTCCCTACATGAATACAGATTAGATGCTTTGTAGCATGTGGACTACATTGGTGCCTCATGAATTCTCCCTCCTGGAGAAAGATGCTACCGATGGGGTAGTCACACACCCATGGCGATGCCTTCTGTTCAGCCCTTCTCCGCATTCACAAAGGCTTGAGCTCAAACTGTGTGCCTGGTATTAATATTAATGCTACACGCTCACAGCCAAAGTCCCCTCTGACCAAGACACATTAGTGTAGGAACGGTAGTGACAGGTCATGCCAGTAGCCAGGATGAGCAGAAGAACTTTCAGGAACTGAATTATTATTCTCACTGGTCGGGTTTCGTTGGGCATTTGCAGGTTCTTACAGTTTCCATTTTCTTTTTTCCTGATTTATTGTTCAGTTTTTAAGAATTTTACATCAAAACATTTTATATAAGTTTTAAAACAAGACTACGTCATGTCTTTATTAAATTTGTATTGAAATGAAAAACAAATAGCATTAACTTACAAGCTAAATATCTCAGTTAAAGCACTTTAGAATGAAAAATGTAACTCATCACAGCTGGTTTGGCTTGTTATTTCCAACATGGAGTGACTCACTGCCAGAACGTTAATGCAAAGTTAGCTCTGCTTGCTCTTTAAAATGTTACTTACCATCACAGCCAGTTTCATTGATGTATTTAGAAAACACTCTTATCAAGAGTAACTTGAAAGGGTAGCAGCGTCAGATCTCTTCCCCAAAGACCCTTAATGGCAGGCAGCCTAAAGCAATGATGCTCTACCCTAGATAAAGAATCAAACCTCAGGTTTCCCATGTGTGGGGTAAACATGTCATCCACTCTGGTACTCAGCATTTCTCACTGAGGCTCTCTATTGAAGCAGATGTTTGAAAAAAATATTAGACAGATAATGTTAAAATGTAGTACAATTCCAGTTGTGATTCTGTCCCTACATGGAAATTCCATCAAGTCTTAAGTGGTTCCATGAAAAAGAAATCCACAGAGACCAACATTTGGTACAGCAGCTTTGTAGAATACCTCTGAATCCCACTGCTCAGTCTGACATCGTGCTCTTAAATTTCTTCTTTGTTTTGTTTTGAAGAGCACTGCTCGTCATTGAGATTCTCCATGCCACCATGCTAGATGCTGAAGTAGCTTACAGAAAAAAAAAATGAAGAGGCACTAGCAATTTTCTGATCCAAACCAGAAAGTACAAGCATACCTTAAAACTAAGCATTTCACTAGGTGTGCTGGGGCAAGCTCCTTCTCTTTGAATGCCATTTTCCATTTATTTTCTCCAGCCCTGCATCCAGCCTATGTACTCTGGACGTTTTTCTGTGAATAAATATCCAAAGGCCATGCAGAGGTTTCTCTGCAAGTCATTTGCCATCAATAATACTAGCAGTAGAGCTACCAAATCCATTTTGGTTGCCTGTAACTCTCACACATCAGTGTATTTTCCAAGCGGTAGAGTGGCATGATTTAATAATATACAGCAGGGCGACCCAAAGATGCTAAATTCTCATTCAATAAAATACGTACTGGCCACCACAGACTGTCTACAAAAGAGAAATGGAGTAGGAAAAAGGTGCAGAAAAAGTGCACTGCAGGCACTTATCCACCTAAGAGGAGCTGACAATGGCTTCCATTCTTCTCAAGCCTAAGACATGCCCCTTCTCTCAAGCAAGTCGGGCTGAGGGGTTAAGCTCTCGAGTCGAGGGGACAATAAGTCAGTACACACACACTGGATCAATGGTACCATTGTTCCTCTCCTGGTTTAGTCACCAGGCACTGAGCTAAAAACCTTTAACACTGTCAATTAAAATAACAAAAAAAGAGCATACTCCTATCTGTGCTGAGTATCAGGTGGTGCTGTTAAAGGTTTTCTCGGAAGAGGATCTGCAGAAATAGGTTAAATGCAAATTAATTGTGCACACTAATGTGTGGATATAAAAACCACATATAGATTCCTATCATTCCGTAGAAGAGCTGAGGAAAATCCATTAAAATCAGCATGGTACTGTTTATATTTTTAATCTACTCAAAGACAGAGGATGAGAATTAGGTAAAAACTGGTACATTTACATCATGATATAATAATACTGCCCTGGTTAAGAAGCACAGCAAGAAAATGTGTAACTATCACAGGATTAATAGAACAGGGTTCGGAAAATAGCCTTGAATGCAAGCAGAAGCCACGGGCTAAAAGTTTTAACAGTGCTCATCCTCCCCCAGCTGTCAGTGCAGGGCTCAGACACGGCCCTGCGTATTTCACATTATAGCAACTCCCGTCAGGTTTTAATCAGATTCATCACAGTGACCCGATGGAACAGCGCCATAGAAAAACGGCTGTTGGACGACCTCCCATAACCCTGGCCTTGGGTTGGAGTTGGCAAGCATTCCATCCTGTCATTGACAACAGCTCCTGCTTGTAGAAGAGTTATTACTACTGCACGGAGCCCTGGCAGAACCGAAGACAGCAAACTGGAGCAGATGTGAGTCAATGTCAAAGTGAAGCTCGGAAACACTATTATGTCTTCAGAGCCCAAAGTACGCGATTAAGTTACAGAGACTTTGTAAAAGTCATTCTGAAGGTTTGTTATATAAACCAAGAAATTAAACCATTTTTTGTCAATGTTATTACTGACTCCTGGGCAAACATCGGCAAGGAAGCAGAAAACATCGAGCAAGCCACTCTTTTCAAAAAGCTGGGTAGCATTCAAATTTGTTTTGGTATCAGTACCAAGCCACCTTTGTTCCAGCATTCAATGATGCTTATAGACAGAAATGACAAACCATTATCAGAATTATAGCTTTAGTGCTAATAACACGATATAAATACAAGAATGAATTCAAATCAAAGAAAAATAAGATATATATTGTCAGGACGCTTGACCGCTCGTGTGCAATCAAAAGAAACCTGAACCTGCATGAGAGAAATGTTCAAATTCGAGAAGTACACATTTTTTAATTCAGTTTATACACAGTCGGGTACGGCCACAAAATGATATACCAATCTTTAATACAGAAACCTATTCATTTGTTATGTTCCGTTTCTAACCAGCGCTGCAGTGCATTTGATGCCAGTTTCAGTTTAAAAATGGACATTTAAGATCATAACAAGCATTTAAGTAAGATTCCTTAGCTTGCATATTTCAGTTGTTAGTAATTCCTTCTGTGAAGGCCTCAAGGTCTTTCATTACTGGAGCATGAGCCTGTTAGCATTCCGCTAACCTGCTCAGCCCACTCTACTGGCAATACTTCATCAGCATTTTCACGTATGGAAACTCACTAGACTTGAGTAATTGCGAAGGATATTTACGTCCTTTATGCTCATAAAGCTTTATGCTCATAAAGTTCTTGTTCTATCTTCACCTTCACTCGGCTACAGTGACCTCTGCAAACTGCCTGCTGTTCCATAATATCTCAGATATTTAATGGGCTATTAAATGATAACTTCAAGAGTAGGCACTCTTTCTTTGACTTTGCTAAAAACAGTAATGAATCATAAAAAATAAGGTTGATACTAATTCTCCAACAGTATTTTTAAAGGCCTACTTTTACATTACATTCATTACATTTACTGACCACAATGCATACAGAATGTACTTTAGGCCAGTAGTTCCCAGCCCTTCCAGCTTTTGGAACTAACTGGCCTGTCTGGGTTCCTCCCTCTTTTGCCCATGACTGCTCTGATTGGCACCAGCACCCCCACAACCATAGTTAAGGACAAGTAGTACTGATAATAGATGGATGGATAGGTGGATGGAATTTAGAACTAGCATAGTTGTTGTCTCACTAACCTTTGCTGCGTTGGTATAAAAGTTTGGCACTGAATGACATCAATGTGCTCAATACTGTGGTGATCCTGAAGTATTTGGTTAATGCCATTCAGGTATTTCATTTTGATACCCAGCCTCATTGCTGACAAACCTGAGTCAAAGGTACAATCAGTATCCTTTTAGAGATCAGGACAAACTAAAGGTCAACTCTTTGAGTGAAACTGAAGCGGACAATATACTTCTTGAGAAATCTCCTTCAGTAGAGCCTCAACTACCTCCACTACCTTTAACTTAAAATACCTCAAAAACACCCTTCCTGGAGTTTCAAAAAAGCAGGCCCATCATTGTTTTATTTTTGTGCTCATAACTGAAACGGAGTGTTACATAATCTCTGCCTATTGTGATAATCCTCAGATCTCTTGCGACGTGAATGACAGATTCCAACCACTGCTACGACACTTGCACAGCTGGGACGCCCGAATAAAGGTTTAAAAGCAGAGTTCTAGATCTTCGTTACAATACAATATTCAAGTTGCCAGCAGTGCTGTCTACAGCTAGCTAAAAGGAGTATAGGCCATAATGGGCTGACCCCAGGAGACCCCTAGGCCTGTAGGTATTCACTGTGTGATTCTCACACTATCTTAGCACGGAGACAGGGATTTGGAGGCCCAGGGGGATGCACTGCAGCTGCAGCTCACTCTGTCCAAAGACAGTCAGCTATTGTGATTGAGGTACCATGGCAATCGCAAGAAGAAAAATAGACCTGGGTTTTTAAAAAAAAATGCATATTGGGGTATATCAACTCCCTTTCCCTGACCACAGCTTTTAAACTTGACTTTCAACCACAGAAGAATTTTTCCCCCTCATTCTACTTTTAAATTCCACCACCTGCTCTTCATTCAAAGCAAATATTCTACATAATCTGGCTACAAGAAAAGCCCATGACTAAACCTAGGTCTCTAAGGGCAGCATGAGAGAGAAATCTCATTGTGAATGCACCAAGATACAAAAGAGAAGCAAAAGGATCCCATTACACACGCATCTGCCTGTGAATGAGCTGAGGAGCCAATCCTGTATTTGTTCAAAGGAAAAAAATTAAACAAAGACCCTTTTTCAGTCCCATTCTTTCAAAGAGGAGCTGTGATGTGACCACAAGAACACACCTCACTGTGCTCCCAGGATCAACACCTGCACAACAAAAGGCATACTGTTCTGACAATGTTAATCCTGCCAAAACATCAATAGAATGTCCATAGTTAGTTCATGAAACCTCATTTGAAAATGTCATGATTGAATAATATGTAATAACTACATGGGCCATGGCCTTAAATGCACTAAACATTTTGGGTAATTGTTGGGTATTCAAACCTTTTAATATTGTTACCAATGGATATAATTAAACCCACCAAATTTACATTTTATAACTATATCAAATATGTAAATGTATGCAAAATATGCCCTCTCTTACACTCCTTTTTTTACACAATTAATGGCCAGTGCTGCCGGACAGCAGAATACAAGCTCTTTTAAACTGTAAAAGTATAAACAAAAATATTTCATAGCTGCAGGTGCCCATTCCACTGAAAGCAGCATCATTAAGCACCCATTCTTGATCTGTCCGGCAAGGCTAAATCCCATTTGTTTACACTGTTCCAATTGAACGCATACATTAACTAAAATAGAGAAAACTATGTGAGGCCCTCAACTAAGCAGTGATCAACTAAGCGGTAGAGGTTAATGACTAATTCTGCCAATCAACAGCCTCTGAAAGATCTTTGGGTTGGAAAGATTGCTTGCATCATGTGCTAAGCAGAGCGGTTAATGCACTGAAACAGGACGGTAGAGTTCCAAGGGAGCTGACTGACATAAATTTGCTTCTGTAGCTGGCGAACTATAATTCTTTCTTAGTGCTTTGACGTCTGCAAAATGGGTTTAGCTTTGGGTGAAGTTTGATGCGATGGACAAAACCGAAGGGGCTGCTGAAAATCACTAAGCTACAACAACGAAAGAGCAAAGAAATGAACATCCTTCAGAATTTTGAACTCCTTGAGCCTTTATTATGCAAGTGTGCTCTCATGAGAAACTAACATGAAATACGTTTACACGGGACACGAAACACATCAGATTTTCTTTTTCACAGAGAAGCAAGACACCGTACAGATGTGTTCACTGTCAAAAAACTGTACCTTTCAAGGTAAAAAAACCTAAAAGGGTTTTCAGTACCTATAGATACAGCATATGATTGTACCCCATTCCACTCCAGTTATAGTTTATGGTTTGACTCTTAAACGTAGACTTTCGTTTTATTATGATCTTTTGACAATGTCAACTTTACCCAAAATGTAAAGTACTTTTCAAACGAACTTTTATCAATCATACCATTTCTCATACAATTATACTGAGTACGCAATTATACTTCAGTTTTCTGATGGTGAACTCTGTATAAACTATTATGCACACTTCTATTAGGGCCTCATTTTTGAAATTCAAATATCAAAAGTATGCACGAACAATGCCTGTGATGGTTTTTGTTCAGAGAATTGAAAATTGCAGTGTGGTACAATGATAAAAACCCTTTACAACACTCCTAATCTACATATATAATCAGTAATATATGACGCCACTGTATAAACAGATTGTGCCTCACATTTGAAATGAAAGAATTCGAATGCCGCTGTAGACTTTGACCAAAGATAAATATAGGCTACCAAAAATAAATCCTGCAAAAAGCAGTATACTTCAAGACAAAGCCTGTCCCTCAGGCTCAAAAGTACATCTTGAGATTCAGTGCTAATGCACATTCTAGGCAAACAGTAGTGTCACGCTAGATACTAATTACATGACAAATGAAGAGAGGAAAAGGCAAAGGGAAAAAAAAAAAAAAAGTCTTAGAAGTGTTTATGATTTATTCTTTTTGTAAATTCCATTCCTCCCCATTCCTTTCCCTTTTTTTCAGGGTGATGAAACAAGCATGCTATTTCATACATTTTAATGAGACTGAAGACATCTCAGCCCATGATCTAAAGACTCACAGCGAGGGCGTAAATGGGGAAGATGACGGACAAGCAGATGTGTGCATGTCACAGGAGCTGTATGCTGTCGGGTTCATAAAAAGATTCTTTTCCATATTAATATTTAATTAATGTTAGCGCATCAATGTTTTATCCAAGGTCATTTATATTGTTCTGATCATCATGAAACGTTCATATAATGTCGAAAGAATGAAAAATGATGAAAAAAGGGGTCTTGATATGACAGCAGAGATATGTAGAACAAGACAGACCACAGTGCTGGGGACTCTTTTGGATTCCTTATCAAAGTATCTGAAAAATGAGCCCTTAAAACATTTAACTGTAAACATGACAGATGCTCTGAATCAGTAATCAAAACAAAGGCCTAACAGAGCTCCAGCTCTTTATGAAGCTTGGCAAGGGTGCACCTGTGGGCAGCGAAAGCAGCACTCAGTGTGTGTGTGTGTGTGTGTGTGTGTGTGTGTGTGTGTGTGTGTGTGTGTGTGTGTGTGCAAGCAATACTGAAACAGCGAGAGTCTTAGCAATCTGTCTAGCAAGCTTGGATGACCAATCGATTAGATAAAAGCCCATGCTGAGCAAGAAAGGCAGCCTTAGCCATTTCTTCAGTGAGGTGAAGGTGTCGAACTGAAAGAAAATTGATTCATTCAAGTTAACTGATTTAGGGGGGGGAATAAAACAATCTCTACATTATTCAATGCAGAACATCACATTATACCTGGCACATCAAAGCAAAGAGACTCCGATTACCACAATTGACATTTCGCAGCGGTAAAAACACTTCATTTACATAAAAAAGAAAAGAATAGAAAAAAGTGGAAGAGTTAAGCCTTGAGCTGTGAGCGCTCACAAATCTGCAGCTTAGTCAAGAGTGACAACACGGAGAAGTCAACAGGAACGAGTCCAAACATCTTGCACAACTTCACCGTTCGATTTCATTTTAAGACGCCCAAATCTCAAAAGCCTTTGGTTTAAACCCAAGCATCCCTGCCCTTTCCTGGGCTTTTTCACTATGAAAGGAGATACAGGCAAAAAATGGCTCCACGTAACAGGAGGACAAAACCAGTAAGAGACAGAAAGAGCATGTCGGGGGGGAAAGAAACAGCACCACATTTTCCATTTTCCTCTACAAGTGAAAAAGCGCATGAATTATGGATGTGAGCTAGCCAACAGCGCGAGAATTTGATCCCTGACCAGACAGCTCTTGGCTCCCCATGGAGCCACCCCCCTGCTGCTTCCTTTTCACATTGCCACCATCCATTCCACACTACCCACTCCAAAGAGCCGGGTTCGAGCTGCAGCCAAACACACTCACCCTCAACCTGTCAGCAATCGAGGCCACTGGCCAGACGACATGGAACACCGCTCAGTTCCTCAGAACAGACCACCCTCCTGACCTGATTAGACTCTCCAACTACAAATGCTGTGTAAATGGTCCCTTTGGTGCTATTCTTCATCTGTCGCCATGAATTTTTATCAAGAGAATGGTCATGACGCACGACGGGCCTGTGGCACCCCTAAGGTTGATGAAGCACATGTAACATATGCAAGAATGAAGATCCTCTGAGACGCACCTTAAATCATGTGCACAAACCCACAACACATCTGGGATCAACACGGCAAGGCGGCTGCTGTAAACACACTGACCTCCAGCTCAGCTTCCAGATGAGAAGACACGCATGACTTTCAACCGAACCCACAGGGAGTTAATGGGTGGCATAAATAGATTGAGTTCTACTCTGGAAAATATGTTTAATCGCATAAAACATGCCCATCCGTGCCAAGGCCAGATCAATGAAGGAATATAGACTCGGCTTTTACTTCCCTGAAACAACGCAAGTAGGGAAGTAAAAGCCGAGAGCTGCTTTCCAGGATAGTATTTAGATGGTATTCGTGGAAATAGTAAAGTGGTAATTGAAAAAGCTGGAAATCGAATTAAGCCACAACCACAAGGGTGCGTGTGAGGGAATAGTAGCTATTTAAAAAAATAATAAAGAAAAAAAAATAGGTTAGTGGTTCATATGAACGCTTCAGGGCAGGATACAAAAAGACAGAAATGAATGTCAAGCCCTTTTTAAAGACAAAAATTATTTTTTATTAAAAAAGCAGGGCAATACAAAACTCTGTCCTTGCGGCCACATAGTCAAATTAAAAAAAAAGAAAAAGGTATTTCAAGACTAAAATCTATCCTATGTTTCTATGTAAACTAAGGCCATCAAAACAATGAATTACCTTGGGCTCATTTTACATATGAGTCGTTTTTCTCTTTCACTAGCATGACAGTGCTGCATGTTTCTGGCCTTCAAACCACAATGAACCCAAAATGATGTCATGAATCTTAGTGTAAATCACATTGGAGCGGAGCGATCCTTTTCACGAGGACTGATGCATCTCCGGTTTCTAGAAACGGCACCCTGACCTCAGTGAACAAACCTCAGCCTTGCTTTTCAAGGCTTAACTTACAAATACTGGAAAACGAGAGTGCCTTACATAAGATGGGTTAAAGGGTCTGTTCTGCTCACTCATTTAATCAATCGTCTAAAAAGGACCTTCACTTTCCAACAGACATTTTAAATCAAATGCTATAATGTAAGCTTGTGTGAGGGCGAGTCTGCTGGTTTCACCCACATTATCTGTATGTCAAACTGAAGGTGGGAAGGAAAGGGATAAAAAAATTTTTAAAAAACTACGGCCGTGCAGTGCAAATTAATATGCTTGGTTCCAGTTTTTCGGGCCGCTGATTAAGTTTTTCAAGAGACGGATGGCAGACTTGAGAATGGTGCCCTCCGGCAACTGTTTTTAATTATCACCGAGTTATCCAGAGCATCAGTACAGCACTCAATGAGCAGCGTTCATCAGCAGGACTCTGCCCGGCACTCATTGGGTTCCTTGGTCAAATGAGAGTCGTTAATAGTCTCATCTAAATAGCAGCAGAGGGTCCTTTATTTCTCTCTCTTTCACTAGGTATTGGCTGTAACGACTTGAGTTGGAGCAAAGTGTGCCAAAGAAAGATCTTTCGCAATTATATTTCACACACAGCCCTGTCAGCCAGCAGTGTCCACAACGGTAGCATTTCTATTCCAAACTGTCCATTGTGTCCTCGTCAAGTGGACGGTTGCACAAAGGGAGACATTCATCAGGGCAGTGACCTCCACTTTATACAAAGAACAGTGCAGTATAATGACGTTAGTCTCCATATTAACTTACTCAGTGTCCCAGATCACACAAGCCAAGCAAATCTAGACTGCAGAGCCATCGCAATAAGAAAAGAAAACATGAAACAGTTGCACTAATTTGCCAAATCTAATCTCAGATGCAAAAGGTAAATGACAGAAAATGAACCAATCCGAACCAAACCAATCTGAAATAGTCTAAAATGCGAGGCAATTACATAGAGAGCAGCCATCAGTGCAGTCATGGCTGCATTCCAGATCAAATGTGTTTAAAGTGCCTCTTGACATTTTGGCACAGCATCCTGGAATACAGCTGAATTAATTGTCCAGACTCTTTCAGAAATGGAAGATTAGAAAAAAAGGACGAAAGGCAGAGCTCGAAATGAGAGGATGGACATAAGATACTATTTATAACCCCCCTCCCAAAGTGTCTAAATAAGACTAACTCCAAACAGCCACATGTTAACCAACCAGTTATTCAGATGAAGCTCGTGTCAACAATTCAATCACAATGAAACTGCAGCAGAGAAGCGGTCAAACATTACATTACAGCCTCCAGCCCTGCAGCTTTAGGTAGTTTAGAGAAAGCTGTTCTTGGGGTAACTTTCTGCAATTCAAAAGAATTTCTGCCGGATCTCTTACGTGACTCTTACAGAGCCTACCTGTGCACGTTGATCAGCTCTGCAATCGAGGAAGCAGGGAGCCGAGAGCCGAGCTGCTGCTGCAGAAGGAGTCCTCAGATCAGCTGCATCTGCTGGAGCCTCTGTTCAGCCTAGCAGAGAGATCCGAGTGCCATCGCTGCACTTCCAGGAACAGAAATGAGCAGAGGCTTCACGCATGCGTCCCTCCCGCTCGCTCCGCGCGTAAAAGTCCCCTCGTTCCGAGGCGCCGGGGGTCTCCTGTAAACCCGTGTGGCTGAGGGTCTACAAGCAGAAGTTCCCGATCCCGTTCACCCATATCCTGCCTGTCTCCGCCATCTTCAGTGGCGCTGAGGGGAGGAGGAGGAGGGGGTCTAGATCCACAGCTCGGTGTTTCATTCAGCCAGCCCACCTCAAACGCTCACACCCACAGACCCCCGGCACAGCCCTGCTCCCGACTTCCCTTGCTGGTCTCTCCAGCCCCCCAGTGTTTCTCACCTGAGTTGTGTTTCAGATTCCGCCTGCAGGCCTGTGCAGTCTGGGCTGTGTTTAATAATTCTTCCAGGTGGCTGGAGGGAGTGGTATTGTTGCCTCGTTGCAGCAGATTTTTTTTTTTTTTTTTTTACCGATGTGTGAAATAAAAGATTCTGTTTTTCATCTGTAGTATCACATTACTTTAGAATATTGTACTACAACACTATGGTCTAGATAATGTAGTTATACTAGTGTCATACTCAAATACGTTAATACTAGAATTATAAATGTATTCACATATAATTTGATTTTTATTTTTTGAGAACGAAAGAGAGATGAATACAGACATTCTATTTTTTCTGCACATCGTCTATGCACCCAGTATTCCTGTCAGTACACACCTGTGTTTATTTATTTTTTTGTATTTTTAACTTCTCCACCTGCAACTACCTCTGCTCTGTATTGCTCTCCATTACATTGCACACCCAGTACCTATTAGAATTATCACATAAAATGATTGAAAACAGTTCACATGATCAGATATCCTATTTGAAAATAGAAAAATAAATGTACCTTTATTTGGTGTAAGTTTTATCTGAGAACAAAGCAACCCTTAGTGAAAGATACACATTTGACACAAAATCATGTATTTGACAATTATTGCCACTCCAAGAAATATGATTTGAAGTGCTAAGTATGATCCCAGGCCTACATGATTGGGGATGTTTAATCAGTCAGAAATGATTTCCCGTTTCCCTGGGGGATAAACATGAGGTGACACAAAGCACAAATCCTTTAGTCGTCATTCACCAGGGGAACGATTCTAGAGCATTTCACTGCAATGAGGCTAAAGACAAACTAGGGAAACTATAGTACACTGTCCATGTCCACAGATAGGGCATCAAGAAGTTTAAGAAAATGAAAAAGGACTCAAGAGTTTTCTCTCCACAGTGAGGAGGAATGTTCAGAAAAGTGTAAAGAATTTCCAAAGATCACAGTTTCAGAATCACAGAGTTTGGAATAAAGCATTTCCTAACTTTTTGTTACAAGTAAATGCATTTGGAGTTTGCCAGACGCCACAGGAACTTAAACTGGGACAGAGTGCTGTGGTCAGACAGAACAAAAGTGGAGCTCTTTGACACCAGACGCTCAATATGGCCTCAGAGAAAAGCACCTAATGCTAAGCATTAATTATGGTTGAGCATCTGTGAGACTGTGGGGCTGTTTCTCCTCCAGAGGTATTATTCATATATATGGCATTATGGATTCCAGGAAATACCAGGTGATTTTAAATCAATATCTATATGATGTTGCCAAGAAGCTGGTCACGGCCATCCCAGTCCCCTGACCTAAATATGACTGAACACCAGTGGGTTGAGCTCAGGAAGATTGCACAAGACCTAGGATTCTGCAAGACCTGGAGAGATTCTGCAATGAGGAATAGCCCAAACTCCATTGTTCTTTAGTGTGATATACAGTGCTATGCAAAGGTATTCACCCCTGGCATGTTTTGTTGCTGGAATTAAAATGGATTGTTTGCACCATTTAATGTACAGTACATGCCTATAACCTTTTTTATTGTGGTTTTTTTTTATTGTGAAGTAAGCAAATAGGACAAAATAACAAAACGTCAGCATGCATAATTGTTTAACCCCCCTAAAGTCAGTACTTTTTCTCCATTCCTCAAGGCAAAACTGCTCCAGCTCCTTCTTGTTGGATGGTTCTCACATGTGAACAGCAATCTTCAAGTCGTACCACAGATTCTCAATTAGATTGAGGTCTGGACTTTGACCAGGCCATTGCAACACATTAAAATGTTTCCCCTTAAACCAAAAGCCATTGCTTGAACAATATGTTTGTGATCATTGTCCTGCGTGAAGGTGAACCTCCATCCCAAATCTCTCAAACCACAGGCAGACTGACAGGTTTTGCTCAAGAATATCCCTGTATTTAGCACCATTCATCTTTCTCTCGACTCAGACCAGTTTCTCAGTCCCTGCTGCTGAAAAACAGCAGAATGCTGCCACCACCATGTTTCACTGTGCCGATGGTGTTCTTGGGGTGATAGGATGTGTTGTTGCCAGACATAGCATTTTCCTTCACCTTTAATCTGATCTGACCAGAGCACCTGCCTCCATACATTTGGGGAGTCACCCACATGCCTTCTTATTTTTAACACCAATTAATGTCTTTTTTCTGGCCACTCTTTCATAAAGCCTATCTCTGGAGTATCTGTCCTATGGACAGATGGACATATACTCCAGTCTCTGCTGTGGAACTCCTTCAGGGTTGCCTTTGGTCTCTGTGCTGCCTCTCTTAATGCCCTCCTTGCCCAGATCTGTGAGATTTGGTGGTTGGCCCTGTCTTGGCAGGTTGTGGTACTATGTTCTTTCCATTTTAAGATGACAGATTTGATGGTACTCCAGAAGATCATCAAAGACTTGGCTTTTTTAAATAACCCAATCCTGACTTGCAGCCTCTGGGGCCTTTCAGAAAAGGTGTGACACATAGATTATACAGTTTATTTGACTAATTATGTGACTTTTGAAGGTAATTGAACTTTTTAGGGGCTTCATAGCAAATGGGGTGATGTACACATGCTAATTTTCTTTTTTATATATATATTTCTCATTTCACTTCACCGATCCATCACATAAAATAAGAATAAAAAAACATTTAAATTACAGGAATATAATAAAATAGAATAAAAAAAACAAGGAGGTGAATACTTTTGCAAGGCACTGTATGTACAACATTACAAGAGAAACTGCTGTTCTGTTGGCAAAAGGTTGGCAATGAGAGGGTGCCAATAAACATTAAGACAACAAAAAAAAAACAATAGAAATGCTTAAATGTAATGAACTTTTTCTGAAGTGTAATGTAAGAATATACACTGTAAGGGTCGAAAGCTTAGGTACGAATTTCATCAAAATAAACATCCCTTGCCTTTATCACACCACCTCATATTCGCAGCATCCTTTCCAGCAATTTCCGGAAAAAGCTTGTGTCCAAACCCTCCCAGTACCTTTTCCGTTTTATTTACTGAACACTCGTTTTAAACTTGTAGGTTGGTCTTGCTCCTGCAGCTCAATGAAACAAAGATCTGGAGACTGGGGAGGCTGAGAAATATCATTATCCTGTTGAAGAAGGAAATGTTGTCCAATCATACAAATATAACATTTAATCCTTGGTAGTATTTAATTCTTGGTGGTTGGCTAAATAATGCGTAACTACAGACTTAAAATTACTGAAAACCTGCCAGTAACATTTGTTCTAAGTATGCATTTTGTTGTCGTGTAGTAAAATTTTGAAAAAGCAATTTTTCAATACTGAATCATTTTCCTCCAGGACCTGTAAAGTTCTCTAAATCTGATTCTGAAAAAGTAGTGTTGTTTATATGTTTTAAAAATCCAAGGGTGGGCCCAAACATCAGGACTGTAGTATACATTATTTTATATCATTCGTATTTCTATGTGCTTGACATATTTGGTTGAAAAACAAGACCTAGCCTGATTCTTCTTAACAGTGAATTATTTTTTTCTCCTATTTCCAATTTAAACTGTTTAGAATGAATACGTTGGTCAGATCAAATAATGTGTTTTTGGCGTCATCTATTGGCCTGATCGTTTATTACAGTCCCACATTGGCTCAAAAACCTGTCTGAAAAACAGTTTTTTTTAGTAAACCCTCAGTTTTACTTGGATCAGCAATCGCGGATTCTGTCTAATGCCAGTCCAGCGGTGGCGGTAATACATTGAAAAGTATAAAAAGAAGGAGAAGAAGAAGCTGCTGCAGCATGTAGCATGACTGCTCTGTGTCTTGTCCTCGCATTTTAAGGACTTTTCAACAGTCATCTCAGTTTATTTAGTATTAGTAAGATGTGCCCTGTCTTAACATGTGGTCAGAGAGAGATATTTCAGTTTCTTTTGTGTAGGAGTCCTTGCACGCTGCTAATGCTAACGTTTTTTTATGCAGTAAAGTTTTCTGATTCTGATTATTTACCTTTTCGTCAAGGGTAATGCATTAAACTGAGTTTAAAATGAAATTAAAGTGTTCTGGGAGAATATATGGGGGCATATTTAAGGTTTACACTATAAAAATAGGCATTTTTTTATATTGTAGTTTGTCCCAGTTTATACACTCTTACTGTTCTGAGTATTAACTACAGATGGTTACTGTTGGTTTATGATCTTAAATCTTACTGGCTTTTTATCCCAAAGAGATCTAGCGTGTGCAGATATAGCACATATGGAAGAATGAGCTCACTGAGAAAGGGGTGGGATCCTTATATGTCAAAGAAATGAAGTAGTTGTAGAAACAAGGTGTTTCTTGTTTTCCAGTTAAGAACACATCCTACGAAGAAAAATGCCACAAAAAGAAATCTGTTTATTTTGGCACTTGTCACACATGAAAAATATTCAAAGCCTTTTTACAGAACTGGCAGAAATGTGACATAAGACTGAATGATTAATAACATCACACACAGACGGATGTTTGCATGACATGCAATTGACACTGTCAACCTATTTCTCCCCAGTTCGTCGAGAAGCTGTTTTTCAACTTTTCTTTTCTACAATAGCACTTTTGAGGCCCTGTGGTGGTCAGCAGTCTCCTGAGCGCCAGATCACAAAGACACAGCTTCTGAAGGTCAGAGCAGGCCCCCGTCCAAGAGGATTCAACATGTCAATTGAGTCAATTGTCAGAGAGCAGAAAAATACTCCAGATCCTCTATTTCTTGACCTATTCCCATATAAAGCACTTGGACAGCTAATCTCAGATTTGTTTCCACTAATGAACGCATGGGAAATTGTAAAAGCTGCAGCTATACACAGATCCACACAAGGCTTGAATTTTTCATTATTGATTGTGCATAGTGGTTGTAATTAATTTGGTGCTCAATTTCATATCATCAAAATACTTTATTACACTAGATTCACCTGAATAAATACAGGTTTGTATGCTAAGAGCCAGGCGACATCAATAACACTGAAATTTATTTCCAGCACATTTTCCAAGATGCATCCCTCACTGATTAATAAAAGACTCTTTTTAGGTAAAGTTCTATATATGTAGCGTTCTATGTTTCAGTTAGCAGCTGACGTGTACATCGTTATGGACGTTTGACAATGAGAGGATTAACACTGTGGCTCCTCACTGGTAAGGAATACTGTTTGCTCTCTGGCACTTGCCTTGATGGAAATATTTACAACGGTCCTCGAGGGTAAAGAGCCGTTCTCATAGGAAAGCATGTGTAGTGTGGGCAATGCAAAGTAAGAATAACTGCAATTGAATTCCCTATTTACAGACTTTATGCAGTCAATTATTAATTAGTAAATCATTTATAAAGCCCTTACAATACATGTTGTTGACCCCCAGTTTCTGCGAGCAAAAAATCGAAGTCACTGCATTATTTTCCCCTAAACAATCTCTCTTAATGTAGATGATATGGTGCGTTCAGAGAACTGTCTAATTTTTAAAAAGAAAAGGACACACTCGGTAAGACTGATACATCACAGGACCTACAGTATAGCTGAAATCCCATCAAGTAAAAAAACATAATATCGCCACCCACTGGACGATGAACACACAATTCATACAATAAAGAGAAGAAGCATGTTACAAAATAAAGTGACTCTACCTGAAATCAGAAAAAATAAAATAATCTCCCCAAAGTTTCCTTACGTATGACACATTAAGACTTACAGTTTGAAGGCAAAACTGATACTGGAAAACCCTTTGGAATTCCTCCATTCGACAAACAAAACCTACCCTACCGTTTCTGCTCTAGCTGCTCTAAAAACACTTCATATGTCTGTCACAAACAAACCAAGCGCACTACGTGAATGAAATGAGTTATGGTTATTCCCTATTACGACTTTAACAAGCTATCGAAAAGCACTGTCTAAAATATCAAATACATAAAACAAAATAGATGCACATTGAGTCTATGGTAGGTTGTTGTTTTTAGGAATGCAATATAATGCATCAAAACATGAATGAAGAATAGTCCTGTTTCCGGATGTCTGAATGCCTGATTCGGACACGCTTTGAGGCATTCTTGGTGGATCGATGGCTTTTAAAACCACTATAGCTACGTCTGAACTCTATCTAAAAACAAGCTCCACATTTCATGACCGTGCTACTCTACTGCGAGTCACAACACTGAGAAAAGTCCTTGATGAGGAAAAACGTCTGGACATCAGAGTGTCTGTCCTGTAAGTCAAGTGGGTTAACAGTAATCAGCAGCCAAAAGGTTGAAAAAGAGAACATTTTCCTTTCGCCTTATACTCACTACAGGACCCACAGAAACCTATAAACCCGCTCACACCAAGCTGATGCTGCCGTTCGCTACCATGCAGAAGA
Source organism: Brachypetersius gabonensis (assembly GCA_037577145.1). Lineage (NCBI taxonomy): Eukaryota > Metazoa > Chordata > Actinopteri > Characiformes > Alestidae > Brachypetersius > Brachypetersius gabonensis. Next base: position 33,665,035 of record JBBJLR010000111.1, on the reverse strand, counting down.
AAAGGGTGGCTGCACACAATGGCTTTTGAAAATGACACATACATTAACATGCACTGCGACCTCCGGACAGCACTACATAATCACCACACGAATAAAGAACCCCTACAACCCCTCAAAAAACATCAAATCACTCAGTGGAACCTTGCCTGTCCAGAGCGTAAGCAAAGACTAAATGCTGGGGACCAAAACGCTCTAGAAGCTGTGGGCCAATGTCAGGTATAAGAACAGAGACCAGATAGATTAGATTAAGCTCCAGGGCTGCTGCAGAGTGCATGAAAGGTGTCCAGTCCGCTCTCCGGCTTGTTTTTCTCCATCTTTAGAGTCCATTGGCCAGCGATGGGTGGATGTTGAGCAGTTCAGTGCTGAAGCGGGGCCGTGCTGTGCGTGACCTGCTGGATCCACGGCAGGTAGCGGCTGACTCGCACATAAACCCCGGGGTAGGATGGGTCACCGCAGCCGTGACCCCAGGAGATGACCCCCGTGAGTACCCAGCGACCAGCCTCGCCCTGGCACACCAGAGGACCCCCGCTGTCACCCTGGCAACTGTCGGGATGGTGACGGAGATCAGAGGTCATGCTGCCAGCGCACAGCATGCTATGGCTTATGAAGTGCTCGCCATAACGCTTCTTACACTGCCATGAGGGGAGCAGGGGAACCCAGGCCTGGAGGAGAGTATGAGGATGATCAGTGTCTGAGAGAGAGAGAGAGAGAGAGAGAGAAACATTGAAGAAACATTGTTAATACAGGGAAAGGAAGACACAAGCTTGTAATCATTATTTATAATAAACATGTTATAATAAATTGTGTAATAATAATTGTTGTAAACCTTTTTAAGAACCATTACACAGTTTAAATGTTCCTGAAAGAATGCATGAAATTGATACAGAACCATAAACATTTACATGGTTCTTTCATATCATTACTCAAAGAACAGGGTCATACTAGCTAGAATATTAAGGGAGAATATTATATGAAAAGAAATAGCTGAAATCAAAGACAGTGCTCCCATTAAAGTTACAATGCAAGAAATTACACACTATGGACCCATATATACAGTTTAAATCTCTAAATAACATGGAGAAATTGTAACAATGGTTCAAAAATCTGAAAGCAGCCACCAAAGCATTTATTGGAAAGAAAACAGGTGTTCTTGGTATCTTACCCGACATGCCCCAGCCGGTGATGACGCAGGACGCAGGTCTCTTCCCCCACTTGCTGCCAGGGGCTGGCAGGCAGGCAGCGTTGGTGTGAGGATTGAAGGACACACACTTCCCCTCAGCACCCTTGAGCCGGATCAAAGCCACGTCATGCTCCCAGCTCTCACTGCTGTACTTCCTGTGCACCTCCACGTGCTCCGGAGTGAGCACGCGCTCAAAATCATCCTGTTCATCCGTGTGATAATCACCCAGCTTCACCACGTACCGAGAGGCATCACTTCCAAACCTGCAACAGAGAGAGAGAGAGAGAGAGAGAGAGAGAGAGAGAGAGAGAGAGGAGAGAGAGAGAAACAGTCTCAGTGATGTGGGAACAAAACCTACTTTTGGACTAAACTGTAAGTACTGAATCACTGCAGAAAGCTGAAAAGTACGATTTCCCAAGAGCTCAAGCAGTTAAGAAGAGCTGGAAAATAAAAAGAGACTTAACAATTTGGTGCACGACTGGATCAGAGAAGTTTGTGTGCCATATTGGAACAGAATATGCTTCCCTTTAGTAGCATTTCAGTTTATGGAAGATGAATTTAGCTCCCTTGCTCTGTCTGAACAGCATCCACTAATAAAATACACACAAATGTACATTTTAACATCTACTGGTAAAAAGTTTTGAGACGCCCCTCATTTCTTTATATTTTGCTTCCAAACATACAGATGTTTTTCTATTTTTTTATGTAGTTTTGAAGAATAGTTCTCCAGACCTCCTTCCAGAAGGACTTTCAACGTTTTTGGCCCACATTTTCTGTCCAGGCCCTAAACGTGACTAGTTTAAGTGAAATGTTTGTTGAGACACACTGTGACCTACATATGAGTCATTAAAGCATAACAAAGCGGTCTAACTTAAGGCCTGAATCAGTGAGGAAACATGTGCAGATGATTCCAGATGATCAGGCGGTGATCAGCATACTGGTGGTGCTGAATGCTGAGTGGTTGGAGCTCCTTTATCTAGGCTCATGCAGTCTGTCACAGTTAAACACTTGTACCCACTTCTTTAATTTAATCTACTCAGTATGCCAAAGATAAGACTGTTTGAGATGAATAAAATACAATTGTAGTGCCAAAAGTTGATTCAAAGCAAAATACAGTATAAAGAAATGACGGGTGTCACAGTCTTCTACATCAGTAGTGGGCGAAAAGTTAAAGTAGATAAATTCACTAACTATAAGAGGTATCATATATATATAAGTGGAGCAAATAAAATGGACAAAGTGTGTGGATACTTAATGAAGTGGCACATTGGTGTACAATTATCTATGTACACTCTTAAAAAAGTTATAAATATAAATTAATATAAATTTAAAAAGCTAAATATTTCTTGGTTTGGATGCATATTTAGTGGAAAAAACATTTAGCTGATGATCTGTACAATGTGTGCAAGTTCTACAATCTTCTTAACAGCATCATATTTACAAATAGTCCTTTAAATAACTTCTTATTGAAGGTTTACCAAGTGTAGTGGTTCGCAAACAGGTCTTCATGGGACCACTAGACAGTATTTTGTCATTTCTAAGGGTTGTGAGTTGGGATTTAGCAAAATACATTGGCTATCTGAAGGCAGATGTCCCTTTTTGTTGTAGTCTCCCTTTTAGAGAGTATATTTGATTGATTTTCTGAATGCCAGAAAAAAAATATCCTCAACAGATAACACACATTTCCTTTGCACTGTTCCTTTGCAAAATAAAATCACTGTTTATTGGCATGTGTAAATATTTGCACTGCTTCTCTGTAGCGAATGTGTAACTAATTTCCTCTAATAAAATCAACAAAACATATGTCTTGAATAGGATTTTTCTGAGGAAAGTTGTAATTGCAGCTTATGTCCAGCTGGTGTCGCTCTCACCGTTTGAAACAATGTGCAGCAGTGAGCAGCCAGCAGGAGTTGATCAGAGTGGCTCCACAAAGAGGCTTGGAGCCTTTAGACTGAGACCGGAGCCAGAGTGAGGCCTGCCATGGCCAGTCCCCCCTGGACATACAGAGAGAGGGTGTGTTAAACAAACAGCAGTCACACAAAGCACTTCCAAATGATCTAAACCATGCAGTCAGAAATGTTTCATCACCTGAGAGATTTGTACCCGCCAACAATCCTTTTGCTGCGTCTCTCGGCCCCGCCCCTCATGCCGCAGGTGTGTGTGCCGACTACAGCGATGTCCGCCTCAGGCTCCGCCACGTAGTCACACACCACTCCTGCGTCCTGGCCGTGTTTACACACGTGGCTGTCGGGCCCTTTAGCGGGACACTCCGCCAGAGAGGACTCTTTACCGGTGCACCTCACATTGGACAGGTGGATCGGACCTTTTCCAACACCAAAGTAGCCCATTGGACGGGCCTTAGACACTCCGCTGTGGCAAAGAGAGGAAAAATCATACTGACTTCCATCTCTTTTACAGCAATTTGTCGTTTTTAGTCAAAGAATGTGCCAGGCTTGGCAGAGCACACCACACCGACTCCAAAAAAGACACCACAAACAGACTTTTAGTCTTACAAGCTTTTGTTTTTTATCTTTATATGCACTCCAAGTAGTGGCCTCCCCACGCACAACTAAGATCACGAAGCAGTCTGTTTTTAGAAAATTGTTTATAGAATTTAAAGTACTTAATATACATATATAGATATACTTATTGAGATGCTGATTCAAAAATAAATTGCAGTCTCTTATTTTTCCTGGAGCTGTATATACACACATTTATATGTATATATAACTTCGTCTAATAAAATGTTATCCTTACATACATGTATACATATAGTATAATATATTTAGAGTTTAAAGCATTGGAATCCTTAGTATTTGTTTTTTGGGGGTAATGAAGTAGTGTAAATGTAAATGAGAGCATAAAATGGATTTCATAGTTTGTCAAATGTTGTGTCCCCAAAAAAGTAACAGGAGAAGGAAAAACGTTCCCAGCAGTTTCTACGTATAAGTTAATACGACAAGATTTTATTCTTTTATTCTGGACAAATTTGATTGGTCTGTTCATCATGAAAAATGTATTTCAATTTCAGGTGTGTTCAGAAGAACAGCAAATAAAAGCAGGTCCTCACGAGAATCCCTGCTGTCTGCAGACCACGGCGGCGTTAACGTCGTTCCAGCCGGCATCACAGACGCTGCCCCACTCTCCGTTCAGGAAGACCTCCACTCTGCCCTCCTTCCTGCTGTCCCCGGCCACCAGCTGCACCAGAACACCTGAGAGAGACCGAAGCCCAAACCCGCTCAGGGTCACACAGAGGTAAACTACTTCTTTATCATCCGCCTTATTAACTACCAGGCACAGTGCTTTCCAAACTCTCCGTAAAGATGAAGCAAGAAGATGCGACTCAAAGAAAAATGTGCTCGCACATGATAAGGGTAGAAGCCCCCACAGAATCTTAATTAGAGACACTGTTTTTGCCAACAGCTGCTAAAGACTGGGGTGAAAAAAACCACTTTCCACAGTTGAATGTGATGATGGAGTCAGAGTCACTGATTGTAAAAACAGTAAATAATGCTGCGTGTCGCTGCGCAGCCAAATGTCAGCTGGAGGGCTGTGGCCACCAGGGACTACAAACAGCTTTATTGAAATTCTAATAGAAATCTCCATCAACACAGAGAATGTTTGTGATACAGAAATGCTGAATGTATTTATTCTGCCCTTTAGGCCACAGACAACAGCCACAGTGACATTTAGAGTCCTACTGAATTTTAAAAGGGGACAGAAAGGCGCATGTAATGGAGTCCATCAGAAGATCAGACCTCTCTCTCTCTCTCTCACTACGTTCTCTCTTTCTCTCTCTCTTCCCCATGTTTCTCTCTTTCATTCTGTTTCTCACTTTAATCTCTCTCTCTCTCTCCCTCTTTCTTTTCTCCATGTTTCTCTCTTTCTCGCTTTAATCATTCTCTCTCTCTCTTTCTCTCTCTCTCTCTCTCTTTTCTCGGTCTCTCTCAGTGTTACTCCCTTTAATCTATCTCTCCCCCTCTCCGTTATCTTTCTGTCTCTTCCTATATTCCTTCTTGCTGTGTTTCACTTTCCCCTCCCTTTCTCTCTCTCTCTCCCTCCCTTTAATATCCCTGTTTTTCTCCACCTCCTCTCCTCTCACTGAGTTTCTCTCCATCTCACACACTAGCCTGAAGTGTTTAGCCCTGGTGCTACAAATTAACATAGTAATCACTTAACACATTGAACATTTCCACACGCAAACCCACACAAACACACTCACACATACACACACACTCACACCCACACCCACACACACACAGTGGTGCAATATTGGTAACCCACCTGTGGTTTCTGAGGCAACTGGCACCTCGTTGGTCTCTTCTCTGTGGCAGCGAATGCCCACGTCCTCGCTGTGGGAGCAGTCGTGTCGTCCCCACACACTGTGTTTACACTCCAGCAGAGAGGGCTCTGTCCCCTCACACTGCACATCATCCAGCAGGATCAGCCCCGCACCTTCACCAAACACTCCAGCCGGAGCCACCTCCGCACCCCCCCTGCACACACCCTCAAATTTGTCACTACTAAAATCCAGCTCGGAAAAAATGTAATGTAACAATGTACAACCAGCTGAGTTGCTGACACACAATGAAGCAAAAATAATGCAAGTACAGCTTCATAGGCTAGAAATTATTTATCCAATGAAAAATTTAGGCTGATGAACGGAGCTGTAAATGATCCTAAAAGGACTGAAAAAGCTGCATAACGTCAAGGGTGAAGTAATAAAACTATCAATGCCTCACATTTCAAAAGTGATTATATCTCAAGGCAGCTGACAGTTTGACAAGAAATTAATAGAAATAGATAATTATGTTACATTATTTATGTATTTATGTTCATGTTTTTTTCTGAAATGCATGAAATATTAAATAAAACACCTACAATCCTGTCTGGTGGATCCTCAGCATCCTCCTCCCAACACACTCAGTCTCTCCTCAGCATCCTCCTCCCAACACACTCAGTCTCTCCTCAACA
>JBBJLR010000111.1:33622911-33632259 GCA_037577145.1 Brachypetersius gabonensis | reverse complement strand
AGGTAAGGGATTACTTTTAAATGACAGTAATAAGTAATCTGTAATGTATTACAGTTTGGAAGTAACTTGCACAACACAGTCAAACATAGACCAGGTCAGATGAAGAAGTGCCAACATTTGAGCTATCTCTGTGTGCCTTTTATCAGATGTGGAACATGAAGTGTATAAAACGTACTGCACGTTGACACTAGAATAGAATGTAAGCGAAGTGGCAGCTATATGTTTTTGCTCAGTGGGTGAGTTTCATTCACCTTTAGAGGAGCTTTTCTTTTGCTGCACGGCGGCAGAAAAACGATTTGCAGCAGAAATCACCTAATTTACCCAAAGCATCCGTACAGCGTCCTGAGACACATTCACTGTTCTGCTCGTTGCAGTGGGACCGCTCATCCCCTCTCCTCCTATAATCCATTTCCTCTCCACAATAAATATTTGACACGGTTCATACACAGTGCTGCGTGCCAAGTGGGTGTGCAAACTAGCTCTTGGCGTGGGGTGTAGCAGCAAAACGGCAACGGTAGGTAATAAAAAAAACAGCCCATATCTGCATATTATATTGGCCAGTCACTGCAAAAGACCAATTTCCTCTCTCAGTAAAGAGAGTTAACATCCATCTGCTGTCCCATCATTCTGAAAAGCCTCTTGGCGAAGTATTCAAACTGGTTTGAAAAGAGAACGTTATGCATGTAAAGCTAGTTTATATGAAAGTGGTGTCACTGAGATCAAAGAAAGCAAGTTTCTCCTCTCCGGCCTGAACTTTTCTGATGGCTGTAATAGCACGCTTACCTAGATCTGTAAGACATGCAAATAAACTTCAAGAGCAAAAGAAAGAATGCCCAAAGCTGACCCACTTTCATTTAATGTGTGAGTGATGTTCCTGGCAAAGACTGTTCTGATAATCTTTTCATTGGAATGGAAAGCACCAAAGCACAAATCGCTCAATCAGAGGCCTATCAACTTCAGGCCTCTTCATGCAGCCGTCTGATTGGCTGGGCCTGGCTGCGCTGTTTATCAGGCTTGATGCAGTGACATCAAAGCACCGAGAGTCATTAGCACTGGGGGATTGATGCTGGGAATTTCACGCTGTTGAACCGTGTGAGAGAAAGAATGAGACAGGACTGATAGGCATCAGAACGAGATGAAAAATCATCTCGGGGCAGCTGCCCTCATCAACCTGCCAGATGTGTTATCACTAGGAACCTGAAAAAACCAGTGATGGAAAGTGAATGTCAAATTTTTGAAGCCCTCTGGGCAGTTAATGAATGATTTATGCTTCATCTAATCTCCTTTGCTCTCGTGGGTCGGCAGTCTCTCAACATTTATCGCCTAATTTTGTTAACGTGGCAACCTGCATCGCTAAAATATAACATTTTATATTTTTCACATTAGCCAAGCATTTGCTTTCACACTTGAAGGCACGTATGTTGACTTACCTGTATTCTGAACTGCATTCAGGTAGCTATCATCTCCAAGCACCTGCAGGGAGAGAGGATATGCAAACAGTTCAGATGCAAGAAGCTGACAGAATTATGAAGTGATTTGTTCAGCGTGAGAAAGCTGCCTTTTTTTTTTTCCAGAATAGGAGAGTTTTATCTTCTTAGACGTGACACACATTTGAACAGCAGCGCCTTCCCTCTCTACCCACGCTCTCACGCGGCTCAGAGGAAGCCATGAGAGTCTTCACTGGCAGAATTACAGGGAACATTGATGGTATCTATTGCATTTTTAACTCTGGATGCTTTATATCCGCTTTTCTTCCAGCAGCACTCTAACTGTCTAACAGTCTGACTAAGCAACAACATTCCTTTATTGTACAAGCGAATAGGTAGATAAAGACAGTCATAGAATAATGTGCCATATTACATCTTAAAGAATGACAGCTCACTGTTCTTTTCTATTATTTTCATTTCTTTCACGTCATTCTCTGGGAAAAAGCTGGGAAGCCTAATGTTTATTTCAGTGCTGGTCGTCACCACTTCATTAAACTGAATTAGCGTCCTTCCTGGAATAAAATTCTGCAACCTGCTTTCTTTACGTCAAGTGGCGCACTGGTCAAACGGGCTGAAAGCAGCCCAAACGAAGCCAAATCCAATAATCATTCTCATTCTTATTAACTAAAGGGGCATTAGAGCAGTCAGCGAAATTAGATGTGCAGGATTAGCTCCCAGATTCTGAGAAGAGGAGCAGGAGAGCAGAAGAAAGCGGCTCTAAAATCTGCAATTAAACATTTCAGTCATGATCCACAATCTGACCTTGGCCTGAAAACATCAGAATTTATGAAGTACTTGGAGTCTGTGGCTGCCGATTTGTCCTTGGTCTGTATGTCACAGTTGTATTTATGCCAGACTTCTTCGGCAGGAAATTACGTGTATGATTTGCGACCCTGGGTTTGAGTATCTTTTGTATACACTGAATCTACACTGTTTATTAGAAACACAACCAATGTAACAAACCTGACTAACCAAGCCAAAATACATACAAACTATTACATACTCATACATACTCAATACTCAGACTACAACATATCATTCATATCATTTCCATTCTAATCATATTTGCATTCTGGGGTAATCTTTCCAACATGCTGCCGCATGTTCGGCTGCATGCCTGTGAAAAGAATCATGGGACAGGCTTCATTAATTTGCGAGTGCTTTAGTTCTTTAGGGACCGAGCACGCCGCCACCGAGCAAATCGTGTTACGCGCAGATAGCAGGCCTCCGTTATGAGTTATGATATTTGTGCTCCTATCAACACACTCTGGTCACTTAAACCCATAATTGCATCTGTCAATCTCCTACCAAAGTAGCAGCTGAGGACAGGGAGGCACTGCCCTTAGCAGCTGTGGTGCATCCTGGCAGCAAACAATACACCCCTAGAGGAATGCAACCCACTTTACTGGGGCTAATAACCAACAGCGGGCAAAATGATATCATCTGATCCATTACAGGACTGTGTCTCTACACAATGTCTAAATTATAGCGTATGGTACGGTATTAAATCCAGTATGAAGTGTAAGACACTGGATACTGTATCATATGCTTTTATGACCTTGTACCAAATCCTTTTTATCTGTCTCCGTTCTTACTGCTCAGATGATTTAAAATTTGCAGCTCATATGTTTGTAATTAATTAGTAATTTGTGTGAATTGCTAATTGGTAGTGGCCTAATGGTTAGGATACTGGCCTCTGGACCAAGAGGGCACGGGTTTGAATCTTACCTTAAGCACCACCACTGAGTTCTTGAGCAAGACCCTTAACACCAAGTTGCTCCAGGGAGACTGCTCCCTGTAGTTAGGGAATGGAAGTCGCTTTGGATAAAAGCGTCTGATAAATGCCTTAAATGTACTTGTTTATATTTTTCCAGGTAAACTAGGATCTTTGAAACCTATGTATTTTACCCAAATTAATAGATAGATTGCTCGATTACTAACTCTTCTTACGAATAACGGTTGTAATACTTTTTCCATATATGGAGAAGCATATGTTTAAGTGTGCTTGAGCCTACTGTAACTACTAATAAGAAAATGATTCTGCAAAACACTGCTATAGTATGACATTCTCATTACAACTTGACTGCAATATACAACATTCTTGTCTGTCCTCTACAGAGAATAGCATACTCTTAATAAACCAGAGTTTCTGGTGAAGGAATTATCTGTTATGATTCTTATTCATTATAACTTACATTATTTAGTTAAATTCTGTGTATGTTTTATTACATACATGTTGTCACCATTACAGAAAAGCAATGAGCCACTTGAGGCTGTGCATTACAGCAGTTAAGGGGGCTTTTAAGCACTCTCCCCAGGGGAACACTCTTCCACCCATTATTAAATAATAGTAATAAAGACCAGTTCCTCATTACGCAGAAAAATAAAACTCTAATTGTGACTGAAACAGTACTGTCTCATCCTCCTTCTGATGGTGCAGTTTGCAAACTGCGCAATGGAAAACGTCTTAAGTTTGAATGTATTTTTTATTGAATAAAGCATGTTTCAATAATGTAATAATGAGGGGCCATCCACTTTTGAATCCTTTCTCCTGAACGCCCCTCGGAAAACAAAAGAGGCTTAACATAAGTATTCCATTGTAAAGAGTTCTGGAGACAAACAACAAAAGAATAAAGGCAACACTCATAGGCTTCAAGCATATAAAAGAGAGTTATAGAAGAGAATGAAAAGATTTTACCCTTCACTCATGTAAATATTATTCAGCTCCAACAAAGAAGTCAATTATTTGGACACTTCTGTTGATATCCTACACATGAGAAGAGTATTCTGAAATCTGACAGGTGCTGAGATCACTGACCAAAAAGAAAGCCACAGGAATCGATAACAGAAAGGTTTGAAGATTCTGAAAGAGACTCCATTAAAGTACTGACCAATCTGTACACAAATCTGGAAAACAGCTCAATGGGTGGTTTATTGGAAAAGCCATTTATATTCCAACATTAAAGAGGAAAAAAAATGTTGTTAAATGCCATTGTGCCATTTGGCTTAAACCACACATTGGTGAAATTATGCTAAAGACCATTTAATGCAGACTAGAACCTTACACTGAAAAACAATGGTCGGATAAGCAAGTACGATTTAGACAATACTGGACCATGAAATCTATTTGCTGATGTATATTCTATAACTGAAAAAGGCAAGGAATTTGAAAATGAAGTCAACATGTGATTCCACACAGCAAAGCTATAGATTGTGTTAACCACGTGAAATGATTAAATGTTCTCATGATAATGGCTGCACCAGAGCATCTCATCATGCTAATGAGAAACCTCTGCACTGACCAGTGAGCCTCGGTCATGACAGGAAAATGAACAAACACACATTCGCGATGGATTTACACAAGACTGCATGTTATCACCACACTCATTCTGGACCGGAACAAACAATCACTGACTCAATTTTGGTAGAAGAGACATCAAAAACCTGTGGGCAGATAACATGACACTCATAGCAGCAAATCAAGAAGACACACGTGTACTTATAAAGAAAGTGGAAAAAGAGAAAAAATTTTAACGTAAGCGAAACATGTAGAAAACAAGGTTATAAACGGTCTAGAAAAGGTCTTCAAATGTAATGATGTGTCTCTACGAACGAAGGTCAGATGTGTCCAGGCTATGGTTTTTAAAGGTCTGAAAGCTGGACGATAAAATGTGGGACAGAAAAGGAACGGATCCTTTTCAATTCTGAAGCTAATGAAGAGAAAGAAAGCAAACAAATGAATCCTTAATCGATTCAAGCCTCACCTCTCACTCAAAGCCTAGACAATCAAACTAAAGTGGTCTTCTTTTTGTGAAGAACCAAATCACTAGAAAAGAAAAAAATGTGGAAGGTAAAAGAAGAAGAGAATGAAAAACAAGAAGATGGATGAATACAATGACAGACTGAAGACTCATTTGTTTGAGAAGCATTTAAACGAACACTAATCCAGAACCTGAATGACTTGTACTGCGTTTACTAATCTCGCACTTTTCTAATCCAGCCCTTGTGCGGTTTATTCCTGTGCTGTGTATCTTTCTGTCTTTCTAGGCTATTGTTTCTGATGAAATCTCAAAGGTATTTTGGACTCTGACCTACTGTACCAGCTATGTGGATAAATTCACTCAGGAGAACAACAGATTACTTTTGAAAGTCAAAGAAGAAGAAGAAGAAGAAGAAAAAGAAGAAGTAGAAGAATCAGATTGTGTTCAAATGAGTCAGACTCGAATTAGTTAAGTAGTTCATTAAACAATATTTTGCTATCTTCAAAGAGAGAAAACCTAACAGCTGTTCATTTCTCAGAGCCAATTTTCAAAACAAATGATTATTGAAAAGAAATATAAACAATTAGGAATATTTCTAATTTAATCGATTTTTCCATTTTACCATTGTATCATAGTTCTATCCAAAGGGGTGTGTTGTGGTAATGGAGTTCATTTATTCATTTTCTATAGCTGCTTAATCCTTACTAGGGTCGTGGGTCCCCTGAGCCTATCCCGGGGTCTACAGGCGCAAAGCAGGGACTAACCCTGGACCGGGCACCAGCCCACCACAGGGCTCACACACACACACACACAGTCAATTTAGAATCCCCAGTTCACCTGACATGCACGTCTTTGGACTGTGGGAGAAACCGGAGACCACGGAGGAAATCCATGCCACCACAAGAACATGCAAACTCCACACAGAGGACCCAGATTCCTACAGCCAACCCTGAAGTGTGAGGCACAGCCCCACTGCACCACCGCTGGGTCCTGCTAGTAGAGTTTTCTCTTGTATCGTGCCTGTGAGGACTAATCTAGCACTTTTCTAATCAACCAGATTACATGTTTATTCCTGTGCTGTGTCTCTTTCTGTCTTTCTAGGCTTCATCACTTACTCTTGTTTCTGACGGCAGCTCAATGGTATTTTGGACTTATTTGGATAAAATCCTCTTGGTAGAACAACAGATCACTTTTGGAAGTCGGTACCAGGAGTCAAAATCAACTTGATGGTAATTTATAACAACAATAATAATAAAATAATAATAATAATAATAATAATAATAATAATAATAATAATAATAATAAGAAGAAGAAGAAGAAGAAGAAGAAGAAGAAGAAGAAGAAGAAGACTGTGTTGAGATTAATCAGACACATATTTAAGTCACAAAACAAAATTTTGTTCAATAAGAGAAAATCCAACGGCTGTTTATTATTCTGAGCCAAATTCCAGAAATGGGTAATTATTGAAAGAAAATCTGTAGGAAACACAGGACATTTGTGACATTGACCATTTCATTGCAATGTCATTCGAAGGCGTGTGCTGTGGTAATGGAATTATCTCTTAAATATCTTCGTGAGGAGTGACTCAGTACAGACCAAACAGCAGGAACAGACAGTTGACCAGACCCACAGAGCTCAGACTGTGACAACTGAGAACTGAGCCTGACATGGAGCTGCCTGGAAACGTCTAGCCATTGAAGTTTAATGAAACACATCTCTGCTGCACCATAATTGCTTAGTGTTGTGATCAAGCACGGCTAGAACAATCCAGAGTATTAATGACAAACAGAAAGAGAAACAGAGGCAGAGAGCGAGCGTGAAAGAGAAAGAGAGTATAAGAAGGAGAAAAATTTCCACATTAGGATTTGGACAATGCTCTAAACTGCAATACTTCTGAATTCCCCGAATCCTTCAGTAGACGAAATAGTGGCATACAATCAACCATAATGAAGAGCAAAAGTCTAACTCAGCATTACGCGGTAGGCATATTACTCATTAATGTCTTCCCACACTACTGTAGTTTCACCGCCCCAACAGATGTTAGGATGCAGCTGCCTTGTTCTCTATGAGCTGAAGTGAAAGGCTTGCACACCTCGGTTTTATCAATACTGCTGTGTAGGTGCACAGACTGGGTGTATAGCAACAAAGAAAAAAAAGCACAGTCCTCAACCTCAATGCACAAACCTGCTGTATAAACCTGCCTATGCACCATCAGTCTACACATTTTGATATGAAACATGAACAGTTTTCCCTGGATTTTAATTCGTTTTCCATGCTAAGATTCATCGCTCAGATGCACCGGCTTTGCACCTGAATATGGGTCAAGGAGTTTGATGACTGCAAGGCTTCAGTGATGGTCTAGCCTGGAGCCATAGAGGCTTTATTAATCACAAAGCAATGACAAATTGTGCCCTGGATCAGTACGAGTGGTCTGAAGCATGGGCAGGGCACACCACTGAGCACCAGTGAGCACATGCCAGTTACAGCAGCCCTCCTCGCGCCGTCACGAAACGTTGCCTCTCTCATTACAGGCGTGGTGGCTTTGAATGTATCCTCCGATTTCTCTGAACAAAGCCAGTGCTGCTGCAGAGGCAGCGCGTGAAACAGGGCCACCTCTGCGTTTCAGGCTGGAGGTGCAGGAGCTCTAAAAGCACTGCAAGATTTGAGGGCCAAAACCAGTAAACCGACCGATGCGTGCCGTGTTCAAAGGTGCCGAGCTGCTGTACCCCCCCCCCCCTTCTCTCTCTGTGTATGTCTCAGTCTCTCTCTCTCTCTCTCTCTCTCTCTCTCTCTCTCTCTCGTTATTGTGTAAAAGAGCTCGTACCTGCAGCCCCGCGCAGCAGCAGAGGGCGACCAGCGCCAGCAGCCCCCGCGCGCTCCGCTCCATCCTCTACCGCGCCCTGCGCGCACTCATCCTGGGGTATCCTTCCAGCGAGCACGGGGTCCGGTGTATGTGTGTGTGAGTGTGTGTGTGTGTGTGTGTGTGTGTGTGTGTGTGTGCTCCGTGCTGTAAGCTGCTGTTAACGGCTCCGGTAGTGGGCGCGGCTTTGGTCTCCAAAGAAGTGAGTGACGCTCCGTGATGAAGCCCCCCCCCCCCCCTCCTCCTCGACCCGCTGCAGGTTAATGTGTGGTGTGGTGCGATGTACGGTCACACACGTACACTAATTCTCAGAATAAACATAACTGCACTATCCATCGCCACACTAGGGTAGTTGGTAGCCTGCTAGTTAGGGAGTTGCCCCTGCCATCAGAAGCTCGTGTGTTCGAATCCCAGGAATCCCAGGCACTACTGATGAAACCCTGAGGTGCCCGCTGCTCCAATCGGGTGAATGGGTTAAATGCAGAAAACAGATTTGTGCTGTTGAATGCATCTCACCTGCATCTCAACTGCTGTCTGTCATTTAGGCTTATACATCAACCAGCAAAGCAGCACACTGCACTTAACAGAACATTCAAATCTGTTACTTTTTCCACACTTTTCAGAACTTGCGTCTAACTTGTAATATTTATTTGAAATATATTTACGTTTTTATATTTGTATTTCCTTAGTTTAGCCTTTTCATTGTTTTTAAATGATTTGATAACTTAATTATCATGGGGCAAATTTCACTTCATGTGATTGTATGAGGTATGGGACAAAGAAAGAATCTTAAATCTTGAATGCGTCAACTATACATCTTCCTAGGTCAAGCTGCAGAGACTTTTAATGTCTGCATGTATAGATATCAACCCAAAAAGTACAGAATTGGCAAATGTTCAAGTTTCAAGATACCCCTCAGTTGTTAGATATTGTAAGCACTTTTGCATTAAACTTGAAGCTCCAGTGTTAACCACAGATATGTTTTGACTGATTTGAAATAAAGGAAGAAATGTGTACATTTGATAGTTTCTTTTTATTCTATTGCAACTATAATGAATGTGGAAGTGAATGTGTTTTCTGTGGAAGGATGTTCAGCTCTGGTCTTGAAGTGCAAGAGTCCAGCAGTTTCTGATTTCCACTCCTCAAACACAGCATCTTTACCTAATAATGGACAGATGAGTTGAATTAGGGCTGTTCTGCACCAGAGGCAGGTATTGAATCCAGACTCAAATGTCTCAAA
>JBBJLR010000111.1:33602911-33617911 GCA_037577145.1 Brachypetersius gabonensis | reverse complement strand
ATTTTATGCCGGCAAAGACACTTTCTTATATAAATGGCTTTTCTTGTTTCTCAGTTGCATAAACACCTGGATTTTCTGAAATTCTCATGCACACGGTAGCAGAGTATGAACACTGCTTACATTTGTCAAGGGAATTGAATGCAAATCTTTCTCCACTGTTGCTTGCAGCTGACATGTACTTGTGCTCAAATAAATAATTCTAACAACAAACTGCATCCTTAGCTAAAGCTTCGGGAAAGGTTTCAATGTTTTATTAAAACTGGAATGGCAGTTTGCAGCATGGAGACATTTTTATGTTTACTGCATCCTGTATGTGATGATAGAAGATAATGTGAAACGGCTTTGGACGACCAGGGTTTTTTAACTGACGTTCTCTAAAGTTCTCTATAATGAGCTCCTATTTCTAGTAGCTTTACCCATTCACATTAAGAGCTAGCCTTTATTTTAACAATATTTGGAGAATATTTTTAATAGTGAAGAAATAAATACAGTAACCACCCAGTTTTACGTGGATCAGGAGTCGCGGATTCAGTCACACACAGATTTTATGAGAACCGAACTTTATGTGGAAATCCCCACAATAATGCAGAAACTGCAAATATCCTCTGACTTGTTTTGCCTAGTTGTGGCAATAAATATATTCTTTTTGGATGTTTTCACTCAAGGGGACTCAGGGCAGGCTGTAGCCGACCTGGAAGCACTTTTTTCGAATTCCATACCAGGGTGCGATTACACGCAAGCGTGATTTCTCAGCGGTTCAAGCACTAAGATACTTCAAACTCCACAGTTCGAATGATCTCCAGGAGACTTTTCCAATGAGCCCTCATTTGTATTTTTAGCCCGAGTAGATCAGGGGTTATTCCCCGAAAACCGTTCACCTCGCCTTGGTGTCCCAATACTTTTGTCCTGCAACCTTCCCAGTTGCATATCTGGGCGAGTAATTTAAATTAAATGGGGCGAATACAGGTTTACCTTTACATTTTTCTTTAAGGGTAATGTATTAAACTGAGTTTAAATTGAAGTTAAAGTGTTCTGGGAGCATATTTGGGGGCATATTTAGGATTTTTTCTTTTACCAAAACACAACAATGCGGGTGCTGTTTCGAATGAGGAAATCCAGAGTCTAAAAACCAATATTGTTGAAGTCAATCATTTTTTCTTGACTTTAAACAGAGTTCATATTCCTAAAAGGCACAAATTAAACCCCAAACAGTCAGCAAGAGTTAGAAGATTCAAGTTCCCTTAATTCCTGGTTCGGGAGTGTTTGAAACTGCAATAAAGCACCATGACCTAAAACTAATTTTAGGTCATAGTGCTCTATAGATCTAAAAATAATTTTGCTTATAGACTAGTTGTGCATGAATATATGCCAGAGGTATAAAGCTGCAAAGTCAGCATAGATTCTGCCTTATGTAAAAAGGAGTTTTATGTAAATAATAAAGATAGATGTGGTGTCATTAGTCTGCACTATACATTTCTTGGACTGTTAGATAAGGTTGGGACTCAAAGCCAGATGTGGACTACTGAGCACTGATGTATGTCGCTCTGGACAAGAGCGTCAGCCAAATGCTGTAAATGTAAATGTAATAGGATAACACTGTACAAAGATGGAGGCTTTTATTGGACTCCATTAATCAACTCTTAAAAAGATGTTTGAAATAGTCAGTACCAGCGCTGGTCAGGACAGCCAGCTGCATGGAGCTAATAAGATATAATATAACAAAAAAGACCGGTTTGACAAAGGACTTGCTTACAGCGGTGAATATAGAGGAAAGGTGTACGAGTAAAAGTATAAGAGCTCTCATTTTCTGACACAGTTAGGGAGTGTTCTGGTTTTGAGGCGTAAGTATAGCAGACAAAAACACAGTCCTTAGCAAAGCCTGCTTGTCAGTTTAACCTGAGAAGTGTAATTCTTGTTTGCTGAAGTAGGGCTTATTTATGCTTTTTCAGCAAAACAATACACCTGACTCTCCATGTCCCTCTACTGCTGTCACTTTACTCACAGCTGAAAATGGGCAGCAATATAAATTCATGATGTCAAGGTCCGTAAAAAGAGAGACAGGGGGAGAGAGAGAAGTGGGCACTGAATTGAAAAGAAGATAGAGAAGAGCAGAGAGAGGAAGAAAAAAGGAGGGGGGTGGGGGTGGAAAGATAGAAGAATAAAGGAAAAGAAGGAGAGAGAAGAAAATGGAAAGGGGAGTGAAAGAAAGAAGATGAGAGTGAGAATGAGGAGAAAGGGAGAGGAGGGAGAGAGAAGGGTTGAAAAAGGGCAAAAAGAGGAGGGGAGGTAGAGAAAAGACAAAAAACGGATAGATGAAAAGAAGAGAGAGGGAGACAGACAGGGATAGAGACTCAGAGCAGCTAAAATAGATGTATAAGTTGTAAAACATGCACACATGGCAGCCACACACTGCCATCAAGTGGATGCTTCGTGTTCTTATTTTTCTTTACTAGCTCTGCGTTCTCTGGACTTTAATAACTCAGACTACCTGCTTCCTTACAGTAAAACTACAGAAGTCGTTTCTCTATTAAAAACAGTGTCTTTACCTAAAACCACGAAGTAAAAAGAAAAACTACAAAAATAACCGACCTTTATAAACAAGACCAGTCAATGCTACTTTTGAGGACCACTTACATTCTATCGGTCCATTTATAATATTTATATTTTGAGAGAAGACAAATTAAAAATAAAATCCAATCTTCTTTCTTTTGTTGTTGTGCCGCTTTAAGCTCCGGATGTCCCGCCTAGCCTGAGCATGACGCAATATGATTGGCGTGAGGTCGAATGAATGCCAAGTCTGGGCTACCTTTGATTGATAGGCATGTCGACCAATGAGAGCGCGAGATAAAATGGCCATGGCGACAGTGCCGTGTGTGCTGATTTGCAACCCGTCGATGAAGAAGGAGAGCTTCGATCGGGTCGCCATGGACTGGTCCAGGATCAGTACGGTTTAAACACGACTCTAACCATAGAGCGGTAAGTAAGAATACTGTCAGCAACTCAAGGTTAGCCTTATAAACCGAGATCAGCCGGCTGAGAAGAGCTGTAGGTGCAGAAACGAGCCAGATCAAATTTCAAACATGACGGATCTATGTCGAGGCTGTGGCCTGGCCAGACTCCTGTTCTCCAAAACAAGTGGATTATCCTTCCTCCTGAAGTATGCCCTCACACCCAGGGGGCTGTTTTGTTTTTTTTTGTTTTTTTGCACTCCCACCAAGGGTCCCAAGTGTAATATAGTTTTAACCTTATTTTTCCTCAAACGCAACCTCAGGAAAACCGGGATTTCTGCACAAAGTCCACCAGCCTGGTTTTGCTGCTGTTAGACCACGACAAAGTTCACTTCCACGAGGTGGCGATGTCAAGAAGGCACTTAATGTTGCTTTGTGAAATGATTTAAGAGGGCTGGTTTGTTCACACACCAATCATTTTGCCATCATGTAAGTTTACATGTGTGGTGCAATATTATCCATCCTTTAAGTTTAGATGTGTGGTGAAATAAGATCCATTCATTTTCAAACATACGTTTATGTAGGACCTTTATCTCACTTATGTATTGTGTAATTACTATACTGTCTCAGACTCGCATCCCATTCACTACTGTTATATTCCTACATTGTGTATTTATTGTGTTGTTTCGGTCATTCCTTGCACTTTGTTTCATGCTCCTAACTGCCTTCTGTGCAGTAATCATTCTTATGGTGCAAGTCTCATCATTTTGGAAGATTTACTTAGTGTCCACACTAATTGTTTACTGTTTGTCAGGTTGTCTCATCACTTAATGTATGTGTGCGCAATTGCTGAGGACAATAAAGGATCCTTGAACATTGAATTTATACCTCACTGATGAGAGGGAATGCTCATAAAGAAATGGAGTAAAAGTGAATAATTAAGGTAAACTGATGTAAGCCTCAGTAATAATGTTTTCTTTTCATATTTCTACAGTTACAGACCAAGTATTTGAGGAAGCCATTCAGAAAGTGAATGATTTGCACCAAGAGAAGAAAGGTTTGAAACTATTTAATAGAAGCGGTTGCTCTTAGACTCTGGAAATGGATCCGTCTTCTGGGATGCACATGTCCAGCGTGCCCCAAAACAGTGAGGTGGTCCATGTGACAGTCGGGAATCCCATCATAACCATGTATCAGGCTCCACCTCAGCCCCCAAACATTGCTCAGATCATTACACAGCATGTCCTACCACAAGATGTCCAATGTCAGGCTATACCGCACACAGTTCCATCACAAGTTCAGATGACCTCCCAAGCCCAAGTTTCACTACATGGCCATGGACAAGTTCGTGGTCAGTCTCAAAGTCATGGACAGTCTCAAAGTCATGTCCAAGCACAAAGCCATGGTCTGTCACAGAGCCATATCCAGTCACAAGTCCATGTGCAATCACAAAGCTTGGTGCAGTCTCTAAGCCATGGACAACTGCAAAACCACGGTCAGTCGCAGATCCACGTTCAAACGCAAGGTCCATCAGAGATCCAGGGTGCACCAGCCTCCCATGACGGGGCCAGATCATCAGTGCAAGTTCCCTTTGCAGAGGTGGCCTCCCTTCTGGATCCCAACATGAAGAGCTCAAAGGCCCGGAAGTACCAAATCCAATACGACGAAGTTAAACGGAGACTAGAGCCGCCTGAAAAGATGTCTCTCAGATCTCTCGCCGCCTACACCAGAGTGAGTCGAGGGCCTGCTAGTAAAAAAACCCTCCTGGAGTCACTGAATGTTTTTGGCCTGTCACCGAGCACCAACACGGCAGTGTCCAGCTCTTTATCCAAACTAACTGAGGGTGAGCTTCATTTACAACCACAAATGTTTTCGAGGAAAATCATTTACCAGTTTTGACCTTTTTTGAGGTATTTGTAATGTTTGTATTCTTGTGCCGAGGGTAATTTTAGAAAAAGATCTCTTTTTTTTCTTTTTTTCCCAGGTGACACAGCAGCACTGTGTAAAGATATGAAGGACTTTGCCTTACAGTATGTGGATTATGAAAACATGGCAAAGCAGTTGTTGCCTGAGACAAATCAGGTGCAACACTGGTCAAAAATCATTGAAACGAGGTAATTTTATATCTGAACTAAAAAAAAAAGTCCCTGTCATTTTTGTGAGATGCAAAAAGTACTCAAATGTTTTTTTTTTTAATGATTTTGTTTCCCAGGAACTACTTGGAAGAGATGCGGAAAGTTTTCAAAGACCCAGTGAACAGTCGCCTGTTTTCTAACGTCACGCATGGCCTTGGTAATGGCATGATGGATGTAGCCCTTGACATTATAGATGACGTCATCGATCGTCAGATCCGCATTCTCTCCGGGAACACGGATCCCAAACCTGAGCCGCCGTCGAGGAGGATCCGTAAACGCACCCGTAAACCTAAGAGCGCCACGGAGGACGGCAAGCCCAAAGAGAAGGGAAAGAGAGGCAGAAAGAAAGGAAAACAGATACGGATAGATCCTGCTGCCCCACAGGTTCCACAGTCCGCAGAGATAGAGAGCAGTGTGCTGACTCTAGTGTCTGTGGGATACGAGACCATATCCAGTGGCCTCAGTGCCACCAGCGCAGGCCTGGCCTGACCTACGCCCGAAAGACTCGAGTGTGAGCGCATGCAGAGTGTAGCTTTCCCTTAAAGCATGTTTTAGTTTTTTACTGTTAGATTTATTATTTCCTTTAAACGCAGGCTCTAAATGTATTCTTTTTTTTCTTTTTTTTTAAACATGTCAACTGTAGATTAAAAAAAAAAAATCAGTCCCTAAACAATTCATTTGCCAGAAGGAGTGTTTTATTTCATTGAAAATGTCAAAAAATGTTTTCTTTTGCATTTGCTTCACGATTCATTTTTGTTTGAACAATAAACGTACATGCAGTGTTTAGAAGGTCAGCTGTTTAAAAGGTTCGTTGAATGGTGTCGAAAAAAAATTGTGAAAAGTTGAAATGCAAATGTGAAGATTTTTTCAAACGGTGTAAAGGTTCTTTACCGTTTTAAGGGTTTTTTTTCCTTTATACCATGTGGTTCTTTAAACTAAAAATAGGTTCTTTAGATTCACATGCCTTAAATAAGAAAATGGCTGTTGGAAGTTCTTCAGGGAACCAAAAATGTTTTTCTGTGGTGTCATAGAATCTTGCCCATCTCCCTTATTTTAAAGGCGTAGCAATGCTTCGGAACCATTGTTCCCATCATTAAAGCTGAATCAGGAAATCCACATATACATAGTCAACCAAATGCGAAATTCTCGTTTGTAATAGCTGAACAACTTCGGTTGAACAAGATCATATCTTTTACATAGAATGACAGATTTTTGCTATGAAGTTAAATACTATTTATATATTTTTTTTCTTCTTTGGTTCCATACATGTGGTCTGAGTCACTAGTGAATGATTGTAGCCTGTATTTGAAAGTACTTCAGATTGTTTATCTGCGTGTATTAAAAATACATTTTTTTATTGACTTATTTTACTGTCCTCTTTGACTCATTTGGCATGTGATAGTATTATCTTTTCATATCAAATTCAACAGCATCAGTTTCATGTATTAAGTAAACCCTGCTCTGTTTCAGTTCGGCTCTATGCAGTTTTAAAAGGCATCCCATTTTTGTAAAAGTAGCTTTACTGTGAACTATATAGACATTATTTTAATTATGATATATAATTATAGTCTTCACCAGTTTGCATGTTAGAAATTAATAAGAGATGTTATAATATTTAATATGAGTGTATATAAAGGTAATGTGCAAATACGAGTATGTATTATTGTCTTGTACTATTATTGTATTATTAGTATTCATTTATACGTTCGCATTATTAGTTTGAATCTGCATTGGTGCAATGCATGACAAGGTGTCAAGCAGAGACTACCTCTGCAAGCAAGGAGCTTTAGGGAGATTTAGGATTTGGCATGCATTAGTGTAGATCTGGGTGGGGGGGGGCTGGAGGGAAGAAAATGCATGGGAAACAGAGGAGGAGCACACAGTACTCTTCTACTCAACCACAGTAGTTAGCTGGACAAGCTTGATTCGGGCTGAGTTGGGGACCATATCAGAAAGAACAGAGGTGAGAAAAGTGAGGTGGGAAAGTGCAGAGAGTGAGAATGCAGAGTGGAGTGAGGGAGAACCTCAGTGTTCTGTGTTATGCACATCACACCCCATGCTTAGATCCATACTCTGCCTAAGACACACATGGACAGGAGGACCGCCAGTTGCCTCCTGCCCACCGCATCGAAGGGTGAGTAGCAGATCTAACAGTTCTCAGCAGCTTTAAATCGTTTTTTGTTATATTTGGAATTCATAGTACTGTGTTTAGGCCAGATGAATGTATCTGCCTGTACAGGTTGCCTACAGATAATCTCAGATTTAACTTTAAACCTTTAGAAGGTACTTATTTTCACAATAAACATCAATAAGGTATGTGTTCAGAGCCTTAAGCAATCACATATCTTACCTTTCGCTGTATTTTTTTATAATCAGCTAATTCAGAAAAAAAGTTCTTTAAGACATTTCACTGATATTATATTTATATTGTACTTGTCTTTGTGTCTCTGTGTGTCTTTGCAGTCATTGTGTAAGCAGTTTCCACCAGGATCAATACATTTTTCTGATTGTGATTCTGTTATATGTGATCTTATACATTTCTGTATCTTTAATACTATAATACTGCACATTTTTTAGTGCAATGTGCAATTTTTCGGCGCATTTTTACAGTTTCTATTAATCTCAGCTGCCACCAAACAACTGAGGACTCTCCAATGTGTACATATATATATATATATATATGTATATGTATGATATTTGTATGTATATGTATATATATATATATGTATATATATATAAATTTGCATACACACAAACGTCTATATTTATATTTTTGTATTATTTGTCATAGTTGTATTGTTATGTTGTATAGCTTTTATTCTATTGGTTACACTGCTCTTAGTTTTGTACAGTCCACTTGCTGCCATATACAATGTAAATTTCCCATTTGAGCAACCAATTAAGGTTTATTTTACCAATACTTATAATAAGAGAAAGCAGTGTCAGTCTTTGTTGTTTTACATCTGTGAGAAGTGCTGCATATTTAGTTGTGGTTTTTCTCTTGCAGACTCGTTCGATGCTGCTTTAGATGCCATCAGTGTGACCACAGAGCTTGTTGAGGAGGAACTGAAACCTCACTTGGACACACTTCTGACAGTGGCAGTGGAGAGGAGTAAGTAACAGTGACTTCATGTGTTATTAACCACAAAGGTGTGTCAGACATGATCTGTAAATCTAAATCTATTAAGCACTTTCAATCCAACATACTATTGCTTATACCGTGGGCCCGTAGCTGCAGGAGAGGTTCAGAGGAAGGTGAATGCGTGACCCTTGTGGATTTGAAAACAAGACACGCTAATCCGTATTTGTGTCTGTTCGAGCCATTGAGTGACAGGCCTAATTAGCCAGTCTTCCTTCAAACTCTTACTCTACTCTGCAAAAGGCAGGTGGCCAGCTGTGGGAAACGTGGCACCTGTGTAAACATGACCGAGACAGTCTTAAAAAGCACAAATCCTCCCATATCCCTCGTTTTTCTTGCATTTGTTCCTTCTTCTGAGCATTTTCTGACCTCTCTTTACATCTCAGGATTAAACAGGCTATTTTGTTACTGTGCTTTCAATATGCAATATGCAAACTACTCTGATTGGCTGCCTGTACTGTGGCTCATTTCAGGAATGCAAAGTCATGAGGGATTAAAAAGGCCAGTTTTAGTACGAGGATATAAGCGGAAAGTTTATATCGCAGGTTTAATGTAATCTCACTTCTACAAAAGTAATATAAGTGGGGACATCAGGTCAGAGCTATGTTCAAAATGTTATTAAAACACAATAAAAATGCAATAAATAAAATGGAAAATACAGCTTATGTTATATTTTGGTGTAGAGAGACAGAGAGGCACTGTGTTCAAACTACGAAGGCAAGCCCAACAGATGAACAGATTTTTATTTGTTTTTTAACTTTTATTGGACAACTTTTGAAGAAGCGTAAGGTCATCATTTCAGTCCTGTTGATAAAATTCACACAAATTGCTGATTTGGAACTCAGATAATGATTTTCATCAAAGGGTGACATATTTCCAGCCCTAGCAGCTTGTACTGCAGCACTCCAAATATTTTCAGTATGAATAAACACTGCTAAACTCTTATTAGATTAATCAAATCAAATCAAATCAAAATGTATTTATATAGCACATTTAAAAACAACAAAGTTGACCAAAGTGCTTTACATTGCAATCAGGCAGAATAAACTAATAAATATGTACGCATACCAATATATATATATGCACACACAACGCATACATGCATATACACATATACATGTACATACACACACATACAAATACACCTACAGACATATATATATATATATATATATATATAAATAATAATAATCCAAAAAATAGACTTAAAATAACCCACAAAAGTGTACAGCCTCACTGTCAGTTAATAGCTATATAATAAAAGTGCGTTTTAAGATAAGATTTAAAAACCGAAAGGCTAGGTGCCAGCCTAATACAACAAGGCAGTTCATTCCACAACCTGTATGGCTCAGTGTGTAGTTTTTTTGCGACATCACAGAAATAGCGAATTTAACGCAGTCTATTTATGCAACTTAGTTTTTGACTGTTTTTGACTGACGTGACTGGAGAGCGAATTGTCGTGAAATGAAAGTGTTTACATACTGCATCAAACTTCGAAAAAATTATTTTTCCAAAACATGGGCCCTTTAATTGAGTGTTAGTTTGTTTTTTTTAATTTTAAGTAAACTAAGTAGTCTAAGTGAACTAAAACTTGGCTTTAATTGTTTTTAAATGTCATTTCAAAACCTTGTATCTCAAAAAATGGCAGAATTATGGAAAGGAAAAGGTTCCTAACTGTTATTTGAAGTTAATGTAATAAGATTTTTATTCCAATCAATTTTGGACCCTTTCTGCTGGACCGTTTGTCAAAAGTAAAAATTGGAGATACATTGAGTTTTGAAACAACTGTGACGGTTGGCGTTTTGAGTCATGTGTTTGCATGCTGATCTCTTGAGATTTTCTGTGCATGTGTGTGCATGTGTTGTGACAGAGCGAGGCCTAGCCGAGCAGGTGGTACAGAGTGGCATTCTGCCTGTTCTGGCTCAGGCTCTGAGGAGGAAGAGCTCTCTCACTGTACATACAGCCAGACTGGTCGCTGAGCTTGCCAGGGAGGGTGAGTAGAGCTCTGTTTTAATGTATGTATGACATACACTAAGTTTCCAGTTTATTAGGTACACCTGCTACCTAAAGCTTGTTCTTATTGTGTATTTCTTGTATCAGGTGCACTTTTTAGAGAGACCTCCTGTTGCCATTTATCAACCACCTTATAGCTTGTTTATCATTATAAAGAGACCATGTGACCCAGTTTTGGGGTGCTGGACTAACAAGAATGAGGCGTACCTAATAAACAGGAAACAAAATCAACAGGCATTATGTTATTTACAGAAGTAGAGTGAATCTAACAATAACACAGTGCCTTTGGAAGCAGTTTACAATATACCAGTAAAGTAAAGTAAAGTAAAGTGGCCCCTTATAGGCACGTGTGAACACACCACACAGTTCAAACTTCTTTCTCTGCCGTTAACCCCTTTATCAAGTGAAGTAGGGGGCTGCCACCAGCAAGGGGGCCCAGCGAGCAGTGTATGGTGACGGTACCTTGCTCAAGGGTACCTCAGTGGTGCCACTAGCAGACCTGGGATTCGAACCCACAAGCTTATGATCAGGCCACCAGACCACCAGCTGCCTCAGCTACTGACAGTAAGCTGCCATTGATACAAAAGGTCTTTGGTGCTAATTCTTGCTTTATTCTTTAATGTTTTCCGACAGCTCCAGTGAGGGACAGCTGCTTTGAGACTGGCATCATCTCGGCTCTCCTGACGCTGCTGCTCAGTAAGGACCAGGATCTGCTGCTGCACGTCAGCCGAGCCATCGGGAGAATCTGCTACGACAGCAGTGAGATTTCCTAAACTATTCTCTGGACCACAGAACAAAAACAAACACTGCACATGATTAACTGTTTCACCAAAAAGGCCAGTTTCCGAAATAAAGTGCATGGAATGCAAAACAAGTCTGACAGGAAGAAGCAACATAGGAACTTAAATTTCTTAGAATCAACTGTATCTATATATTTGTCTGATATTGTAATATATGAGATTCCATGATAGGGGTGCCATTTAGCTCCAGTTACTATAAATTATGAAAAAAAAAACCTTTATGATTCTGAGAGAGCATGTATTTAGCCGTTCAAAAAATTTAAATCTCAGGGACAGCATCTCATTTTTGTCAAGGTTCCTTGAATTTTTAGCATGGAATTAGCAAGTAAATAAAGTAAAACTGCTAATCCATGCTAATTCTATGAAGACATTAGGAACATTGTAATGGCTTAAAATTCGAAATGAATCCTCAACATTTTACTGAAAATGAAGAAAAATAAGTGGAAGAACTAGATGGATGGATGAATGGATGGATGAATGGATGGATGGATGGATGGATAGATAGACAGACATAGATAGATTGGTTTTATAACTGTTTTAAGTCATTTATCTGATACATGCACCTAAGTTGTTGTGAAGGACACTTTATCTGTGTTTAATATGTATTTTATATTTGTTTTTGTTATTATCAGTGGGACATAATGGTTTTATCAGTGTACTATATGGTATAAAGTTGTGCAGCTTTATTTGCATGTTGTATATGCCAATACTTGTAGACGTGCTTCTGAAATAGAGGGAGTTTTGGCAATTAGCAGTCTTCTCTTTCTGAATGGTGTTTGTTTTCTGTGCAGATCTGCAGCAGGAGAGGCTGTTGAGGCTGGGCGCCGTCCCGCGGCTGGTGGCTGTGCTGCTGCAGTACGGCGAGAATGAGGATCTGCTCAGCTCCTGCCTGCTGGCTCTGTGTAACCTGGCTGATATGGGCGAACAGGACGACTCCAAGTTCGTGTGGGACAAGAGTGGCCACTTTGACGAGGGTGAGCAAGTGTTCCACGGCACGTCCCAGCACTCCTTTGGCTTCGTCTCGGCAGTGACAGTGGTCCGACTGAACCAGGGGTCTCAGGGACACTACTCAGTGAGTGTAGAAGCTCTGCAGAGATGCTCCACTCTCTTTTGGGGGGCTCACAATGGACGACAGAACGGCTGGCGCTTACCAAGCATAACGCATTTGGGCTGCTGCCCCAAATTCTACAAGGTCATAAAGTACTCAGTGAGGAACATTCCTAAGAACAGTCTGAAGGCAGCGGTATTCCACACCTTCTTGTGAGGAACAAAGGTCATCTCAGATGTACTTTAAAGGTCTTAATTATGGAAAATGTGGTTTTAAATGGAAACCAAAAGGGACTGACTATGCATTGACTAAAGAAGAAGTTATGGAAGTTCTCACAACATGAGAAAATATATTGTCATTCGTGATACAAAAGCTGTTCTTTCAAACGGTACATTTACAAAAGAGCGGAAATGAACCCTTACCTTTAATATAGAGGAATGTAACAAGATTATTGAAAATAATTATTGAACTTTTTTCAATTTTTTTTATTGGTTCACACAACATAAAAGGCAGCTGGAATTTACAAATGGTAAAATAAAAGAGTCTGATTACGTTTGCTGTAGCTTTGCATTGGACATGGACGATAGAATGCAATTGTCTAGCTTTGCAGTGCTTTGTGTTAAGTCTCTAAGAGGCCTTAATGTATTGGATTCCATTGTCAGTTACAATCTGCAGTGGATTAACCAGTGATTTATCTCATCCAGTGTCTATCTCATCCAGACCAGGACGAGCAACCTGTTGAACTAAACAGCTATCTATTTTTGTTAAAAATGGCAATAATGTGGTACTTAAAAAGCCTTATGTTCATATACGCATGTGTCATCACCCACATTCACCACACACAGCACATAGTACACTGTTTTAACAAACAGTTCCTCTTCTAAGTATTAATGCAAAGAAACATAACTGAAGCCAGACTAACGTTTTTATTCTGACTGTTATAATCAATTTATCTACATGCTTCCACTTATATGGCCAGAAATCATGCTTTGTTCCTTTCGGTACAAAACAATATTCTGTTTTGTGTATTTCTATTACTCTTTTTAGTTTTGTTCACTACATTACAGATCTTAATAACAATATGCCATGACTAGGATGGCCAAGTTTTCAGGGACTTTATCATGCATAACAGTAGTTTTACATTCGTAGCTCTATCAAAAGTGTTACTACAACATTTAGTCCATCATATACAGATAATCCTTGGCTGTTTCTATGGCAAATTTTTCTCCAGAAATGTTGATTTTTGAAGCACGGAGGGCTTTGTGTTTGAATTGTAGTTCAGGTTGAGCTCTGAATGGCAGTAGCTGCTCCCAGTCCGTGCCACTGCTTGACCAGTTCCTGTGATTTACTGACCATTTCGTTCCAGTGCTCCAGCTCCCTGCCCCTGGCATACATGAATGGCCCGATGACAACTAATCCCAGTGATCCTGCAGACAAAAGAAATGATTAAACACATACAATAAACAATGGTTTTAAGTGTTCACTTAACCATTAGTCCCCGGGTTTACTCTTTTTCTTTCATTAGATTAAATTAGGTGTGCTTTTGGAATTGTATAAATCCACACAATGACTGGAAGCATGGAGCAGAAATCTGGAACCAAACCTATGTTCCTCTAACCAGCTAACAAAATATCGACTACTGTCAACTACTAAATATATACTCTATATATATATATATATATATAATTTGTGTGTGTCATATGAGATGGATGACCCGTTGAGTAAAATAGTTCAAATAGTCCACTTGTCCGTGTCTGAAAAATGAGACTATTTGCCGAATTGATCCTTTTTTAAAATCGGCTGTTGACCTTTCTGGAGCCACGAGAATATGCTTTTTATCAGCCTGCTTATCTCTCTGATGTGACGCTTATATTGGGGTGTGTATGTGTGCACGTTAGTGAGAGAGTGTGTGTTTGTGTATGTGTGAAACCTTTAGTATGAGATTCCACACCAGTGATGGCAACTTAGCTACGTGATTAATACGATCTAAGCAGCTTAGACTAGACCCATCTGGATGTAGTGTTTATGGCATCATGCATAGAGGCTAGTCAACCCACACCCCCCCCACCCCACCCAGACACACACACGCCCACATGCATGCCCACACATCCGCCCACACAAGCATGCTGGAGGAGCAAGAGTGGGTGGGAAGGCGGGGCCACAAGCAAAGATAATCCTCTGGTAATCTGGTTTTATGGACTATTAAGGTCCCGTTACATAATCTCAGTGTCTTTCTGGCAGTAAGAAAGGCTTTGGGGAGAGTGCAGGAAAAAGACTACAAAAAGTAAGTATCTGCTGATGAAAGAGGGGCCCCGAATAGAAACTATGTGAACCCTTTTTTTTTTTTTTTTTTAGAAAATGTCAAAGCATTTTGTCTAAAAGCTGGGCTAAACTGCTATTATCCAAAATTGTGACTTCTCTGACCAAACAGACAAAAAAAAAGACAAACTATGGAAAATACTTGTACAAACTGAAACTGTGCATTCCAGGCTGAAAGGGCTTTCCAGAGAGGACAGGATTTACATTTCCAGCATTTAACAGACATTTATTTAAAGCACCTTCCATTCCGTAACGACAGTCTACCTGGAGCAACTTGGGGTCTTGCTAAGGGGCCCAGTGGTGGTATGAAAAAGGTAGGGTTGCAACCATTAGAAATATTTGTGGTACAATTATAATCTGAGAAATAATCGTGGTTTTACGATTATCACGGTTATTTTATGTAAATTGATTTCACAACTGTCTTAGCATCTACAGTGAGCCTCGAAATTATTCATACTCGAGGCAAATTTTCACTTAAAGTTGATTTTATTCAACCAGCAAGTCATGCAAAAGCATAATATAATGATGTACTAAAGACATCATTGAGGAAAAAAACATTTCTCAGCTTTTATGTACAATTATGCAAAAAGTGGCATGT
>JBBJLR010000111.1:33589523-33602811 GCA_037577145.1 Brachypetersius gabonensis | reverse complement strand
ATATGTGCGTGTGTGTGTGTATATATGTTTGCGCGTGTGTAAACATTTATTTCTATACAAACACACACAGTATTGGTCATTTTGATAAGTTATTTGAAGCTTGTGAATACTTGAACCCTGAGGTGAAATGCTATCTCTCCCTACTCGGTGGCGTGGTGCTGCTGGTTGGTTGACATTCTGCAGGCTCTTCAGTGGCCGGCTGCTGCAGCTCCAGACTCAGACAGGTTGCGTCCAGCTGCCGAGGGTGAAGTCTGAAGGTCAGCTTCTCATTAAAGGTGGGCTCACAGCCTCTGGCTACTGAAGTCCACTTCATCTTCACCACCTGTGTGTGTATCTGCAGAGAGACCTGGACACACACAGCTGTCCAGCCCTCAGGGTGAGACTTCACAGGTTTACTATTTCACATTAGAACTCAGTGTCAGAATTATGGTTCATACTAATACGTATACATCTCACCAGCATTGCTGGAACACTGGAGTCCTCGAGCTCGAAGCACAACCACAGTGAGGCGCTGAAGAGACTGGTTGTAGTTCAGAGACACTTGGACGTCACCATGTTTTGACAGGGGCTGCATTGTCGCAGGAAATCGGTTACATTTGAAAGAACAGTAGCAGATATGCCTTAATAACAATATCAGTGATTGCCATTTTTTATTACCACAATTAAAACAGATATAAACAGAAAACTATTTAGATACTATTTTCTTTGCAGAAAAAAAATGCTGCATATATTAATATAGCAAACCATTCATGATTAAACCATATTTGTGATTTTTTTAAAAAACGGAAAAAGTGTTTATTTAGGCAAAATCTTTTCTTTATACAGGGAAGACATATTTATACAATTACGCAGGTACATTGCAAAAGCTATAAGTAATAGTGAGCATCTGGTTTATATGAACAAAATAGGTATTTCTTTTTTACTTCACTGGAGTAATGGAAATCAGGACCACTTGTTTAAAAGTGCTCCCAAACTTTTGACAAGCATAGAACAATAATCAAAATGTACATATTCCTATATAAGATGAGACGGGCTGGTTATAGGTTACTGGTTATGTCGTCTTGTTTTACCAGATCGCTTTCAGGCTCCAGGTCCCTCCAAAGCACCTTTCCTGCTGCCTTTCTGAGCTCAGAGGGTCTGAGTGGGAAGAGAACATGGCCCACCATGTGGTGCTTCTTTAGGCGGTCCACACTGTACACAGTCATGCTCAGCGTACTCTGGCCCACGCTGTTATTAGACAACTGTGGAGAACAAACTGGACTCAACACACACTCGCACAGCATCACTTTACGGAGCAACAGTAGCACGCTGTTTCAGTAAAACGGATAAAGTCCTTCATTGCTTGTGCAAGGAGACATTCATAAATGTGAGGAGCTATGATTCAGTGTCTGTGATTCATAACAATGTAACCTTGAGCTAACTATAATCTGTTGGTGTTTCTGTATTGGACATTAGATTGAGACAACCACACTGAACTGACACCTCTGACTAAGATATTTTCTTTTTTTGTAATAAATAAAGTACATTTCATGTTCTAAGGTATTTTGAACCAGTTTAAATCACAATTTGTTACCGCAAATACAAACATGCATTTTGTATTTTGCAGCCATTGATCTCTGGGATGGTCAAACACACCATGAAATGCCTCAAACATTCAACTGGTTGGACTGGAAAGTCCCTCAGAATTTAGAATATTTGTATGAAAAATTCCATGCATGCAGTTTTCTCAGAAAGTGGTCTATCTGCCAAGCCCAGTTTTTTCTTTGGCTTTGCATTGGAGCTACAATGCTAACAACGAGGGAAGCTTCCACTTTAGCAATTAGCATTGTACACAGTGTCTGGGGTGTCTATAAGCCTACATTATTAGCTACATTAACCTTGCAGCTTCATAACAAAACTGTGTGAGGGTTTGGAATGACTGTGTATTAAGACTGCACAATATATTCTCTGCTAATTGTTATCGCAATATCGGTTCCTGTAATACTGATATCACAGAAGGCTGCAATATGCAAATCACTGCATACTGGGTTTTAATCCAACAATGTAATCCAACAAAAGTCTCATTTTTGGCATTTAAGGCCCTGGCGAATCAGTGTATGAATGGCCCGGTCTAAACTGCTGTAGCTAGAATACAGAGACATCACAAAAACTATGATGTGAAAACGGGCTGTTTTTGAAGCCATATATGGAAACATATTAAACTACATTTACAGCCTTTTAGCCTTTTGATTTATGAAAAGTGATTATATGGGCTCTTTAATATCTTGAAAGGCAACACAATTGCAGTATGCAGCAGTAAAATTGCAATGCCGTGCAGGTCTGTATGTAGATTTTTTGCTGGGTGTTTTGTTTAAAGCGGCTGAGATGTGAACCGTCTACAATAAAACACCGCCATCGCCCATGTACTGTACCTGAAACACAAAGCAGTCATTGAACTGGGGTTGGGAGCCTTTGCATCGAGCCTTGGCCTGCCGGTGACGTCGATCATCAGAAGGCAGGAGCTGCAGTTTGACCAGTGTGGCACTGCCCTGGCAGTGGGCCGGCAGGTTAGCTGCTCGGAGAAGAGAGACCACCAGCTGCTCTTTCTCCTGATAATACTGCAGAGCGAAACACAGACGCATGCTGGAACCCCCCGGCTCTGCCCACTCACTGGGCTCCTTGGGCAGCTGGTAGAGGTCAGGCCGCAGACTGCCCAGAGGAAACCAGCCTCCAGAAACACATGGTCAGGGAGTGCAAAGACAATGAGAGAGACAGACAGAAATCAGTTTAATTCAGTAAGCTTTACCGGCATGATCATATTTACCGTTTTGCAAATTTGAAGCAAAATCACATCATGCTAATCTTATTTATCAGCCTACTCCCTATAGTCAGAGAGCCGCGCGGGGTGTGGAGGTGCAGCTCCTGCTGCCATCGCTCCTCTTCCTCCCTCACTTCACTCGCTTCAGCGTGGGCTGGACTCTTTAACCGTGGCGGCAGAAAGAAGGGAACTTCAGCCAAGCTGTGAGGAAAGAAAACAAGACTGCTTTTGCAACAATAACCACTGAATGAAACATGGAGCTCTAGTTTAAACAAAGATCAATAAGCCAATAAATGAAAAAATACAAATAAGATAAACTCCACTGATTTGAAAATAAGAACTGGTGAAGAAATGGTTCGCTAAGAAGAAACGTTTACAGCTGCTTTTTAAAACATGAGAATCAGAAAGCAGATCTGCACCCATAGCTGCTGCTCTGTGAGGTCTGGAGCACAGGAGAGCACGGAGGGACAGTCGGGTTGGTGCTGACCAGTTGTTGGTATGGTCTGCGCTCCTGTTTCTTCTTCCACAGGAGATAGACGGTGAGAGCAAGCAGTAAAAGAAAAAGAAACACTGCAGATAGACCTCCGGCCAAGGCTACAAATGGATCTGAGGGAGGAGAAAAATACAACATTGTAAATATACTGTTCTTTTAGTTCAGTCCTATTTGTCTCCTTCACTCAGTATTCAGTGAGTGTATGGAGTGTAAAAAACAGTTCAAGACAAAAATGTAATACATCAGGAATGCCTATAAATAACAACATTTGTTCACAAGTATTTACACAGAAGCAGTCTAACGTGCACAATAAAACAACAAAAACAAGCTCAAATTATCACAGTTTTTGACCTTTAACGGTTTACAACTCGTTTAAATGTACAAGATTTGTAACTAAAAATATAAACGGGAGTAAAAATCTGGAATCAATAATGATCTTTTCATGAGAAACATGTTTCACATTAAATACTAAGCAAATTTAAAGCATAGTCATAATCATATACATGTTTCATGCATCTTTCTAAATGTATAATACCTCTAAACAGGACGCTGAAAAATGATGGGAGACAAAGTCTATATTAGACATAGGAGTTTAAGAATAATGGATGCAAGAGCAGTAAACAGACACAGTACATTAAACAGCTCATAATAACACAGGCCAACAGAAAAGTCATCAGAAGCCACAACACACTTTTCCAAACCAGTTTTTGATGCTGATTTCAGATCAGTCAGATACCACTGTTTCTTTAAAAATGCTCAGCATATGATTATTAGTTGCTAATTATACAATATACTACTATCACGCAATATACAACTAGCTTCATCACAAACACTGTATGTGCGGGAAAAACTAAACACAGATTTGAAATCAGCATGAAAAACACTGCAAAGCCCACAGAAACTAATCTCTGATGACTTTAACTTGTTGATCTGTGTAATGAAGCATTTGATATTTACCTGAAACGAGCATATAGATAAGTGCACCACCACACTGATCCCAGATGGTCATTTAACATCCACATTCTTTACAAACAAGCACTTATTTTAATGGATGAATGACACCTTCCCAGCACAATGTGGCCAGACAGCTGTGTAGACTTCCCTGAAGCAGAGTATAACAGTCTATAGCAGTGTAAAAGACCCTTGCCAGGAACAGAACTGTGCTCATTTGCTTATAACATTAAGGAGATACAGGGAAAGTTCAGACTTCTGTCAGGATATTAGTAATGTCTTTTCTAAAGAAAGAAATAAAACTTTATGTTTCAGCAAGAAACATGTACCCAACATCTCACTGTAGGTCTAGTAAACTATTACAAATTTGTAAACTCTTGCAGTTGTACAACACTGCTGTGCAAATAACGTACCGTAGATAACCTCCCAGCAGCCTAGTAAATTAAAAAATTGTGCCCAAGGTTTGTGTTTATAGTTCATCAAGGTCACAGTATTTGTACCCTTGTATTTATGACCCATTGTTGGTAGAGATAAGGCCTTTTTTAACCTCCAGCGCTTTCCTTACCAGCCATGGATGGCCAAAGCCACCTCCTAGATTCCTGGGTTTTTTCTCGTTGTTGTTATGAATAATAATATTGTCCCATTCTCTTGTTACTTTCACCGCGGCTTTCTGTCTTTGTCCCAGTAGAGGCGCCTGCAGCCTCCACCTCATCACCTCAATGTTCCTGAAGTTGCTCAGTCTGGTTAATCAACACCACACAACAAGCCAAACTCCCAAACGCGTCCAGAAACCACATTCTGGTCCCGTCTTGGGCTGACTTTTTTTTTGGGTTTTTTTTTTAGCATGTTCAGAAAAAAACTTGGATAGGGAAAAGAGAACAGTTTATTAACTCATTTGCGTCTCTTTTCATCTATTGCTCCTAATTTTGCAAATGTAAGGTCCGCATGAGAGCCATCTGTTCTATTCTCACCCACAAGGCAGCACTTGTCATTAGCTTCAATTCGGAAACGACGAATGGCTTTAGGGCAAAATCAGTGAAATGTTTGTTTTTAATAGGGATCCCGGCCTAATGAGCCGGCTTAACCAAGTCAATGAACTAATAATTAGTTAATTTCATCATCATCTCTTCAATGACAAATGAATGAGCGTCCCCATTCTCTTTGACCTTATACTGTAAACCATGAAGACATCTCTCATTTAGCTTCCCAGTAACGTAATATCATTGTCTTCTGTGTCAAAGCCGTGGTGTTGCACATTTATTCACTGATTGTTATGTTGCAATGGCGCAGTGACAGCAGGACCCCTGTCCTGGGTTTAATTATTAAAAACAGTACAACACTGTTACTGCTGCTATGATATCCTGCTATATCCAGTCTCTTGCGTTCGCAGAGGTTAATGATCAACTCTGGTATAGCTGGATAGCAGGAGAGGTCTTATCAGCATTTTAATCACTTAGCACGTCTGTTGTTCCCACACTACATTTCATGCCAGAAAGTGGCACCTGCCTAAATCTGAAAACTTCCTAAGCTTTCCTAAGCCTTTATTCTGGTTTGCGGGAGCAAAATATTGCATTTATGTTTATAATAACAGTACAATATGGCATAATGTGTATTGTCGCTGGCAAAAAAAAGTAGTTCTTTACACAAGCCTAATGCTTTTTGTGTCCAATGTAAGTCATTGCAAAGAGTAAATCTGAAGAATCACAAGCTCTTTGCTAACAGGGGTTAATTCTCTCAGTAAAGTAACTCCATCAGAGTTTTGTGTTTTCACTGGAAGTGGAGATTATAGCTATTTTTGGTTTTCATCAGCATACATTGCTGTCTACTTTCTCACATTTGCTATTTCGTATTTCAGGAGCAACAGCTCGAATGCACATCTGTATGAAGAAAAGGAGTTTATCAAGAGAGCACAATGCTTTAATGCTTTTCATAGGGGGAGATAGCTGACTCTTTGACATTTATGATGTGGACCATAATGTTTTTCCTGATAGCCACCATTATCTTCTCCAAACCTGTTTTCTGAAGGTACTGTTTTCATTGTTCCCATGGCAACCCTAAAAAAATGTCATGATGAAAATTCATTGGGGTCCCATTGAGCATGGCTGTTTCTATAGCAACCAGAAAAGAGATTGGTTGAGATTGGATGAGTAAGAGACAGGCGCTGTGCATGTCTGTGAATGTGAGAGAAGGAAGAAGGGGGGGGGGGAGCAAATGTGAAGAGGAGGTGGGGTGGGGTGTTTCTTAGAGGTCTGTACAGAAAAAAGAAGGGGTGAGACATTGTACTGGTATTGGGCCACTGGTGATTCCTAGAGCTGGGTTCCTTCTGACAAGAGAGACCAGTGACAAAAGAAAAAAGAGAGGGAATGAAAGAAGAAAGAAGAAAAGAAACAGAACAGTTTTATACTGCGAGATCTGCTTTAAGATCTCTCCAGTATTCCCTTAAGTGCCCACTGTTCTCAGGGTGCCCAGGGCATACGGCACTGCCTCCTATACCCGCCCCCTCTGAACAACCCTCCCACCCCACCCCTCCTCCCTTCACTGGGGATTTGTCTCTCCCAGGCAGAGCCTCTGGTTAGTAATCAGATGACAGGAGCCGATAATCCAACACTACACTCACTCTGTATTGTTCACTTCTTCAAAAAGTGTGCACAAGGGAAGGAGGAGGAGAAGAGAGGAGACGAGAGAGGGAGGAGGGGAGAGAGTGACTGAGGTGGGAGCTTTCCAGACAGTTGGAGAGGAGAAGAGAGAGTGGGAGGTATGTACATATATATATGTGCATGTGAGTGTGTGCGAGTGTGTAAAGAAGGCGGGTGCTTGTTAACTTACCTGGTGGATGTGAGGTACGTCTCTGTGGGCTTCCCCATCTACTGGAAATATATAGAGACTGGAGGGTAGTGAGGCTTACAAAGCGGAATTGAAGCAGGAGAGAGAATGAGAGAAAACGCATTTTGTGTAGTAAAGACTGCAAGAGGGAAATACAGGATGGGGAAACCTTCTTTAGTGCATTGTTTCCAGGATCAGAGAGCTTGACGTATATGTCTATGCATGTGTGTGGGTGTGTATTCAGACTGTGTCTGGGGCAGGTGTTAGGTTTCAGGCACTTGAAGGGTCATATTGTGGGTTTTGGTGCAGGTAGAAGGTGGGTTGATATGGAACACCTTGCATGCTATTTTTAGATGAGGCTGGAGGACAACTGTCATGTTTTCCTCTCGTGGCCTAGGAGAGAGAAAATTTGTCATCATGTCTGCTACTGGAGTTCCAGCGATATTACTAGCATGTTTTTCGAATAAGCCCGAGTTTAAAGCTTGCTTAAATATCAATATTGACTAAATGCATGAACTTATGTTTATGAAGTTAGGACTAATCAAAACTTTTGAGTGATACCCATATGGACTGCAGTGTCTTGGTTAAACTGTATTCATTTTAGGATTCACCATTAAAATGAAATACTTTAAACTTTGTCGTAATGAACGTCACTTTATCTAGAAAAACTAGAATTAGAAAACAATATCTCGGATTGTGACGCCTTGGCAAAAGTAGCAACGAAGAGTGAATAACCTCTCTTGCTGGAAAGGGTCTATTAATGGTAAAGAGCTAGCTGACGTGTGAACTTGTTTAGAATGATCACAGTATAGACAAGAAAAAAGTGAACGTGAGCTATTTTATTCTGTCAGCATGCTGCATCTATAATATTTAACAAAGGGCAGATCTTTGCTTAGAATAAGGAAACACTCCCACAATGTAAATACATGTATAATGTTAGCATATTGATCCATGGCTGAAAAGCAAGAGCTGCGATTACAGCAGAATGCATGTGTGTGTGTGTGTGTGTGTGTGTGTGTGTGTGTGTGTGTGTGTGTGTCTATGCCAACACTAGAAAGTGACACACCAGCAGGGGTCCCAAAATCATCTCCCAAATCTGCTCAAGTGACTGAAGTGTGATATAAACACAGTCAGCCTAGTCATACATTCACTAAGAACTGTCTGAATCCGTTTGAAATACTGTTTGTGGACATCTTTTAGCTGCCATGCTTTATAACTATAATAATGACAACAATCTATTACAAAACAGCAAAATTGTAGTGGGTAGCTCTGAGGTTTTGCACGAGCGGCTGCCATCTTGAGCTGTATAATTTCCCTCTCTGCAGCTGAAGGAGTATGTCATTCTACTTTTCGACCAGAGAGTGACCACTATGGCCATGTGCTCTTAAGAGGAGTTGGCAAGTGGCATGCTGTGGCTAATGACCTTAAGGCTCAGCTTTTAATCATCCGTTATCTGGTCAGCCAGTAAGCAAATGGATAACTGAACACATCTTTGTCCAGCTCTCTTCTTCTTTATGCTTATACAAAAAGCTACTAAAGATCACCAAAACCTGAATACCTGTAAATACAAAGGACCACTACAGAACTAGGAAAATCCAATGGTAGCTAATTAGAATGTGAGAGGTTCTATTGAACATTTGTCTGGCTGGTAACTGAGGTGACTGACCTCAGTGGAAAGGCAAATTGTGTTAACATCTAGGCAATAATGAAGGAGTGGTCATTAGAATGTTTGCTGTTTATTCCTGAACATTAAAATGGCAAGGCCTTTCGCTGAGTTTCAACACATCTGTCTTTTTTCAATAGGCCTGTCATTATGGCTGAGGGAAAGCGCCCCGTATCTGAAATCTACACGGCTGGCAACCATGTTGGTTCCACTGGAGCAGAGATGGAGGATGACCATGAGCCTCCCATTATCTCCTTATCCAAGAGCTTCACAGACATGGCGAGTGGTCCACCTCAGAGAATGGAACTGGCCTGGTGCTGCCAGGATATCCGCAAAAGTGCCAGTAGTGCAGTGTGCCCTCAGAGGCCCGCCAGCATGGGAGGACCAGTCAGTGGCGTCCCTGTTTCTTTAGAGTTTGAGCAAGGGAGCACATGCAGTGGCAACAGCACTCCAGAGACAGTCATCTGGCGTGGCGGAACCTCACGGCCTTGGAGCATCACTGAGGATTCAGCTGCCAGAAGGACACCAACACAAGAGCTTCTTCTGGGACGGCAGCGAGCATGCACTGGCGAAAGGTGCGCGCCATGTTCACCCTCCGTGAACAAGAACTTAAGAATGGAGTGTCTGGATGGCAGAGAGACTTGCTGCCAAGGTAGAATGACTGGTGAAAACCTTAAAGCCTGTAACTGTTCCAGATTGGTCTGTGGGGTAGAGTCTCCCGCTCTGGGCACCAGGCCATGCCTGAGAAGCGCACACAGCCTTGCACAGCAAGGAGTGGATGCAGATATTTGCTCTTTTAAAGGTGATGCCCACCATTTACCTGGTGCCAGTTCATGCAGGTCTCCCTGTGTTAATAATGCACTGAACACTGGATCCCTGAGAAATTCTTGCGCTGTTGTACCTTGTCCTGGACATTTGATATCTCTGCCAGCCTGTGCAGGAAGTCCTTGTCCAGGCCAGAGGTCGCTTCTCCATTCCACCTTGCTTGGTTTCCCTCCACTGGTGTCTTCAGTCAGTGAGACGGGACTAAACAATTGGGTTGCAGGTCACTGTTGTGGATCTGAGTTAAGTGGGAAGAACTCCCCTAACCTTATACCAGACCAGTCCATCCAGTCTGGGCTTTGTCATCAGAAAGTGAGAGATGCCTCCACCATGACATCTGAGTACAGTTTCAGAGAGGTTGGGGTCCAGACCATGTCTACGAATTCCCTTGTTTCTCCTCTTTCCTACATGTTCACTGGTCCTGGTTCAGAAACAAGTCAGGCAGTAGAGAATGTGGGACTCAGGACCCCAGTGAAGGAGGTAGAGTGGGACGCAGAGGGAATGACATGGGAGGTCTATGGGGCATCTTTGGATCCAGAGGAGCTTGGGCTGGCCATCCAGCGGCACCTGGAGCTGCAGATCAAAGAGGCCGCTGCCATTGCCGCTGAGAAGAAAACATCTGAGGAAAACAATTGTGCGCCCGCGCAACAGAGCAAGAGACACAGGAAAAGTGGAAGTGTGGTTCGATTACTGCGCAGTCCTGCATGCTGCTCTAGCTCTAGTACTGTGGATGACTGAGGAGACTAACCAGAGTGTAATTTACCTCCAATACCTGTAAATGGCCTTCTTTGCCTCCCAAACACTACTTTTGCCAATATATTGGATGCTGCCTAATAAGCTGGTCAGGTCAGAATCTGTTAAAAAGTAGAATCTGCTGTTTGCAGTCTGGCTCTACCATTTGGCCAAGGACATCTCCTGCAAGGTAGCTAAGATTTGAGGATGTTGCTATTCTTTTTAAAGTAAAGACGTAAACCCTGGTTCTGGACACTCAGAGACTCAGGCAATACATGAAGCTAGTACACACACACATACACACACACACACACACATACACAAACATACAAATGTGCCAAACCTAGACTGATGAAGTGTGTTTGAGCGTTGGTAAATTAATATACAGACCATTTTGCAAACTGTCAGATTACTATTAACTTGACACAAACACACACACACACACACACACACACACACACACGCACACACACACACACACAGTCTTAGGTGGCTGAACACACACACATATTAAAGGCTGTTTAACTGGGCAGTATGTGTTTTTATTTATTTATTTATTTTTAAAACTTAAAATATTTAAATAAATAAAATCAACTTGTACACAGTCACTCCTCTCCTTGTGGACCCCCAGTAGTACTTTGTTTTGATTCAGTAAATATTATATTAAATTATATAAATCAGGAGCTGCTGGTGGAATTTCAAATATGCAGTCAATGCATGAAGACAAGTCTTTTACTGCTTTCTTGTTTGTTTGAATTTATTCTAGTGTGTTTTTGCTGGCAGAAACACTTACTGCTAAGATAAACAGCTTTAAACAATTTGCATAGGTGCCTAAGACACACACACACACACACACACACACACACACACACACACACACACACACACACACACACACACATATACACAATATTTATTTGAATAGAGCATTTTGAAGGTTTTGACATAACAGACAGAACGAACAAGGTTAAGGCTGCAATCATTTTTGATATTCAAATTGTTAAACAAGTCTTTCTTCATATCTCCTGTCCACAGCTTACTGTAAATGCTTCACATCTGACCTTTTATAAGGTTAAATCCCATCAACGCCGATTTCGGGAATAAACATTGTACTTTATGTCCTTTATAAAATGTTTAAGATGGTGGTAAAATAATATTTTAGTAACTTTTTACAGTCCACTAAGCTGTAGGAAATCATTATGGACCAAAATGAATGACAACATACCTTTATTATTAGCAATGTAAAGTACTTATAATAAAGATCATCATTTTTTGCTGGTTAATGTTATGGGAAGAGCAAGATGTATTTAGTGAGAAACATAAATATTATCACTCTTGTTTAAATCATGTACTGAATACATACACTCTTGATCAAATTGAACTGCATCCTTATCAAAGAGCTGCATTTTTTCAGGGACATTACAGCAGTATAGTAATTTACAGACAGTCAGTATGTTCCGTAGGAAACTTATTCACAAATAATTCTATGTCACAGGCCTGTATGATATAGCCAGTATTGTTCTTAAAGAAAATTGGGAGGGGATTGGCTTCCTTTTACACTCCAGCTTCACTCTTCTTTGGAACATAAGCAGGACTTCTCAATAACATCATGGTTATGGGATATGCTTTATTTTACAGCTTAGTCACTAAGCAAAACAGTAGACAATGAACCAAAAATATCAGTACATACACTATATGGACAAAAGTATTGGGACAAACCTTTTAATTGAATTCAGGTGACCCCTTACTTCTACCGAAGGGCAAGCTTAAAACTTCAACATACCAATATATTTGGGACAACGCCAACTTTGTGGACACAGTTTGGGGAAGAACCTTTTCTATTCCAGGATGACTGTGTCCCAGTGCACAAAGCAAGGTCTATAAAAATATGATTGGATGAGTGGTGTGGAAGAACTTGACTGGCCTGCACAGAGCCCTGACCTCAACCCCATCCAACACCTTTGGGATAAACTGGAATGGAGATTGCGAATCAGGCCTTCTGGTCCAACATTTATTCTGCTCTCCCTCTTAAATTTAGTGGAAAGCGTTCCAAGAAGAGTGGAAGGTGTTATAGTGGCAAAGGGGGGACTCCATATTAAAGTCTGTGTATTTGAACGCAATGTCATTAAAATCCCTGTTGGTTAAGCGATCAGTCGTCCCAATACCTTTGTGTACATGTGGCATTTTTAGAGATGTCCTCTCAGTACTAAAGTATTTCCTATACATACCAAGAAAATATCAAATTCATAAACTAACATGCTAACTACTTTTATTTCTTGATACTTATTTCTTTTATTTCTTGATTTTAAAGTATTTTTATTTGAATTTAAACATATTGAAATATCTTTATACTTTTTTCTTTACTTTTACCAGCAATAGTTATTTAAGACTATTGATATTTATTCTGGTATAACCTCAATTTAGGGGACTGTGAAAGGAAGCGTTCACTGAGGGATCTGGTCTGACTCTGCGAATGACCGATGCGCTCGACTGAAAACAGGCTGCTTAAAGGTTAAAAATGAAAAGGTCTTCGAAGAGACGTGCTGTATTTATGTGAGTGAATGTGTATTTTGCCAGTTCTGGTCTAATCCCCAGGCTGTTTTCACAGCTTTGTTCTTTTGCCAAAGCAACTTCATACCTTTGTAGACCTCAGCATTGTGATCGACTGTCAATAGGTACGAATAACATTTGAGAAAATGGGGCTAAAAGATTTTATTGTGAAATTTCTACTGAGAATAAACGTCATATATAGTAGTGTAGCGAAAAGGCTTCACAATAGCTTGTGATATAATAATGTATGGGCAACAATAAATGATTTCATAAACAACAAGTTTCTGTTCCTTTGTTCTGGAAATGTAAACAATCTCAGATTGGGTGGGATGTGTTTTGGATGGATGACCCGCTACTGGGAGATGCTTCGAAAGAACATGTTTATCTCTGTGTGTGTGTGTGTGTGTGTGTGTGTGTGTGTGTGTGTGTGTGTGTGTGTGTGTGTGTGTGTGTGTGT
>JBBJLR010000111.1:33549934-33563886 GCA_037577145.1 Brachypetersius gabonensis | reverse complement strand
CACACACACACACACACACACACACACACACACACACACACACACACACACACACACACACACACACACACAGTATTGCGTGAACACTGGGGCTAAACTAACCTCTTTCTGCGGTCACTACCCTTTGGTAAGGATGGACGCGCATATCCTGCCTTCGTACTTTAGTAGTCACTGCACCTGCTCAGAGCGCAACATTACCAATAAAACAGAAATCAACATCATTACAACACATCACAACAACTTTTCATCATTACAGAGGGATAAAAACAACAAACATTTAACACATCAAGCTTGTAAGACCCAGTAACTCATGAAACATTGAGAATGCTTTCTATTAAAAGCCCAAAAGCTCTGTTTTTTTTTTTCCTCCAAAGTGCAGGCATCTGCCATTGCACGTTTTTTTAAACACATCTGTAATTTCAAGAAGGCGACATTAAGACCACGAGTGTTTATTTGCTCCACTTTTTTCCCCCGAACCACACCAGCAGAGCCCTTTCAATCCTCCCACTAGATCAGTCATAATATACAAAATGCTTTTAATAAGATGGATCCCTTTCAGGCAGATCCCTGCAGACAGATTTAAGTTAGCCCACTGTGCTTCGTTCATCCCATTATTCCAATTCATAACACAAAGTCAGTTATAATACTGATCGTCCTCTGAGGGAACTCAGAGCTGAAAGCAAGCACAGGGACCGCAACTGTCAGGAGCTCAAACTGCAGGCTGGGATGTTATTCAAAGAACACTGGGAATGACAGATTTTAGTTAATCATCAGTATTCTAACATTTTCAGTCTTAATTTGTAAGTTGAGGATGAACCAAAGAAATAGTCAGAAACTCTGGATGTTAAGACCAGTGTAAACATCAGTAGTAATGATCTTGGTTTGTCTGTTCTTTAGCCAACACATTATTAGGGGTCTTTGCTGTTTAATGTTCGGTTGTTCTGTGACAGTTACGAAACAAAGCATGTTAACACTTGTGA
The DNA here is from genome assembly GCA_037577145.1 of Brachypetersius gabonensis. NCBI lineage: Eukaryota > Metazoa > Chordata > Actinopteri > Characiformes > Alestidae > Brachypetersius > Brachypetersius gabonensis. The sequence continues at coordinate 33,562,906 of JBBJLR010000111.1, read as the reverse complement.
AGGATGCAGACTGTCCACGAACACTACTAGCCCTTTGTTGGAAAAGCCATACCTAAAAGAATGAGACAGAGTGCTGAAATTAGTCTATCTGGTACCTAACAAAAGGCAACAACTGTAGCTGCCACCACAAGGTTTCTTTTTTTCAGCATCAAGAGCCTGCTGAGCACATGACAAAGTATGTTCTATGTTCAAAAGTATCCAGACCCCCCCTTTTTGTATTTAGTGAATTCAGACACACCCATTGTGGGCACCTGTGTTCAACTGTGCTTGTATAATCTCCAAAAGAAGGTCACTGCTAATAGAATGGGATGCTCTGACTCAGCCAAACAAGAGCCTAAGGTCACCATGACCGGTGACGAGCATCAGCTAGAGAGACAAAGTGCCATCCCAAACTGGTCTGGAGCGATGGGACTCCGTCCAGCATCACTATGAGGAGATGAAGTAAATTTGGATGGAGGAGCCAATCATCTATGATCAGTTCTTGATCTTTCTAGTGCTCTTGTGACTGAATATCAACAAATATTCACAACAAGCACTGGATGAACAGGTGTCTGCAGACTTTTGAATACATAGTGTAGATCACATACAACCATTCAAAAGTTTGGAATCGATCTTTGGAATATTTCAGTCCTGTGCAACTTCAAAGGTTTAAAAATAATTAGAAAGGCGTTAAGAAGTGGGAAATATAATTAATTAATCGAAAAGGATAAAGCTGTTTAGCCGTTTACTGTAAAAACAGGGAATTGCAGCATTGTTAAGAATGCAATGACCTTTGGGCAAAATACTTCAAATATCAAATACAAAGTTTTTGTTCTATAGAGGCCAAAAATGTTTATATAGGCAAAAAGACCCATAATGAAAAACAGCTCTGCGTAACTACGTCACGGTTTCTACAGACATTTAAAAAGTTTTAAGAGGACTGTTTTATTTCATTACTGTCCTCTTACAATTAAAGCACATTTGAAAATATGCCATTTCCTTTCCGTTTCTGCATATGGAGTGGGATGTCGTAAGTACACAGTTTTTGATATAAATGACAGTCAAAGTGCCAATTTAATTTATTAATTGCCATCATTTTCCAGGTTTTTTTTTTTTTGCCCCAGTGTGTCTTTGATTTCTGTTTTGGCTCATTTTCTTTCCTAAAAAACATCTAAAAGACAGACGCTTTTTAAAAAATGAAATTTGCAAGTAATGAAATATTGTGAGAATTGACTCCAAACTTTTGAACAAACATAATATAGGTCAATATGGAAAGCATTCGTAACATTTTACCCCACAAAAGCAAGTTCTGTCTACTTACCTAATACACCACTGGAGTCAATTGGATACTCAAGGATGGAGGTGGCAGGGGCCAGGGTGTAGGGGTACTCATATGGGGCGTAAATGATGCCTGACTCAGGGGTTTGAGGCACCAGGGTGGCAGGGTGAGGGGTGCCTGCGGGCATGATGGCGGAGGTTTGGATCTGTCGGATGAGGGGCATGAGGGTGGGGGCAGTGGGTGCAGGAGCACGCAGGGCTGCGGTGGGCATCACAGGGGAGGGGCCAGTGATGAGGCGGGGTGCCTGGGCAGTGGCGGCCAGAGAGAATGCCAGAGCTGCTACACAGAGGTAGAGGAGTGACACACACACAATCACACACACCCAGAACCACATACATATACATATACACACACACGCGGGCACACACACACACACACACACACAAGAGAAGACATGTACAAGGAGATGTCAAAGGAAGGAATACAATGAATAAATAACACCTTACCTCATTTTGCCTTGGAGAAAAACATAACCAATGCTCTATACGCACAACAGTGGCGGCTGCTAGTCTTTGAAACAGGGGAAGCTCATATTAGGCCTTCATCATAAAATTCATTGTGTTATTTGTACATAAATTCTGAGAAGGTTTCATCAAGAGGCCCACAGCACATTTTCTTTGTCACAGCACTTCCAGTCACCAGTTCACCTCGTCACACCAGGAGAGCTGAAAAAAATGTTATTTTTTCCTGATTTTTGCTAGATCAGTCTTGGGCGTTGGTCTGCCCTGCTGTTTAATTCTGAGTCTCTCCTCGTAAGGAAGACACTGAATGGTTTTGACAAAAGCAGGTCAACAATATTAGCACCGTCTGCCATTAAGCACAGCTTGCTAGCTGGCTAGTTTTCCTGTCCACGAGCTCCTTTAATTATACGAATGAAGTAACTTTACAATGCTGAAACAATGTTTTTTTTTTTATTTAAAGAACGATTTGTACAAACAACTTCACCTGCAAATCCGCATGGGACTGACCTCGAGTCTCTGTAGTGCTGGTGTATACTTAAAACATGCTGTCAATCAAAATAAGGGTTCCACCCTTTAGACAGCTCCTCTAATCATTATGCAGCAGCCCATCGTCCTGGACCACCCACTGCTCCATTCACTCCCAGAGAAGCTGATGATTTTGGTGCATTCATCCAATCACTGTCCAGCTTTTCTGCAGTGAAAAAGGTCCTCTGTGCGGCCATAGAGCTCCAGTGAAGCTGCGCTTCAGGAGGGTTTAATGCACTACGCTGCACGGAAATGTATGACAAGAAAATCGCATCAAACTATCTACAATAAATACCTGATTCTGATGCTAGTCATGAAGTTCAACGCGTTCTGGCGCCCTTTTTCTTAAACCAAATAAATTTATATGAGCATTTTTTCTGACATAGAGGAAGCATAGCTTCCCTTGTAGCCTTAGAGCAGCCGCCACTGCACACAAAATACTTCACAAGCACACAAATAAATGCCCAAACCCTTATTCTAGCTGGACTAGTTTTATCTGGGCAGCCACTGTGTATATGTGCTTTTATTATAGTATGTAGCAGAAATTTCTGGAGTTCTTAGTATGAATTTGCAATAGGTTCAGCATGGTCAGACTGAGGCTCCCTCAGTAATAACAGCCCTGTTTTAATTTAATTCAGAATTATGTAATGACGAAAACCACTAATAGCCAGGGCCGTGCACAGCCGTGCACAGTGTGGTGCTCAGCCTGTGATTTTTTCAGTCCTGGCTATCTGTGGAAATTTGTAGAAATTATACAGATACTTGAACCCGTCAAATAAAATATCCTTTGCAAATTACACTACAGACGCTCCTCTGGTACAACTAATCCAGCTCGAATGGTCTTTAAGAGCATGAAAACAAAAATAGAGCTCGGGTCAAAATAGTTACAAAGGGAGGTCTTTCTTACGTGACTTGATGTTGGCATCTCGGTACGTGCCGTTCAGGATGGCCAGCTCCATGAGTTGCATCTTTTTCAAGCTGTCTTCACCTTCAGCCTGTCTCACACACACACACATACCTGTGAATTTTTGCTACACCAAAACTAAACACACAAATTAAACACACTGACATCAAATACATCACGATGTAATAAATAAAACAAGCAGTCATGGCAGGAGTCCAGAAACACACACGAATGGTACGTTCAGATGGTCAAAGTTAAAAATGTTCTTCCAAACAAGGAAGAAGCAAAACATCCAGCTAAAGGTATAAACTATTTCCTCAGTGTGGTCGAATGCCTTCAAGAGTCCAGTTCAACTGACTGGTTTACTGTGTGTTGCAGGATCTTAGCAGCGTTAGACGAGTGGTGTGTGGACAAGCTAGGGTTTCATACTTGCCAACAGTCCAAGTATGAGTTAATTCAGCACTGTCCAAACAAGCCAGTGCAAATGAACACGCAGAGCACAGGGGTTAAAGAAACAGATCCTGTTTCCCTCAGCAGTCTGCAATCAGCACCTTCTCTGTCTGTCTCTGTCCCTTCTCTCTTTCTGCTGCTTCATTCTATGCCACATACTTCCCCTCTCTCGTCTCCTAGCTCTCCCAAAGACCCCTCTTTCTCTTTCTCAATGGTCATGCAAATGATGAATCAGAGTTTAAAAAAGACTTGTGATGCCACAGGAAATTGCTTATGAGACAATGACAAAAACCATATATATTATAAAGTCAAAATAAATGTTGAGTTTATACACTATTCTGTATGCACAAAACACTGTAGTCAGGAAGAGAGGTGGATATAAATACTATAGATAAATAAATAAAAGAACTTCTGAAGTAGTTTACTAGTAACAAAAATAGAGGTGCAGTAAGTGAGCAAGTCTTCCCCCAGTGTCGGTCCTTTCTGAGCTATTAAGTTCAAAAAGCCACAATCCATTTAAACTGATATATTTCAAGTTATCGCCGTCACATGCAAATCTTTTTGCAAGCAACACATTTCCAGCATATTTTTTGAAGAGACCATATGAACGCCAGCTCTGTGAACACTTCGTGACCAATGGGCTGGTACAAATGGTCTAAAAGCTCTTCCATAAACATACACTGGAGTTGAGAACATTTTTCCTGCTGCTATAAAGTTACCACTTCTGAGATGGTTGGTTTGGTTTCACTGTGACTATATATGAAATAAACTGCAGGGCGAGTGGAACTTGACCATGTGGAAACTTGACCATGGCAGCACTGGCTACCCAGTAAAAGGCCACGTACTGATGCTGTGGAGCTGAATCACTAAGCTGGGATTTTTATGTGCTGCTGCTGGACATCGCAGTGTGGAGTTCAGGCCGGGTCAGGGTCCGCTGGAGCAGACAGCCCACAGAATGATCTAAACTATGTCAGCAAGCACAGAGGCGAAAGAAAAGCTAAGCCATTCATAGTGGGATCAGTCGGTGTATGTGTGTGAATGAATATGTGTGTGTGTGTGTGTGTGTGTGTGTATGAATATGCCCTTTGCTTACACTGCTGATGTCTGCTTGGCAAATGGCCTCAAGCCATGATATGGGCCAGCATTAACAGAGATGAGAGCATTCTGTCCCTCATCTGGAAGACTAGAGTGCATCTTATGTGCAACTGTGAGCTCAACAGCATAATACTGGCTCACCTCAGCGTAAAACCATTTTCACCCTTGAGAAACGAAGCTTTTGTGCAAAAAGACTTTCCAAGATATTCATTGCACCACAGTCTATTAGAGTATAGTGTGGTCACACACACAGACGGCTTGCAAAAATAGACAGCAGGTTATTTTTAGTTGTTTGGAGGAATCCACCCCTATCCTGTTAGTCTTGGGTGGAGGTGGTGGAAGTGCATTGTTAAACATTATTGTGAGTCTCCGTGTGTTCATGTGCATGTGTGTGTATGTGGGGGTGTATGTGTGTGTATGTTTAAAAATTTTTTTTTTTGCATAATCTCTTAAAAGAAAACATGGAGGCGGAAGGGGAAGAAAGCAGCGGGGTACAAACAGGACAGTAGCTGCAGCAGTAGCTGAACAGTTTTGATCACAGTTGAAAGTGTTTCAACTACAATAAGAACACACGACTTTGGAAGATGATATATTACCCTACAAAATGTCATTATTATTGTTGTTACCAGTCGATTATGGATACATAGTTAATTACAGCTGATACACATGTAGTCACTGTAATCACTATAGCATTTCTCCTTTACTACTCCTTCTAGCCTCTGAAATTCAATCAAAATGCACAAGTCATGGACAGCAAGAGACGCTCCACACATGACCTTACAGCAGTGACTGATGATGAACCACCACTCTTAAAAAGAAAGGTTCCTGACTTAAATGGTTTTATACCTTTATGTAGAGATAAAGGGACTCTGACACAGACCTCATTTACACAAACGGTTTATTCCACTGAAAGGTTATTCGAAAAACCAAACAAGGTTTAGGGTTCAATCCAAGAGACTCTTTTTTGGCACCTTTATTTATTTTCCAACAGCATTTCAGGAATCATCTATAACATGAGAACCACCACTGCTGCTTAGGAACAATGGATTATTTTACTGTGAGTCAATGGTCACGTGCAATTTTCATGTGTCTGCTTGATATTACGATACCAATCTGTCCTCTGTGCAAAAATATTGAACCGAAAAAGACCTCTTTGCCCTTTTGACATCAAATAAGTGTGAATCTTTGGGCAACGCACAATCTCAAATGTCACTAGATGTATCTGCAGTAATGATTTCTCATTTAGAGAATAGGCTTAGCACTGTTTATCTGTAGCTAGCGCTTCCTGATGTCAATAGTGCTAAACTTTAGAGAGAGCTTAGCCTGCATTCAGAACTAACGTGCCATAGAAAGGGCACAACTGTCAATCACGGATCAGTGGATACCCGTGAGCGTTTCCATGGTAGCCGCGTTTGGAAGCCGTTGCACCTCCCCCTCTGGCGGGAGCTTCACTTCTAGGAAGAATTACACTGACTGTTCAAATGTCCCCTTCTTTTCTCTTCTGTTCTATTCATCTCCGGCACTTAAAACTTTTTTATTCCTGCAGTGAAGACTGCCACTGACTTCCAAGGCCCTCTACTTTCTGATGCTGTCTGTGTCTGTAACTTCAGACAACCATGCGGAACCTTCCTATCGCTGAAGAGTGGAATTTCGAGTGGACGGCGGTTCTTAAAGCGGGGCGGGTAGCTCTGCATATTTTCTTTTTGTCTTAAGACCCCGGTGGGTTTCCAATGGCATCTCCTTCTAACCTGCTGTCACTTCATTAAGACCTGCTGCTTCATTACCATTCAGCTCTGAGCCTGACATCAACACAGAAGCTTGTGATGGCCCCAGTGGGGGCCCGGAGTCTCGACCCCTCTGTCTCGTGCCCCTCATTAAATTTTTAAGCACAGGTAATTAAGCCCATTAAAAGCTGCCCACGCTGCTCACCTTTGCACGTTAGAAACTTGCATATGTGCATGGCAGTTTTCCCCTTCAGCGCCAGTCCTGCTGTTTCCTCTACCAGGCTCCCGTCTCTCTCGGAGGACTTGGTACAGCCAGCATGGAAATGCAGCCATGCTGAGGACAGCTATTTAGACTGAGTTAGCTCCCTCTGAGTAAATACATTTATCAGTGCCTATGTAGCACTTTTTTTTTTCCCCAACCGAAACCCACGAGTCTTGTTTGTTGAAGCAAATCAATGTGTTTTTGCCACTCAACACATTTTCACTCTGTGTACCGATAAGTAGACGCAGAGTCAGGGGTAGAAAGGTAAGAGGAGTAGATGTGTGACTCACCGCAGGGACCAGAAGCTTCTTCACCTCCTCCACAGCTCTCTTCAGTTTGATCTCAGCGCGGTTCTGCGAGTCCTCCACTGTGATGAGCACATGCAAATCCTCGTTCAGGTGCTCCCAGTTTGGCTTACCTCGGTTCTGCTCCTCCTGCGCACACACAAACACAAACGAGTGGAATTTTAGGAGCGTGTGAGAACTCCTCTAAACTTATTTGTTTGACCTCTTCAAATGCATGGTTCTCGTTGAAATATTAGGCTTCTAACTCAGTAACTATACACATGGTTTTGTAACTATAAGTTAAGTAATAAGACTGAAGAAAGTATGGGTCCAGATTTAAGCCCTTTGAACCAGCATCTATGCCAGATTCCGACTGGATTTTTACGCTCAAGACTTGGGGCCTACTTATATGCTGTATTACCATAGCGCCAGTTTATAGTGACCACTGGTCATTCCTTCTGTAGCATGAAATTGAACAGATGAGGATCAAGACAGAACAGTTTGAGGCCACAGTACGTATCACAGTATGCATCACTTCAGTTGTCTTTTTGCCAAGTTAAGCCACATGGCACCAAATGACTTTATGCAGTAAAGTGCAGAAACAATTCTCACGCAACGGCAATGCCTGCATAAGATGGCATTTTGGATTATTGTATTTATATAATTTTAGGACAAATATATTTACATTTTATTTAAGATTTTATTTCTTTTGATGCAAGTTTGGCTGAATTTCTGAGGGTTTTCACTTAGCTAAGCATGCCATGCTCTTGACTACAGCCCATTATACACGGAATTAAAAACTTCATGAATGTCTAAATGTAAAAAAAACCCCTCACTCATGTACAGTTCTGAAATATTAGTATTGCTGGTTCCGCTGATTTCTGCCCAGTAGTGTACATCATCCAGTATATATATATAAATATATATCTTAAAGCGGCAGTGCTTGGTTTTAGCGGTTAGAAGTTATCAAGGACACTGGTCATGGCTTTGGCTGTGGCCTGAATTCAGCTGGCTGCAGGTTCACCTAAGGGGGCTGACCACTGCATCGATGTGCCCGTTTCCATTGAAAACATGCTTTCAGCCTGAAGTGCTGGGCCTTAATGAATGTGCTGTCTCCAGCTGGGTTTTTCATCTCATCGGCTTATGTTTACGACTCAGATCTGCAGGACAATCAATTACTATAAACCCACTCGCCCTTCATCTGAGATTTTGACATGGTGAAGTGGAGAAGTTTCAGTAAGTGGACAAAAAGACATTTGAGGTCAGAGGTTTCAGCCAGCCCCATATCTGGATGTCAGTGTTGGTTCGCAGTGGGGAGGCACGGTTTTTGCTAATTACTGGCTGCCACCTACTCACAAACGAGCAATTACTTGATCAAATATATGCACTCGATAACAAGATACAGTCTAATGCTCCTGGGAGCTAGTTACACGCTAAGAGCTAAGTGCTACTTTGAAGTACGGAAAGAATGTTCCAGTGAGCAGAGTCAAAGCAAAAGTGTGCCATCGAGTTTCACGCTGGCCTACATGTGGTGTGCATGTGAATTTATTCATGCCTTTGTGTTTGTTACCGCTAGCAGGTGATGTGCTCCCTATGCCCTCAAGCAACAAGCGGTATGAAGAGTCAGTCTCTGACAGTAACAGCCATAAGATTAAATGGCTGCCTAATATCTTGCAGGTTTCCCCTCATACCACTATAACAACTCTGACCCGATGACCCCACAAGACCTCTGAAGGCCTGCTGTGGTATCTGGCACCAAGATGTTAGCAGTAGATCCTTTAAGTCCTATAAGTTTAAGGTGGGCTGCCATGAACTGAACTAATTTGTTTAGCACATCCCTCAGAGGCTCGATCAGTCTGAGATCTGGGGAATTTGGAAGCCAGGAGCGAAAACCTTGAACTCTTGTCATGTTTCTGTATTTTTGCAGGGCAATTGCGAAAAGAGGACACGATCATAAAAGAATACCATGATGGGTGGAGTTGGTCTGAAACAATGTTTAAGTAGATTTTTAAGTAGGTTTTAAATTTCAAATTAACATCCACATGAATGCCAGGTTTCTCAGCAGAACGTTGCCCAGAGCATCACACTGCCTCCCATAGTGCCTCTTGGTGCCACCTTTTCCCCCCAAGTAAGTAACACACACGTATCCAAGTGTCCAGATGATGTTAAAAAAAAAGACTTCATCAGACCAGGCCACCTTCTTCAGTGGTCCAATTCTGATGTCCTTGTAGGCGCTTCTGTTGGTGGATGAGGGTCAACATGGGACTGGTTTGTGTTCACATATGTAGCGAGCTGTATTGTATTATGCGTGTTGTGTGACACCTTTCCGTCACTGACCTTTTTCAGCAATTTGTGCTACAGTATCTCTTACGTGGTTTGAATTAGATGGCCTAGCCTTTGTGCCCCATCAAGCCTTGGGTTGCCAGTTCATTGTTTTTGGTAAGTACTAACCACTGCACACTGGGAACACCCCACAAGATCTGCCGTTCTGGAGTTTATCTGAACCAGCTGTCTAGCCATCACTAGGCCTTGTTAAAGTCGCTCAGATCCTTAGGCCTGCCAGTTTCTCTTGTTTCTAACACATCAGCTGGCTGCTCATCTGCTACCTAATATATCCCATGGCAGGTGCCACTGTAACAAGAGTAGCAGCGTTATTCACCTGTCAGTGGTCTGATTGCTGTTGCCAATCCGTGTAAATCACACTGATATTCCCTTTTTAAGACAGCAACACTACATTTCTATTACAACATGTAGTAGACCGGTGATCAAAATGAAGGCAGACAGTTTCGTATATGCCTTTTGGTCCTCTAGATTCTACCTTAGGACCCTATACAACTATAAACAGCATTTTCTTTCCTCCAGGTGAAAACTTCTATTCGTAAAGATCCATGCCCTCCAATGTGTGCATCGCAAGAACTGCGACTGTAAATCTAATTTGGATGATAGTAAGAGAGTACATGGATCCAGATGGCGCCTCCGTTTGATGCTTGGCTCGTTCAGTTCCTGCAGCACTGTTCTACAAACCCCTCCACGTTCCTCCTTGCCTCTTTCATTTATTCAGTGTTTTCTTCTACTGAAGTGTCACCCTGTCCAGCAATTCAAAAATCATGGCTGGAGGGCATTGTGTGCTGAAAGATACCGATTTGGAGAAATACATACACAAGCAGCACACAGTGAAGTGATTCTGACAAGTCATGACAACAGCATCCAGCGCCTTGTTCAGGAGAAGCTCCCTGGTGGCTACTGTTGGAAAAGGCTGATGTCAGCTTTGAAGAAGTGGTGTTTATTGGCACCGTTAAAATCCTCTTTAAATATTTCTCAGACATGCAACAGCAAACACAGCTCCAAACAGAGACCAGCCAGAGTGCGTCTCCATCCTGTCCAATTAAACGCCGTCTATTACTGTGTCCGCTGAGGGCTTGGGCGAAATTTATGGCGGTGCAGCTTGTGTAACACTGCAGGAACATGGCAGTGTGCCTGGGGGATCTCAGCTCATTGTGTTTCATTAATTCCCCATCACTCTGAATTAGCAACACTGCACAGCAAAGAATCTCATCTGCCACATTGCTACTCAGTATTCTTTTGAATATGCTTCTATTTGTCATTCTGCTGCAACCACAGGCGGCTGAATCTGCGCAGCTGAGAACAAGCGAATGTTTCAGCTCCTAGAAAACTACCTCGGATTCCTTCACTACAAAAATCAAGACAAATTCATTTTAAAACTGACTATTGCTACACAAATTTGACTCCAATTCTCAGCTTAAATCACAATTTAACCTAATCTATTTAGCTGCTGGAAGAGAACCTTTTGAAAAAGATCTTAAGTGAGATTTATGAGGATTAGACCTCTCTGCGTCTAAGAAAGGTATTCTGTAGAAAGGGCAATGGGGACTAGAGTCAAATGGAACAGATTAGAAAAAAGAAACATGCTGCGGAAAGCAACATTCTGAAACTTGACATTTATTCCTATATTTGGTTCTATTTGGCATATCTGGCACACCGCATGCTGCTAGGAAACTTCCTAATGCCCTTTGGAAAAATACAAAACAGCTTTCATTAGAGTGTAGTTGTCTCTAGCAGAATCATTTGTTCCCCTCTTGATTTTGCTGGTAAGTCAAATGGGATGTGGCGACGCACTGAAGTTGTCCTTTAATCTAAAAACATGGACTAAATAGTCTGGGGAGAGACATATATTGAAGTAGTGAAGCAACCCTCTTGCTCAGCTCTAAAAAAGCAGAAAGCTTTCCCCCCCCCATGTCTCTCTCTTTCTCTAATGGCACTCATTTTCATTTTAATGCGAGTCATTTTTCCTCTATGTCAGGCACCCTTGGAGGCAGGCAGAATGTCTGTCTCAGTCCCAGAGTGGTGCAAGCCAAGCAGACTCCAACAGAAACGCCATTAGAATAGAGACTGCCTGGATTTTATCCCTTGCCATTTGGCATGCATTAGTTATGCATTGGTGCAAAAATATGGTTCCCCGCACTGGGGGAAAAAAAAAAAAACTGTATAAAAAAAAAAGGTTAAAAAACAGTGTGTCTACCCACAAAGTTGACAGAGGGTCATGGAGAGATGAAAAATTAGACGTAAAAGATCTTCAGAAACAAACAAAAAAAAAACACGAGAAGACGACAAAATGAAGAAAAAGAGAGAAAAACTCACCTTCTTCTTGTCCCTCATGGAGCCTTTGCCTCGCACCATGATCTTGCAGCCTGTTTCAGCCTCCAGCTGTTTGGCAGTGAGCCCACGAGGCCCGAGGATTCTCCCCACAAAGTTGAACTGCACACACACAGATGACAAGGTGAAAAATCGAGGATTTAATTAAACCCACCTGCATGTCGCACACATTTTACACACACTTTTTATCACACAGCTCTTGCTGCTGCAACAGATCAACATTCTTGTGGTATGATAACACCTGCCTCAGACTGGAGGGGGATCCTGACTTTCAGCTGAAGGATGCGTCTCTGCCAGCACAGCCTTGTTTTGCACTTTGTAAAGCACTGGCTACATGAATGTTTGCAAGTTTGAAACAGATTCAACCCCCTGATGCAACACGGTGATATTAATGGACACTTTTGTGCAAATTCCTTTTAAAACTGACTATTGCTACACAAATTTGAAACTAATTCTCAGCTTAAATCACAATTTAACCTAATCTTTTTAGCTGCTGGAAGAGAACCTTTTGAATAAGATCTTAAGTGAGATTTATGAGGATTAGACCTCTCTGGGTCTAAGAAAGGTATTCTGTAGAAAGGGCAATGGGGACTAGAGTCAAATGGAACAGACGAAAAGAAACATGCTGCGGAAAGCAACATTCTGAAACTTGACATTTATTCCTATATTTGGTTCTATTTGGCATATCTGGCACACCGCATGCTGCTAGGAAACTTCCGAACACTCTTTGGAAAAATAAATAACAGCACTGGCTACATGAGCGTTTGCAAGTTTGAAACAGATTCAACCCCTTTTAGAAGTCGATTAAACGCGGTGATATTAATGGACACTTCTGTGCAAATGCTACTGTGCTGTTTCAAGAGAACAATGTTCCCAATTTTCACCCTTGAGTCTCGTATAGGGCAGCTCTGGCAAAGCCCAGTATTAGCTACAGCACGGTAAAATCACTGTATAATTCAATCAAAGAGACTTTACAAACTCCAGAGGAATGTTAGGAATGTTCAATCCCTTTTATTTGGTGGGGAACATCCAGAAGCCAAAGACCCTCTGGAATGCACCATTTGCCTACAGCCATGACTCCACCCCATTCCCACCCTGAAGGTGAAAAGGTCACACACACACACACTCACTCACTCACTCACTCACTCACTCACTCACTCACTCACTCACTCACTCACTCTCTCACACACTCTCTCACACACTCTCTCACACACTCTCACACACTCTCCCACACTCTCCCACACACTCACACAAACTCCCACACACCCACACACA
>JBBJLR010000111.1:33521963-33537821 GCA_037577145.1 Brachypetersius gabonensis | reverse complement strand
CAAATTGTTGAGGGAGGTAGAGAGAGAGACAGAGAGAGACAGAGAGAGACAGAGAGAGACAGAGAGAAACAGAGAGACAGAGAGACAGAGAGAGAGAGAGAGAGAGAAACAGAGAAAGAGAGAGACACACACAGAGCGAGAGTTAGAGACACACAGAAGAGACTTCTCAATTACAGTTTGTGTTTGTTTACTGCCATCTGAGTCCACTAGCCCAATGCTCCGTCATGATACAGTGGCTCTGGTATGCTATCATGTAATGTCTACATCATTAAGGCATAAGCAATAAGACATAAATATCACCTCCAGAATGCAGTGTGGCATCCTGCACTTTAAAAATACAGACCTGATGAACGCTCCAAATCTCATAATAAGACATTGTCATCATACGGATAATTACACGCCATCATTGTTTATACCTATACAACAAAGATGTGCAAATACTAATGAGTGGACAAATGTCTACTAAAAGTATTTATATTTTTATGACATTGTTCAATGTTTGCCTAATCAGTATTTATGCATGTATTTGTTAACATTCGGACACCTGGCAAAACAAGCAACTCAACTACAAGGTCAACAGAGGAATGACTAGAACAGAAAAACCAGCATGGGGGATTTAGTTCTGTGCACACAAAAGTCAGAAGAACATGCACAATTTCACAACTGAGCGTGGTGCTTTTCCAAAAAAAACCTAGATGGGAACATGTAGTGTAACTTCCACTCCCTCTCGGAGAGTTCACTATGGACTGAAGTTGATGCATTCAGAGGAGATTCAGAGGACCTAATGATTTCTGGTAGTCTGTCATTTTTTGATCATTTTAATATGTTTTGGTTGGAAGTAGCTGGTATTTATCACTTAACAAAAAAAAAGGATCAACTGATTTTTTTTTTTCTCCATCTAGAAACACATAGCTAAGCAAGGTCAGCTATTGCTGAGGCCTCCAGGTACTGGACTGAAGTGACAGATAAAGCACTGACAAACATCCCTGCTTAGTTTAGAACAGCCAAAAAGTGTTAATGTGCACTTTCCGGTGTTGAACTTGTAGAAGTGCATGTTTCTCTTGATTTTGGAACATGCTTTGATATTTACTGCCTAGTTGAAGGTCTAGTTCTAAACGTCAGGGTTTGCTACTTCATCTTATGCATGTTTTGTCAATGGAGGGCCACTCTGTGAACTATGCGCATGAATTGCAGTTGCAGTGAAAAGATCCATTATTTTGCAGAAAAAACTGGAGACTGAGATAAAAACTCTGAAAGAAAAAAAACATTTATGTTCTATGGATGAGAAACTGAAATCTTTGAAATTCCACTATCAGTATCCAAAATGACAGCAAGTGAGAGATCTGAGCTGGCAGAGGAGCAGAATAATTTAATGCAATCTGTCAGACAGTTTCCACTGAGAAAAAAAAAGCCACTGCTTCATAAAACAGACAACCATCACGACTATGTGGCACTCGGGGTAAAGACAAAGAGGTCGATAAACCCCAGTAAAAGGTCATTAAAGGTCATTGAACACCACACCACCTCGCACCACACTATTCCTAAAGTTACAGAGAGTGAGGGGGACCGACATAGAGAGAAAGTGAGAGAAAGAGAGAGAGAGAGAGAGAGACAACGTGACCATCTACTGCAGATATGGAGAAAAGGAATGACTCATGACCCAGAGTTCTGCATTGCTCCTGCAACCACAAGACTAATTATAAGAAGGGTCAGAGTTATTGAGTTGCCGTTAAATTCTTATCATATTGACATGGTTGCTGTTAGAAACGGTCACAAACTGTGATATAAGGGTCTGTGGCACAGTGCTGCTGGACAGGCTTAGAGCCACAGCCTGAAAGTGTGAAGACACTGGAACAATGAAGAGCCGTCCCCTTTTCCACAACACATTCCTTACATAAACCACCTGGACTAAACTTCTCAAACTGAAAAAGAAAGACTTAGAGAGTTTCTTTCTAAGAAACATCAACTGTAAGTGAAAGGAGGCAGAAACTCAAGCATGGATGCAATGGGTGCGGTGACTCATCCCAATGTCTGGTACAACCACTGGCTTTTAAAGAACACAGTGTGTTTTCAGAAAGGGAGCGAAAGTGTGCAAAAGAAAGGTAAAATGGAGGAGGAAAAGGTTGCTGGAGGGATGAATGAGCAAGCCTCAAACAGGGAAACCATCTGGGTACTCTTCTACTGCCAAGACAGCGCTCCCTCTTAACTCTCGCTCTTATTGGAGCCCACCCAGAACTCCACACCCATGACAAAAGCAGAAAACAATGCCTTACTCTTTCCATTTCCACCAATGGCCAAGATATCAGCTGACTTCATAACACGGAAAAACGCGTTTGCCCTTTGTCTGAAAAGAACTATTTCTCTAGTCAAACAAACAAAGTTTTTCTGGTTGCCTTCCAGGTTCGCCTGCTTTGTTCGTTTCTTTCCACCACATTATCTTGCTGCATTTTCTGCCTTCGAGAGGATGTTCCTGCTGATAGCCAAGCTGTGCTCTGAGCGCAAGACGGAGGCTTTGTGCTTGTGATCAGTCTGAGATCACCATATGTGATGTAACCGGTAAAGGCAGTAGTGGAGGTAGAGCTATGATGATGTATGGCATTGCGGAGAGATGACAGGGATTCCCTTTAGGCTGAGAAGCTAGAAGGAAAGACAGGCTTGAACAGGGAGCCTCTGTCAGGCCTTTAGCAAGGTGGCATTTAGTGGGGAGGGGGTAAATGTGGAGTGTTTACAGAGACAAGCACACCCATCTGTGAAAGAGAGAAACAGAAAGACTAGTGTGATGACATGATCAAAGAGACAAGACTGACACACTGGCTTATCAGCACAGTAATCTTTTCAAACAGACCAGCCATCAGGAATAAGGATAACGCAGTTTAACTCCGGGCTGGAGGACGACGACGACGACATCATGGCTGTGCAACGTCTGCCACTGAGTGTTTTCACTCCGTGAGGACATTACAAAGGACACCTGGAAATCTTATTTACCTGACTGTACAAAACCGCCGCAGTCAGCGAGGCCTGACTCAGTGACTCAAGGTTCAATTGTGCTGTTGCATCATCCAACCTCACCCACATATATTAAGGTGATGACAGGCCAGGGTCAACAGACCAGATTGTTAAAGACATGGGAGAGGAAATGGTTGCACCAAAAACCTTGGGAAAAATCAAAAACATGCACAGAGTGCACATATTTTGTTACATATTTCCTAAATGAATACACAGAAAAGCTCAAAAGAACTCTGAAAGTCAAAACCTTGCACCATCACACATCAGTCTGAGACACTGATTTTGAAATGTACCTTCATAATATATTTAATGAAGTATGACAAAAATAATTCCACTGCTAAATGTTTCTGATGTTTCTAAATGTTTTTTTAAAAACACACAACAGTCTAACCCAATCCTAATTTCAATTTCAATTCAGTTCTCACAGTCTCTGTCCAATTTCTGCAAATAAGCCTCTAACCAGAGCGTTTCTGACTGTGTGATCAATCAAAGCTCCAGGTGAGGTACTGGGTTTTCTGAGGAACTAAGTCCAAGTTTTAAAATCGTTAACTGTTAACGGTTTTGGTGAATTGGTGCCTGAATGGGCGGGGCTTAACTGATGTCGTTAGAATAAGGACATTTCTTCAAATGTGATGGTTTTTGACATTGAAAATGTATTGCTCTTATATTTTATCTTCTATATAAGGACTGCATGGATGGGGGAACAAATGCACCATTTGAAAGAATATTTACAGACTTTAACCCTTTTTTAAATTTCACTTACGTGGTTATATGGGTCCTTTACCATTTTAAAGGCATCACAATACACAGCAGCAAAATTGCAATAATGATCATTTGCTCATATCGTGCAGCTCTAATTTCAATTATTCATTTCATGACGCACTAGGGCTGCACAATATATCGCAAATTTACCGTCATCGCGATATCAACATGCAATATCAATATACATATCGCGAAAAAATAAACATATTGCGAAAGACTGACTGAACTGCAATAAATGGTGTTTTTCCAAAGCTCTTCACCCAGTGCACCGAGAAGAGGGCAAAAAAAAAAAATCACTGGGCAGTTTTCTTCATCTTCTGTGCTACTGTTATCGATTGTTCCTTTTGCAATTTTTTTCAGGCTGAGAACTTACTATAATTTAAATTATGTTTACATTTATTTAAGACTTAAAAGTATAAAAAAAAATACTTATCGCATGTGATATCACCATCGCAACACTCAACAATATTATCGCATATCGCATGTTTTCTTAATATCGTGCAGCCCTATGACGCACCTAAAGATTGTTCCTCAAATCGAATCATTGAGGTCAGAGTTAAGGCTGTTTAAGGTCATAGAGCTACTTTACACACTGATGAGCCATGACCATAAAATCACTGCCCGTTTCACGCCGTGAAATGAATCGACCCATAAGACTGTGCCATTAAGTTATCAAATAATTTGCACTCAATTAAAGGAAACATTTGATGTCTACCATAAACATGGCAAGGGACTGACATGGGAGCATTCATTGATTCAGTTAAATGTAAAGGTTAAGACATCAACAGTAAAGATTAGTCAGGGGTAGCACAGACCTAGAGTGTAAGGCCAGTTTTAATCCTCAGTTTGGTGATACAAATAAAGACTCTACCCCTGATTTACTGAGGCAGGAGCAAACCAAGGTAGATTAAAAATAATTTTATGCTTGACCCTGAATTAAAACATGCCTTCACTTGGCAGTGAATTAATAACAGTGTGATTTATTAAGCTGTTTTTTCTTTAGTAAATCAGTCTCGAGGAGCCATTATAATAATTAAAATCCCTCATTTTTGTACTCTCTGACTGACACTCCTTGAAAGACACATTCATCAGTTCTATGGCTCAACCTTATATTCAGGGAAAGTTCGACAAATAGGTAACACATTAGAAATAAGTCATGAATGCATTTTCCTACATTATAGCAGTGACACTGTAGTGTCTGTGTATGAGTCATCATGATGACTGTCAGGCAAGGACCCAACCCTAATATCAGTGCAGTCAAATTCCATTATCATTTTTTTTTTTAAACACCATTTAAAATCAAGGGCTGTCTTTTAGATCGTATGAACTAACAGGCATGGTTTAAAATGACTAGGAGTAAAATATCTTTGCATTAATGTGCATTAAAGTTTAAATGACCACTTCAGAGTTACAAGGCTGTGTTAATACAGCGACAATATATTGACTGACATTAGCCCTGACTGCACCTCCGCCTGGTTTGGGGGAGGCTAATGGGTTGGTGTGTCTTCATCACTCTCAACATTCCCCTGTGTCTTCAGGCCTCTCTCTAAGGCTGTGTCACAGGACCTGCCTAAGAAGGTAATGGCTTAATGCAATTCAAATCAAAGAGCATTCATGTCACATGTGCTCAGACCAAAAGGTCAAAAAAAAATGTCTCTCAGAGTACCCCACACACACACCCCCACACTCCCACACACACACCCCCACACACACACCCCCACACACACACCCCCACACACACACCCCCACACACACACCCCCACACACACACACCTTAAATATGCAACAGTATTTCATTACTGTTTTAATATGCTCTGGTCGACTTGCTCTAACTGTTTCCCTGTGGAAGAATCTCTGTTGCAATCTTAACGGTTGTTTCTGCACTTTATAAAGTGAGACTGAGGCCTGTTAGATGACCTCTTAGAGGGCCGAGGGACAGATTCAACACAAATGTAGACTTGAACAGCAGAACTTGCACAAGAGCCATTGCGACCTGATTTTCAGTGCAAGACAAAGCAATAATATACTTCGCAATTCACAAAGGATTTGCTACTTTCAGGACTTTTAGCTCCAGTTTATGTAACAAACTATACATAAAGGCTAATATAACTCTGACCTCATGGTAATTAGAAAGCAAAGAAGGGATGTGGCTGCAGATCTTCGCTCTAGCCAATCAGGAGCCCACCGGATTCCACTTAGTCTCGGTCTTCAAACATCTAATCAGATGAGCTGCTGCTTGTTTCGAATAAAAATCTGCAACCACACCGATGCTTTGTGGTTAAGATTTGACACATCTGGCTTTGGCACTTACTATGCTTCCTTTTTTTTTATTAGCTTAGCTTAGCTTTTTGTTTTAGTTTGAAGGCACCTGAGCACTCAATTCGTCAAGGAAATCTCTTCAACTGAACACACTGGGCTTGCTGCTAAGTGCGAGGGTTCTCCTGCTGAAAAATTCGCTCCTTCCTGCAAGTGGCTGCTCTTGTCTAACACTGTTGACAAGCACCTCCGAGTCATGAGGGGAAGTGGCTTAAGGCATGCTGACAGTATTGAAACAAGGCCACAGTTCACTGGACCTATTTCCATTCATTCATGTACAGTTCCTTCTGTCCTCTCCCTCCTCCTTCCCTCGGACACATTCAGCACCTCTAATAGTAATGGTGAATTATGATGGATGGAATTATGGGATCTGTCGCCAACTCTGTGTGCGTTCTCACTGTGGTCATATGATGGGATCAGGCTGAAGGGGGTCTTTGTCGCTCATGTCAGACCAGGGATACGAACACCAGCAACAGCTCTGCTTAACCAAAAGGACATGTCAGGACAATCAAAGGTCAAAACACCAGAGACAAGCTCACATTTCACTTTGTTTATCAGAGACCATTCAGAAATAGATTACAAGTGGTCCCAGAATAGATTACAAGTAGTCTCTGGTCCAGTGACTGAAGGAGGACCTGGTGCTTTGAGTACAAGCAACACCTTTAGCTTTCGAATCATATCAGTATGATCTGGCCCTGGGTGCCACACACTTACACTCCGGCGGTTGATTTTAATGTACATTTTTGAAGCTCCTGAGTGAGTCAGCTCAGACTAGACTTTAAAAATAATACGGGTGCCTTCGTAAACACACCCAGACTCGGATCTAAAATTAGAGCATTCATCAGCGCCTAGGAGAGTGCATGCACACGGTGAACTATAGAAATGAGACATGTGAGAAATACACTGATACTTATAGGGGTGAAGCTTTTGCCGTTTCTGTTTGTGCAGATTGCTTTAGAGGACTTCAGACATGCCAGTGAAGTCACGTCCTGTGCGAAACTCAGAGGCAATACGAATAGCAACAAGAGGTCAATCAAGTCACCTGTTGCACGTTAAAAAACAGCATAGCAGAACATGGTATCAGAGTCAAGAAAACAGGAATAGGTTTTTCAAAACCTTTTAAACATACATGACACTGTCTGCATTTACTACAAACAGCCTAGAAGGGCGTTCATGGGCTAAAAGCCCAAGAGTTACTTAAGAGTTTAAGTATTAAATACATTATTTGCTAAAAGTCAGAGGAAAATATAGATTACAATCTGGGTTAAGAATGGTATATATAGGCATGTACTAATCACCTCATCAAGTCACCTTGGCTAACCTCAGTGAGCAATGCTGGCTCTAAAAGCACTACAGTGGGCTCTAAAAGCACTACAGTCTGTAAACAGGTCATCAGCCTGAGCTGAAGTCACTACTAGTGATCCCAACTAGGTGTGTTTGTGGTATACATGAGGCCCATCCATGCTAAACGAAACAGGCAGGCTTCTTCTGCACAGGTTCGACATGCCTCTGGATTCTGTCCCAGATATTTGGTTCCCTACTGGCTTAATTACTCAAATAATTCAATTAGCGGTATAAAGGCAGAATGCATGTTCCTATGAGGGGAACATGAAGAAATAAGCCAACAAAAACTCAGACTATGCATACGGGACACTCTCTCTGGTTTGAAGTGCCAAACAGTCAAACGTAAATCTTTTATAAAAGTATTATTCCCTCTCAGTTTCCTTACTCAGTACAATGGTGGATCTACCCAATGATGATAAATGAATGTTTAAAGTACTAGAACAAAATGTCAAAAGTGAACACTAACCAAACAACCACAAAAGAGCATCCCAAAATAAGAGCGAAATAAAAGCACATCAAGTCTCGGGTTGCCATTGGTTACAGGCCTTGTGTGTGAATGAAGATTAGGTTAAAGAATGCTGCCCGAGCTGTTTGCTTATTTGCAGACCAAACTTTAAATTCGCCTCCTAAAAAGCTTCGTCTCATTTCATCCTCCACTTCCCTCTGCTCGGTGTTGCAAGCAGGACTAAAACTAGAATCAAATAGGGGAAGTGAAAACACAAGCTGAGTAAAGTCATTTGTGACACACAGGGCTTTATCTGACCACTTCAGTGAGGCACTGGTAAAAATAGTCAAGGGTCTCTGTGCATTCTAAGCAGCCTGTCTGAATGGACTGCAACCCGTTCGACCAATACTGAAGGTATAAATCAGCCAAAGCACCATTCTCTCCAGGCAAGAGCATACAGAGGTACTGTTTATGATACATTAACTTCAGCAATGAACTGAGAAGAAGCTAAGCCCTGGCCAGGAGCTATGTATGCTTAGCACGTGAAAGAAAGGGAAATGGACAGTTCCACTCTGAATTCTCCACCTAAAACTGTCAAATCTGCTTTTTAAGGCCCCCCCCCCCAATCAGGAAACCTTCTCTGACTGTAAAAGAGTTCAACGTAGTACGTAAAGTTTATTAGCTTCAAAATGTAGTGTTAAATCCTCTAGTCCGTTTATAGAGATCAGGCCACAAAACTGTGAAAGTTCTGCTTTTGTGAAGTCAGCTTACTTACATATATCTGCCTATTTAGTCAAAAGCAGTTTCGATTCAGTTTATCTATTCACACTGAAGTTGTAACAAGTGTTTGGCCTGTTTTCTGAGTAAGCTATAATACAGGGTAGCCAATCAGAGCCAAGATTTGTCTTAAAGACCGTAATAACAGAACAACCAAAAGAATAAGGACAATTTGGAAATGAATCTTTTTACTACACCTCATTATTAGCAGAAATGCAGTACAAGAAAAAAAAAAACAGACCCTTTAAAATATTCCCACACACAGACTAACACTGTCTATGGTGGTTAGGGATCTGCTCCTGCAATCAGAAGGTTGTAGATTTGAATCCTTGGACTGCAAGTGGCACCACTGAGGTACACCCCTCCCCTCCCCCTCTCCTGTGTTACATTACCATAGTTGGCAGCCCACCAACAAGTAGCCAGTCAGCCTAGACAGCACTAATATCTATATGAAACATTTTACACAGACTACCAACTTTCCCAGCTATCATCTAACGCTCAAAGCTCCCAGTTTGCTGTGCTGGGATGCAGGGGTGATGTGAGGGGGCCCACAGGCTTCACGCCTTTCATCTAAACTGACTAGAGCCCCCTGGCGACTGATAGAAGAGGCCCCAAACACCATCCTCACACATTCTTCTTTTGCAGCCATCCCGAAAACAACACCCTGAGGACCATTAGAATAATAGACCACTCCTCTATTCATCCTCATCATATAACTTCTTGGGAGTGGTGTTGTTTTACTGTGTTTATGAAACAACTGGACTTGTTTTTTTCATCAGGCCAAAGTTTACAGGGCAGTTTGGGGAGTTGCCTCAAATGGATCTAACACACCAGCGCCATGTGTCTGTGTGTGTGTGTGTGTGTGTGTGTGTCTGTGTGTGTGTGTGATGTGGGGCCCTGCTACATTTGTATTCAGGTCAGTGAAAATGAAGTGAGTTCTCCATGGCACTTGGATACAACTCCAGTTCAAAGTTTCACAAAAGAAATGCTGGTTTGCCTTTAAAAAAAAAAGTTATGGAAAATATTTTTTTATATTACCTTCGTCCAGTAGCCTCTCTAGGTGATTGAAAATCCCACAGAAGTTGGGCAGGCTGCTCATCAGTTTCTTGTCGTTCATGAGCTGCATCAGATAATCAGGAGTGGGCTTGGGCTTCTCCTTCGTTTCCATTTCCCCCACCATATTTAACGGGCTGCCTTAAAAAATAAAAAATAAAACCCTCGAAAAGCAGCTGCGAGGAGAGAGAACAGCACCGCGTCCTGAAGTCTTTCAGCCACTTCCCTCCTCGCTTCTCTCTCTCTCTCTCTCTCTCTCTCTCTCTCTCTCTCTCTCTCTCCTCGGCAGTGCGGTCAAACTCTCTGCGTCCAGTTAACGGTGGATCTCTTGCTGTCTTTCTTTCTTCGAAATCACTCTCTCCGCCCTGATTTACGCACGACCATGTGCCAGACAGGCTCCGGGCGAATGCACGCGATTGCAAATTGCAATCTTAGTAAGAGGACAGATCTCGGAGTTGGTCGCACAAGATCAGAGAAGCTCCACAAACTGTGCAAACTCCAGCATGTCCCGTGAGATCTGCTCAGCTTCTCCCAGCGCAGTCCATTCGACCAGGCGTGCGCTCCGGCTCTGCTCAGACTCAGCGAGAGAGGCACTGAGAGAGACACTGAGGCTGAAGTTGGGTCTCTCTCTCTCTTTCTCTCCCCCTCTCTCTCTCTCTGATGGCTCGCAGTCACATGACCACAGCCCACAGCACAGAGTGAAGCTCAACACAGGCTGAGACTGGGAGGGAAAAACTTATGCGCACACTCTCTCTCTCTCTCTCTCTCTCTCTCTCTCTCTCTCTCTCTCTCTCTCTCCCTCCCTCCCTCCCTCTCGTGACTTATGTTTTGTTTTGTTCCCATTCTTTTGTACTATTTTGTGACAAAAAAACCCCCAGAGGAGTAGAAAGCTGCATTAAACAAACTTTTAACCACGCAAACACCCATAGACTTGGATTTTCAGTAACACAGGGTTGGATTCTGGGGGCTTGGGAGTGTAATGTGTAATAGTGAAGGAGAGCAGAAATAAAAGCCAAGACAAACAGTAAAGGTTATATTAAAGGGTTTACTGTCAGTTTGTCTTTGTGTTTTGTTTTGTATTCTGATCAGATTTGCCCTCATGCAGATTTCATCTACAGCAACAAAATGAAGCTCAACACTGGGAGGAGAAAACTTGTATACACACACACACATACACACACACACACACACACACACAAACACACACACAAACACTTTCTTCCTCTCACCCTCGCGTGACTTATGTTTAATTTTTTTCCCATAGACACTAATCTTCCATTTATATCTATCTGTCTGTCTGTCTGTCTGTCTGTCTAAAAAACTTCATTAAACAAACCTTTAACCATTTAAACACTCTCAAACTGGATTTTTCAGTACTTATCACAATGTTGGATATGGAATATGTAAAAGTGAAGGAGAACAAAAATAAACCCCAGGATAAGTAGTAAAGGGTTATATGATTTTAAAGGGTTATATTATATTAAAGGGTTCAATGTCATCAGGTTCTGTATAGTGAATAGATTTGCCCCCCCGCCCCCTGCAAATTTTCTCAACAGCTTCAACCCCAGGCCGAGAACTGGTCCTAGAACAGCGACTGTTTCCACAGCAAACCCGTCTGTATTCATGAAAAACGCCTCTTTGCCCGGGTGTACCTCCAGCCTTTGTGACGGAGGAACACTGGGAACACTGGGGGAGTGAAGGATCTCCGCAGCTAAGGGGCCAGAAGCAAGGGCCAGAACACTATGACCCAAAGTTCTTCAGCAGACACAGCAGACATTATGCTACTGGTTGAAGTGATTGTTGAGTCGTCCCCCCAGTTCACACTGTTCTAGTATGTTGTTTTTTCTTTTATACTGTTCTGATGCCCTCCACCCAATTCACACTTTTTCATTTGGCTTATTCCAAAACATTGTAAAGGCAACTGCCAACATTTTGAGTGCTGGTGTTTGTTGGGTCAGTGGGCCATGGCCTTAAATAACTTACCATGCAAAAAATCTTAAAAAAAAAAAAAGGATTCAGACTTGATAATAAAATGGTAATTTAATCAAATTAAAAGAGCATGTTTAGAATTTGCTGTTTTTGTGATGTCACAAAAACAATGCAATTGCATAACTGCCAATTTGGTCTACAGCAATTTAGCTCCTTCCCACAGAGGCTGACATCATAATAAGTGTTTTGGCCTGGACTGGCTTTGAACTGTGGCTGGGTGGAGAACAGCCAATAGGATGTTCTTTTTCACCTGACAGTCTTAAAGGCACAGTACAAAAACAACCTTTCATTAGGAGAGATAAAAGAGAGAGTGAAAAACAATTGTGTAAAAAGGAATAATGTCTGTTTTTGGTACCAAAAATGTTATACGCTGACCTATAGGGGTAGAAATATAAGAACAATTAATATAGGGCTCCTCTGAAAGAACTAAGTGGGGTTTTAATGCAAATTAATACCCTGCTATCAAAGTAGAGCCACCAAGACAACAAGAAAAACCAAAGTGGTTTCTCAGCGGTTGCAATATTTGTCGTAGGATGAGCTCCGTTTGCTCCCATGTGCACGCACAGACACACTCACAAACACACACAGACACACACACACACACTCACACACACACACACACACACACACACACAGAGGGAGTCAGTTGGGCGCTAATTTGCTGGGCCGTGGAGATGAAAATGGGGATGGTGTTAGGCTGGGCATCAGAGGATCGGAATGCGGGCTATTTAACGCGAGAGTTAGACAACCCCCTGCACCCCGCCACCACCAAAGCACAACCACTAAATAAATAGAGAAGTAATTAACAGAGCACTGCGAAGACAGGCTGCGTTTCATTACTGTTGCTGCTTCTGAGAGAAAGAGAGAGAGAGAGAGAGAGAGAGAGAGAGAGAGAGAGAGAGAGAGAGAGAGATATGCAGACAGACTACAAAGAGAAGGACAATGCCACTGCAAAGCGATGGCATAAAAGATGTGTAAATTTTAAAGGAAAAATGTATTTGGCCGACTATACCCTGACAGAGATGATCAGACATGAAAAGGGACAAAAGAAGACCAATATGAATGAGTCACTGAGCTGTGTTCCCTATTCAGGCGCTTCATGCGCCGCAATTACAGTAAGCTGACAAGTTGAAGTGACAGCGATTAGCAAATGAATAGATTCACATCCTTCCTGCCCTTCTTCCGTCTTCCCTTCCTTCCTTCAGTCTTCCTCTGTAGCAGCAAAAGCACCAGCAAAACATCACGTTTTAAACACGGCAAAATCCAGAGGACTGAACTGACACTATATTTAAGTCCCAAAGGACGTAAGAATTCATTCAGAACGGCAAATGCCAATTTAACACAGAGGTTTTTGCTGTTTGAAATGTAAATGGTGCGTCTCAACGCTAAAAACAGTAACTTAAGTACATGGCGTGCCATGACATGCTCGCCACAGAGCTGTGTTTCTGATACAATCTGTCATGAGGTGTAATTCCAACCAGTCAGACAAACGTTTCATGTGTAAAACATGCGATTTTTTGAATAGATTCTCGTGAATAAAGTAGTGTATCGTTTGGAAAGATGACACTGTTACATGCTGAAAATGAGATTACATGTTTAATCAGCGCTGAGATATTACTGCACCACAGTTTTTTTGCCAAACTAAACAATGACCACTTAAGAAGCTTGCTTTGATTTAATTACTCTCCATATGGAAGGGCCTTGAGATAAGCAGCGATGAGGAGGATGGTGAGGTGGGACCCTCTGCATGCCTCCTTTTGCATGAGGTGCTAAAACAGATGGCAGCACTGTCAGGCAAATGCACACGGCTGTGAGAAACATCCCCACCTGTTTCAGCATTGCAGTCTCTTCAGTACTCAAGCTGTTTTCCTTTCCTCTCTGTTGTTTGAACATCTATACTTGTCTGTAATGATTGTGTTTGCATGCATGCACTGGATTTCATGTTGTCTATGTTTGTGTGTGTGTTCAGTTCAGAGGTCTCAGCCAGAGCTCTTTCCAACATTCTAATTGTGTCTCTTGTTAAGTAATTATTATTGCATTATGTAACATGGCATTTAGAGGCCATACACATAATGTGAGGGAATAGTTTACTTAAAAGTCATACTTATACATTTTTGCCGGATGTAAATGATCAACAACGTATGTCTGGAGTCCAAACTTTGCTTGTTTAGTTTAGCACTGGTGCTATGCGGCTAATGTTGCAAAAAATAGAGGCCAATAGTCACCCAAAACTATTCTGTAAATATATCTACCTGCTCAAGCCACATCCAACTCTTCATTTAGGTGGCGGAGACCTTGTGTTGTGGTTTAATGTG
Source organism: Brachypetersius gabonensis (assembly GCA_037577145.1). Taxonomy (NCBI): domain Eukaryota; kingdom Metazoa; phylum Chordata; class Actinopteri; order Characiformes; family Alestidae; genus Brachypetersius; species Brachypetersius gabonensis. Next base: position 33,523,814 of record JBBJLR010000111.1, on the reverse strand, counting down.
GTTAAGTACAGTTTACTTTGAATATCAGTGTGTAGCTAATCGCTGCAAGTGGGTCTGTTTTTACAAACCACCTCAGGAGTTGGAATACTGATCCAGAATCAGATTTCATTCAGAATCTGCAACATCATTGTTCATTTGATATGTAAAAAAGCATTTTCCATGAGACAAGAACAAAACATGGTAAACCTCATAGTCCTATAGTAACCTCTAAAGACAGAGCTGAACCCGGGAGAATGATTGCCAAGTAATGTGTGGCCTTAAAAAAACAATAGAAATGATATTGTCAGCTGTCGAGCAAATCATATTCTGTCCCCATTTTCGGACATTGATTGAAGCAAACAATATTGTAATAATGTTATTTTTTCAAACCCTCTCCAAACCGTCAGATACGGTCACTGCTGTCGGTCCTTAATGAACGCGACACTGAAATTGATCTGTGCTGTATTTGCTGCGTGAGATTGAAAGTTGGATTTTGTTTAGTGCTTTCACATTGCCTGGAAACCCAAAACACCCATGTTTTGAGTTATGGCTTACTTAAGACGCAGCGACAGAAACAACTACAGCAACAGCATTAATACAAATTGTGAAGCGAAATAAAAACTCATAAAGTCATATCTAGACACAACAAATATGAACATCTCCAGACGCAAACTCGATGTGGAGCGATATAGAACAATAAAACACTACTCTGATGGTTCTGCTCATCTCATAAAAATCCTCTCCAGTCCTCTCTCACCCATTTTAGCTCGCTCCCTCACCCTCTCTCCCTTTACCTCTCTCTTTCTCTCTCTTCTGTCCTTTCCCCTCTCTCTCGCACTCTCTCTCTCTCTCTCAGCTCTGAATCATTGGTATTCACTAATAAAGACCGCAGAGACATAATGCAGGAGACATAGCCCCGTTACAGAAATAGATTTATTGCTAATCCATTATGCATAGTGGGTAATGTAACATATCTGATGCACTGGCTCACAGCAGGAGGAGAGAGAGAATTTAAGTGCATTGAACATTAGGCTGTGAGGCAGGGCGAAGACAGAGGAACCCATGGGCTTCTCAACGCGCCACCCTGGAATTGACACACCACCATGCCCTGCAACTATATCCATACACAGTTTACTTCCTTCCTTTTTTCCTCTTATAAATCTAGAAGGTCATCAAAGGCAAGAGAGCCCCGGAGTAATTCCCAGAATGTTCATTAAATACTTATGCTATATGGCCATAGTGGACCATGTATAGGTCAGTTTGATCTATGTATGCATTTGCAGATCTAGAACAATAGCTTCAGTGCAACTTGGCACAGCTTTTACATGAACTGAAGTGTACCAGAGGGATACAACACCAACTGGTCTATTAATGATGGGGATGAATGGCATTGTCTAATATAACAGCCCAAAAGCTCCCATGGGCGTTCAGTAGGGGCTGGGATCTGATGATCTAAAGACTGTGGAATAGAATTTTTACACTAAAACCATCCAGTGGCCCCTCATGCCCTTTGGATGGAGTTATCATCATCCTGGGATATCACTATACTATCACTAGAATATAAATATTTCATCATATGATATAGATGATCATTAATAATAACTTCGTATTGATTTGCATTGTATTGAATTATTTGGAAGGGAGGATTTCCAAAAAGAAAAATGCATCCTACACCATATACGTTGTATTTGGCAACTTGGTGAGATTATGATGTACAGTCGTGGCCAAAAGTTTTGAGAATGACACAAATTTTAGTTTTCACAAAGAAAAAAATTAGTTTTCACAAAGTTTGGTACTAAACTGCTTTTAGATCTTTGTTTCAGTTGTTTCTGTGATGTACTGAAATATAATTACAAGCACTTCATACATTTC
>JBBJLR010000111.1:33483089-33507583 GCA_037577145.1 Brachypetersius gabonensis | reverse complement strand
ATATAATGAGATTATATATAATGGGATTCAGAGTGATTTCACATCATGCCACTCTGAATGAGCCAACACCAACCACTGAATTTTTTTTTATGGAATTTTACTTGATGCTGTCCAAATATGCTTTATCTCCATTTAGTTATAAAATGTCATGATTAACAGACAAATAGAAATGCCTCTAAAATGACTTGACTACTAGTTTTCACTTTTTTACAGACTTTTTTTTTTATCAGCACTTTTTTCAAACTTTGTTTTGGTCCATTCAATATGAACAATCCCTCTGCAACTAGTTAAAGGAATTTTCAAATGATTTAATAATAATAACATCATCAACAACAACAATAGTAATAAGAATATTAAAACATTATAAGGCAGTGTTATGACTTTTTTGATAGCATCACTGTCAGGCCAGTAATGTGACCATTTGTTCTGATCAGTGACCTTTGGGTTGAGGGGGTTCCTTCAGACTGATGATGTGATTAGAATATCCCTGTCTGGAGTTTCCCACAGGTGGCAGCGTTCAGCAAGAACAAAGTGGGCTCACTAATCCCATTTGGAATGAACATGTCTTAATTCCGAGCTCTGTGTGTACTAGCTAAGCCCATCCAGTGAGTTTTAGATGTAAGCGACCAAAACTGTTAGGACACTATATCAACAATTTAAGCGTATTTGAGTAAGCTCAAGTAAAATGGCTGCTGTTGGGAATTGAGCCATAACCCTCAGCTCTCTTGTTTTCACCATTACTATGTATTTCTGCTTGTATAGTGAATGCAGGATTACTACCCTCCGTCCTTTATTACAGCTGACAGCAGTTCAGCAGAAACAGTGCAGTATAGTACAGAAAGTAACCACACAACATCACAATAACATCATATTACCCTCATACTGTGCACCAGCGCCCCTCTCTCTTTCAGACAGGCTTGTTTGTGCAGGTGTTAAGAACATTTCTGGAGCTTCAGGAAGTTTCTTCTCTCAGTGGCCCAATTCTGTCATTGACTCCTGCTGCGCAGGTCAGAAGAGGAAGGATTTAACCCCAGGTAACCTTGGGAATCCTAACCTTTGGGTCAAGTATTTGACCCATCCATGAGATCAATTCACTTTTAGAAACTATGTTCTAGAGTTTGGAAATAGAGCTGTTGAACACAGATATATGATTTATGTATGTTTAAAATCTCATTAAAACACAGTGGTCTATTGTGGCACTTCGCCTTTTACATTACGAATGCAATCCTATATCATCAGTATTCATACACACTCTATACTGCAGCATCTTAGTAATACAAACCCATGGCTTGAGTGAAAGAGTCTAAACGGGTCTAAAGATGAGGTGCAGTTCCACATACCTCATAAGGAATGAAGTGGAATTGCCCTGACCCTGAGGTATCCTCTGAAGTGCCCATGCTCAGGTAGGTGCCAGTGGCGCGGCTCCAGGCCATGCCTCCGAATCACCCTCCAGCAGGCTTAGCTGCACACTCTGTAAAGCAGCTTACTGTCTTTATCAGCTCAGCTGCTGTTTATGTGCTTTGCTGCAAACTAAAATACCTGAAGAAAGTTATCCTCCTCCCCCTCTTCACTGCTCCTGCAGTTTTCCGTCACTTCTTAGACCTGCCTCCTACTATATATCACTGAAACATATAGTCTTATCATTCAAAAATGAGATTTTAGGCCTAATCGAAAATAATCCATGAGCCTTCTTACAATTGCACAGTACTGTCACTCTTAAAAATGGAGAACCTTTCAATGAAGCATTCTTTAAAGAAATATGTGAGAGTGAAGAAACTTTTCAAAGCATAAAGTACCTTCAGCTAATATCAAGGTCACAGATCAGTTCCTTTTCACACTGTGCCTCTTTTTAAGGCGTGGTGTGAAAAGGAAAAGGTCACTTCATTTGACAAGCACAGTGTTTTAGAGTATTTGAAATACTATTGCCTGGATACAGGAGTGATTGTAAAAACTACACCTCAGCGCTATTATATGCTATTATGGTTCATCCAGACAGCCAGGAAATGAACATAAAAACTCTATCCTCAATACTGTTTTGACTGCCATGTGTCAAGCAGGACAGGCAGCATGTTTACGCAATAATCACATAATTCTCAGGCTGATCCAATGACTAAATCAGACCTCCTGCAGAGTTCCCCGAACACTCTGGTCCGTGATCTGTGTTCGGGACAAGAGGAAACCATCAAGAGACACATTAACCTTTTTCATATGGTATTTTATTATAATATATAGACTCTATCCTATATAGCTACATTATTTACAGTTATACGTGCTATACACAAACACACCTTCTTAAATTTAGTTTTTACAAGAAGTAAAGTCAATTTTAGTTTGTTTTTTTTTTCAATTGAGTATTTACAAAAAGAGAAAAAATATAACAATTCTATACTATTTACAAAGTTACGAGTATATGTAGTTTAGTGTGGATTTAATTTGAAGAGTCCTGCCTGGGAGACACCGCAGAGAAAAGCTAAAAGCAAGGGATCTCCCGACCGCCAGTGAAACAACAGCCAGGTGAGCCATTCGTAGTACAGAGGTCGGGGGTTAGCTGCCACTTTTAAAGTGTCCTCCTGGAATCCAGGGGTCTTCGCAGGCATCCCATCGCCCTGTCACGGGTGTTCCTTTGCATCACATCGGCAGCCTCAAGCATTTTCTAGTCCTCTAAACGTTTTTCAGCTCATTCCATTTGTGCAAAAGACCACCTCCCCATAACTGTTTCTGATCGTTTACAAAATAAGCCATTTGTGGCTGCTTATGTTTCTTGCCATGCCAGTGGTTTGTGTTATGGAACCTTTAAAGCAAACCTGACAGAAATCATTCTAAAGGAAATTCACAACATATCTCAGTATGACGAAAATTAGTCCCCTCCCCATAAAATCTATTAAAGCCCTTTTCTCAATCCCAGCCCTTACTCTGTCCATGAACATGGTTGGTTCTTTAAAAATATGATAGTACATTTATAAAAGACATTGTAACTGTCAGTCAAAAAAGTGAAAAAAAAGTGATCTCTCTGAGTCAGGCGTAATCATATTTGTACACTGAAAATCAAACGTAAACTGTGTTAGCATTGAGGTGTTTCGTCACAGTTAAACCAACAAACCAGAGTAATATCAGAGGTAAAATGGCACAAGCTGGTTGCGGAGCAATAGGGGGAGTGACATTTGAAGAGTTACGCAAAGATAACATGAGCTTGGTGAAATGAGAAGACCATTGGCGTCATTCAGGAGAGTTCCATGGTCAATGTAATTATACAGTTACCAGGTTTGTGTTGGAATTCATGTTGGAGATCATATAATAGCATATATAGTAGTCTTCACATCTATTGTCTATGTAAAAAAAAGGACACGCAGCTTGATACACTATATAGCTAATAGTATGTGAGCATCCCTCCTAATTATGAAGTTAACATGTTTCCACAATTGCATACAGGTGCATAAAACCATATAGCCATGCCTGGATCTGACCCAGCCAACTATTAGTGGCAATATTGTGACACTGATGCATCTAGGAGCAACAATAGCTCAGCCACAAAGCTGTAGACTAATCAAACCATCATAGTGGGCTCAGTTAGAGCTGTTGTGTTATTTACTACAGAGCTTCTGTAGGCAACGTCAGCATATGAGCTGCTCACTGGGAGCTTCATGAAATAGTTTTCCATGGTTAAGAAACTGCTCAAAGGCCATAGACCACTATGCCAATGTCAAGCACTAGACTTATTAGTGGAGTTTTGCCACTTTTTTGTTTGCTTATGCATTGATCTTCCACTTGAACCTGGTTACAATGCAGTTGTTGTTGGGACTTTTCACTGAAAATGAAATGTATGAAATTTTACCTTAAAATGGAACAGATGGGTACAATATAATATACAGGTACTGCGTGCCCTTAAATAAGCTCTACATTAGGTCAGCTCTCTATTCAATGGCTTGAAATTTTGGGAATCCCTACAAACCAGCATGGTCTTTAAATGTGCAGATGTAATGTTTATTTTGGGTTTGTTTAAGTGGTTTGTTTGTGCTAGTGAGTGAGGTTTTGCACATACTTCTCATTATATCCCAGAGAAAACATCCTGTAATACATACATGCTCACTCTCAGTTTTACATTTCGCTATGACAGCTGATGCCAGACTGCCTCTTACTTAACATCAACTCAAGCTTAAAGCAAGTAACACTAATTACTATAAACAGTACTTTTGTGGTGGGTAAGATGTAGGTGGAGTTCATGTCAAAGTATTCAAATTAATGCTGGATCCATTTTGTGAATTTCAGCCTGTAATTTCAAATAATAACCCCAAAAATCAAACCAATTAACAAGAAACCAGAATTTGCATGCCTTTTACCGAACCTTTGGCTCGCTGGTTGACTGTGTGTTCATGCTGCATAGTTTGAGTGACTATCTGGAGTTTGTACGGGAGGAAGTCTCTCACAGATCTCTACCTTTGGCAGTTGTGGCCAAAGTTCTAGCGAGTGGGACGTGCTCAGCTCACTGTGGCAACGCCCTGCTCTTCTGCCCCCTCCTCTACCTGATTGCCTTTGCCCATGGATTTCATTTTGGCCATAATATCAGTGAAGGTTTCCTTGACAGTTTTCTCCAGGATCCATCCCTCACTTTCACTCTCAGGATCCTCTGGATTGACCAGAGTGGACAGAGAAGTGTTCACATACTGCAGGCCCACCATCACACTAACCTGAAGGAGGAGAGAGCAGAGAGCTGAAAGACCACTATACTTCACGTTACAAGTCATAATCAGCACGCCTTCTCACTTTTGAATATCTTCTAGAACAGAAAATTAAATGTGTTTAACCCAAATCTCACACAGAATCACAAATAAATAATTTACAAGAAGAAAAGTGCATCATCTATCCACCACACCTTCGACCTGGTTATCTAAACTGTGCATGTCTAATACTGTATGAGTTGAGTGCAGTCGGTAATTCTTGTTTTATATGCTGCTTACTTCTGTGTTCACAAATCCTGCTATTACCAATTTCCTGCAACTGATGTAAGAAAGCCATATAACCAACTACCCAAGAAATAAAAACCCTTACATTTTGCTTACTTGGTTTGTAGTGAGGTTATTTTCTGCTAAGCGCTCTAAGCAATTGGAGTTCGCCCACAGTGTAATGTTAAATTTAGACACATTACTTTTATCGTTTCTATCTCAGAGTGCTATTAAACGTTGTGGACTGTAATGAGAGGAGTTTTAGAAAACACAGGGTACAGTTAAGACTTACCTCTAGTGCAGTGACAAACAGCACCAACACACCTATGGTGTTCATCAGTCCCCCATAGTAGGAAACTAGAGCATCCCTGCAGCCACGCTTCCAGATGTTCAGTTCCTCAGTTTGGTGCTCATAACTGTAATGGGCCGTGTTGTTGGTCACTTGGTGCTGGATGCAGGGCCTCGGAGAGCTAGGGTTGCAGCAGCTGAATGGGACTCCATCCAGCAAGTACTGTCCGTCTACATTGCTGCTGATTCGGCTACAAACAACGAAACCATCATGAGATTTACTGGTAAAATAGATCTAGTAATTAAACATTTGTGTTTATCTATTTGTCTGTGTTCATTGTAAGCAGCACTTTCCCCTTATTTAAAATAGTGTTTATTTTCATGAAGAAACTTTTCAGGACTCTAATGATCTCACTAGAGCGAAGAGCATCAAGTACCAAATGCCACCATATCAAAACACGATTAAATGCTCTGAAAACATTAAGACTTAAGGGCTCTTCCCGTGACACCATGATCTATTCCCAGCCAATCATCTTGGTGTTCAAGTGATTGGAAAGGACAGTAAGCCTTAAAGGACATTGAAATGTGATCCAAGAAGCTTATCAACTAAGTCTGAACTGGCTCACACGGTTGATACCACTTACACCACAAACTAACCCTCTAAATCATCTTTACACTTGATCAAACTCACCACTTACACTCTAAGTAAAGTGAAAACAATGTCAAGAACGTTTTTACATGGGACCGTTTTGTAATTGTAATAAAGCAGCACATTTTAGATATTACCAAGACATTCAATTATATTACAATGGATATTTAAAAAAAAGCAGTGTCACATCTTGAAAGACACTTACTCTTTGACTTCTTTGGAGCTGAAGTCCAGGTAGCGATTGCTAACCCACTGGATCTCAAACCAGTCTTTGTAGTTATTATTGCCACAACAGCGAAACTCCATTTGCATCAGATCTAGAGTTCTCTTCATGTAGCAGCGACCAGGCACATCTGAGTCCTTGTAATACTTCATGCCATGCTTCAGGCCTTCTGCCAGAGTAAACTGCAGAGGGATGCGCATAGTGAAGCACAAAAGTGCTGTAAAGAAGAGAAGAGCATTGAAGAGCAAACAACAGACAAGGAACGGCTTTACAATTGTCTTCCACCTGGTGAACTTGGATGAATCCAGTGAATCATAGCAGATCTTGCCACCAAAGGCATTGATGCCACAGGCCAACAGTCCTACTCCAATGAGCAGGTTGGGCACAAAGTGGCTTTCATTGTTGTCCATAAGTTCACTTCGCTTCCGTAGCTCAATTTTAAAAAAGAGGCCCAAGCTGAGGACTAGCACTCCAGCCATTATAGAAAACCAGTACAAGAGCCAGAGCATCTGGGCCAACTTTACCCGTTTCTTCAGGTCAAACTTCACCTTCAGAAGAGCCATCTTTGACAGGTAGTTTATAACCTAGTAGTGAAAAAAGTGTGACTGTCACTTTTCAGTGATTGATCACCACTGAGAAGTTTTAGATCCCAAATGATTGTCTAAACTAGAGTTTGGTCTTCCTTAGTTGGCTATTTTCAAGGTGATCTTCAAGCAGAAATCCATAATCCATTCCAGTGAAGTGGGGTAATTTCTGTGATTTTCCTGGTCCTCACTTCACCCATAATAGAAGTCCAGGTGTAAAGGTGACCATGAGCCACCGAGTTTTCTCCTATACCCTCACAAATGGGCTTCTTCCTGCAAGAAAGGCAGCGGTGTTGACAGGTACTGATGCTAATGTCCCTTTTCCTGCATTGGGAAGTGGACGGCCAAGGATTCAAATGATTAAACCCAAAGTTACAGGACGTCATCCTAAACCCTGCTAATCAGCATTATCCCATTTACAGAAATCCTATGCCAACAGATGAGCCCATCAGTAAGCTGCTGGCGTAGAATGTGATTGGTTTGATTAGTCACGTGGTCCAGCCAGCAACACTCGAAAGACACCAGAGACCAAGAATCTAAGGGGACTTGAAACCACACCCCTTCCGTTCCAGGGTCTTAGAGTACATGAAAAACACCAGCATTTTTGCTGAGGTCTCTTATACCCTACAAATCAAGTTGTATGTGCGTGGGTGCACCTCACAATGTTTTACATTTCAAATCTGATCAATTTTGCTTTTTTGAACCTGACAGAACTGCTTTCTGATTATCTATACAGTGAAGCAGTCCTGACACATAAAGGGAAACTTTTATTAGCTTTGGAAGACAAACATGAACTAATACGGAGTTAAGGGTTTTAAATAAAGAAAATGTATGAGGCCACATTTAACAAAAATAACATTTTATTTTTAACCATTTCCTGATTAACGGCCCACATATTTCCCATTTTGTCACATTCAGTCCAAAATTAAGTTTCGACATGGTATTTCTGGTTTAACTGAATGCCTCTATTAAGGCATCTGCGTTGAATGACTCAAGTTTGTACATTTCTAACTATACAGCTTGCCTTGTACTGCAAACGTCTGTATTAACATCTGGATTTGCATGGCATGCAGAAAATGTGACAACAGCTCAAGTTAGACTTCTTTAGTACTCCATAATGCATACATACTACATATATAAAGCATTTGTGAAGACTTCTGTATCTAACCAAGGTAGTGTTACACCTGGAATAATGAACATGGAAATGAATGAGGACAATGTCCTCATAGTCCTAAAATACTGTAAAAGCCAACTATGGGAGAATTAACAGCACATTAAAACAGATCAAGTGAGTTTATTTCTTTAATCAGTGATCTCTGTAGCAGGAACGAATTCGGTTGCAACACAACTTGCATTTATGAGTGTAAGCATTGTTCGTTTTGAGTGTTTCATGCAGTTGGTTCTATGTCATCCCATGAGGATATCCTCTCAGACTCCGGAATGACAGCCCAGTTGGGTGAAGGAGTTCCCGCAGCTAGCCAGTTGAAGTCATCCACCTCAGACCAGTTGTTTCTTTGGGGATCCAATCCAGATATTTTGAAATCATTGTCCATTTCTTCATACCTCCAGCTTAAAGGTGCAAAACGGACTCCTCTGCAGTCCTCTATTATCGCTCGGCTGGTGACATGAAGGTAGATCATGGTATCGGTAGTGTTGTGGGTGCGCAGCTGCTGACATGCGAAGCCCAGGGTGCAGTCTGAACACTCATCCACAAAAACAGAGCTGGACACCGGGCCACTGAGGATCTGGCATCCCTGGACGTTCTTGATGTGCAACGTGCTTGGGGATCCCACGAGCCTCACTTTGCAGTCGGTCAGGTGTGACAGCAGGACATCCCTCTGCTGGATCTCATCTGAGAGTTTGACCAGGACTTCGTTTTTGAGGTTGGAGAAGCCACACTGCGTAGCACCATCAACCACAAATGTGCCATGGGTCCCTGGTTTCTCTGTGCAGCCTGAAGATGTGGTTGCAGGTGCCTGGGTTGACCCGGTCGTGACTTTACGAGACTTGAAAGCAAATTTCTTCTTGGGCCTCAGCTCTGCGATGGAAGTCTGGAGCTTCTGCAGAGCAGCCTGGGCCTGCCCCAGCTCGTACTGCGTGAGGAACATGGTGCTGTCGTTCAGGAACTTTTGGAGGCGCTGGGTTCTGAGAGTGGCCTCCTCCAATATGCTGGGGGTCTCCTGGGCTGTGGAGCAGATGGAGATGAGCTCCTCTATGGAGGCCCTCTCTGATCCGAAAGTTGAAGTGAAGTATGACACGTTCTCCTCCCTCACTGACTGGCTCTCCTTCACGGTTCTTCGGCGCTCCAGCTCCTCCAGCCTGGCCTGGCCCCGCCGCAACACGCGTTCAGGGATCTGGACAAGCTCACTGGAGCCCACCTCCACGGAGTTAGCCTCCATGATACCGGTCAGGTGCCGCTTCCTCTTTGGTGGAATGTAAACAACGCCCCACAGTCGGCTCTCAATAAACCCGCTCATGATTGGACGGCTTCCTTCTGTATAATCACCTCCTATTGGTGGATCACAAGACGGGTGACGTGAGTATGACTTTTACGTCATACCAGACCTTTATTCTCATGTAATTTATTAGGCACCTGTCAAACTGTTTAGCTGAGCTAAGTATTCTGCATAAAACTAAACGGAATCAACATACATAACAGTATACAGTAACCTGAGTTTTGGACAAAATACCAATGTTTTAATTTCCTGTGGAAATAATATTAGTAGTGAAATAATATATTAGTGATTCAGTATAATCAGTACAAATAATAGTATTCAGTAAATATCAGTGTGTTACTTGTGGAAGCCCAGTATGACTTTTAGACCTCATATGCACATTACTGTGAAAAAGCATTAGTCCCATGTAAAAACAATATTCAAAAACTGTGCTAAACATGCTATGTATACCAAACCAAACTAAAACAAAAAAACCCAAAAAAAACATAATTCAGTAAATAGTGAATATCAATGTGCTCCTAGTGGCAGCCCAGCATTACTTTTAGATCAGAGCACATACGAGCACATTTGAGGTCTTTATTCTCATAGGTACATTATCGTGAAGTACTTTGAAAGTAATATTCAAAAACAGTTTAGTTGAGCTAAATTTACTAACCTTGAGTATGTTAGGAGAAGGCTGCTGAGGATGGAGCCGCAGGGAAGAGGAGAAGAGGAAGGCATATTAAGAGGTTTATGGATGTGGTGACGAAGGACATGCAGACAATTGTTGTGAGAGAGGAAGATGATAAGCGGATAGAAGGAAATGGAGATGGTTGATCCACTGTAGTGTTTTGTCACGCAGGGAGAAAAATGGACCGTCAAGGTGAAAACTAAGTGAAAGTGAACAATCTGTCACACGTGAACACCACAGCACACGGTGTGGAGAGCACCAAATTCTTCCTCTGCATTTAACCCATTCATCAAGTGAAGCAGTAGGCAGCCAGGAGCACAGCGCCTGGGGAGCAGAGTGTGGGGACAGTACCTTGCTCAGAGTACCTCAGAGGTGTTTAGCAGTCATGGGAATCAAACCCATGACTTCCTGAGACAGAACGGTGTAATTTCTTGAAAAGGTGCTGGTAGGGTTTGGACACAAGTTATTTCCAGAAAACTTCTGGAAAGGACACAGTATGCTGCTGTGCTAAAGGAAAGGAGTGGTTATTTTGATGAAACTCAAATACGTAATGCATCCATTAAACTACACTTACTGTGTATTTTAACATTTAATCATTTCTATTGTTTTCTTGTAATAAAAATTTGAAAGAGCAACATCTATTTTTTTTCCTTTGAGGGTGGGCCCAAACCTTTGGCTTGTATTGTACATCTATACATGAGGTGAGTGTGTAGTGCAGGTACCTGTATTGCACGTTAGACAAAGTACCAGTAATTACAAGTATAAGAACCAGTAATTACACATTGGGGAAAGAGATCAACCTAAATACCATTAACTGCACATTGGGGGAAAAGTGACGAGTATAAGTCGCAGTAATTGCATGTTGGGGTGTCAGAGCATGTAGTCTAGTAAAGTCTATAACTATATTGTGGATACTGCACATATACTGAAGTGAACAAGTGATAAACCGTACAGTACACTAATCCTGGTTAAACATCCCTAAAGACAGGAGGCTGTTGCACTGCTGAAAGTAGGACTGAATCTGCATTGTGGTGGGAATTTAATTTAGTTCATTTTGGATTTGCTCCGGAAACCGAATGTGTCTGTTGTTACTGTGATTTTATTCCTGTGCTTCTTTAACCACAGGCAGGGGCAACTCAATTAAAATACCCCACCATGTAAACTAATTTGTCAAAATGTATGACTCTGTGTTGCTGTAAAGAATAAAAGTTATGAAAAACATGTCATTTGTATGTATAAATATAAACATGTTAATTATACACACAATTTTACATCCCTACAGTCTACAGCATCACATAAACAAATGATTTACTTCAGTACATGTTACAGTACCACAGAAAGCAAACCGTACACACAATTTTACATCTATACCAGTCAAAGGTTTTTGCACACTGCATGTTACTCACTAAATACTAACTAAAAATACATTCCCTGTTCTATGCTAACAAATACATTTATAGGATGTTCACAATTTGAGTCCTTTATTGGCAAGAAAATGTCAATTTATATTCATCATATTTTTAAATGAACATTACATTTTTATTCATCACTACTTATAATTATAACGTGGATCACTAGACAAGTGTTAGATATTAAGTGACAAACAGTGGGCTGAAACAGTTGATGAGTGCATTTAAAGGACAGCCTAGACATGATCTTTCCATGTTATATAAAGTTGTTTTAATTTATAGATGTTCACTCAACAACTTTCCAGATTCTTTATGTGTAACATATGGTTATACAAAAAACATGTAATGAAACTGAATTAAGAGCAATTATTTAAAAGTTATAAAATAATTACAATTCGGAAAGAACAATTAAAGGTAATAAAATATACAGAAAAGGGAACATTCCAACAGTCAGATACAAGATCTGAACAGTGTGCATAATGTAACAGAATAGGAATATGTGCGCTGTAAAGTGCAGTGTGTTGGTTTACTGGTTGACCCATTGTTGTAATAGAGACACAGTGAGGTAGAGTGTTAAAAAGAGTAAACATGTTGTTAATGGAACAAATGGATAAGCGGTGTGCAATAAATGCACAATTATGAAATAATTGGTGAAAAAATAAATCTGTTGAAAAGCTTTTTCCTGGTATTGTGCATGTAGTGTCAGCAGTATCCCAACCTGTGCTTCTGTTTTGGGTGTCGTCACTGTTAACACCACGCCCCCTGTCACGGGGACTTGTTTTGATGCACCAATTATGGCAAGTACAGAAGAGTGAATGGAATATCTGTGCTGTGTACGGGCTGGCATTTAGACAGCAAGCGAGATATGTTGAGTGAAACTAATGGATGAGTGGTGTGAAATAAATAGACATTTTATTGTGAAAAATGGACAAGTGGCTAAAACTTCTGCCTGGAAGAGCACGTGTAAGGAGTATCATCAGTTTTGGGTGTGGTCACTAAACACCACGCCCCCTGTCGTTGGGACTTATTTTGATGCATCAATTAAGGCAATTAAAGAAGAGTGTGTTTTAGTGTTTTAGTTAAAGGACTGAGTGGGTGTCGTTGTGCTAAAAAGTTGTACTCTATGGTCGCTGTTATCGCCTCAGATGTCTCGGCCGTGTCTCCTCGGCGCCCCTGTGCTCCTGAGAGAGAGCCCTGTGAGGTTCTGCAGACGCTGCTGGGTTCCCATGGGCTGCGGGTGCTGCCTTCTGCTGGAGCGGCACCGCCTCGGCCGCCCGTGCAGAGATGGCGAGGAAACCCCGTTGACAAGGCACTGCTTTTTCATGACGGTGAGTTTCCCCTTTGAGTGTATTATAATTTTTCGTGATAAAAATTTCAAGGAAAAAACACACACAGGCTCCTTCCTCCCCTCTCTCCTTCGGGGAGGGAAGAGTCGAGAGAAAAATCTATCTGAGACAGGAGCGAGGGACAGTGAGGGGGAAAGAACATTATGAGTGGGAGAGGGAGAAGAAGCTGAAGGAGAAGGAGGAGGTGGTGTTGATGGTGGAGGAGGAGGAGGGGGAGCAAATTAAAAGTTGCCAAATGGAGATATTGGGTTTCAAGAGGAGTGAGACAGGAGTAAGGGTTTGCCTCTTTTTTCCGCCGTCTTTTATGACATGCAAATCGAAATAAATATTTATGCTTCGAAACCGGTTTACTTCGTTATGTTTTTCTCAAATCTCCTTGTGTGTAGCCAGCTAGCAAAACACCACCACACAGGGAGGCCATTGGCTAGAAGACGCATAATAATGCAAAAATATCACGGTTTACCGACTTAATCTGGCTTTTTCTCGACAAACGAAGTTGTAGAAAAGATTCTAAGTCGTTTAGACAGAAACACGGAGCAGTGGCGGCTGTAAGCTCTCCTCCAGCTCGGATCAACCTCCAGCGGGTGCTAGTCAGAACAGTGGCCGGGCTAGGCGTCCTCCATCTCGGCCTCGAAAATCAAAACACACACCGGCAGCGCTTTCACCACCAAAACGACCCACCGTCGACTTCTGAATCGTTTTGTATCAAAAACTACTATTACTGTCTGTAATCCCTCTCAGAGCTGAAACTGCAGTTCTGGCTACGAGAAACACAAATTAAACTGTATTTTCTGGCTGTGGTAGCCCCTGTCTGCGAGAGAGAGCTCGTCCAGCCAGAACTCTGCTCTCTCCTCTCTTCTCCTCTCCTCTTCTCTCCTCAGACACTGTTTAAATTAGACTGTACATCGAGGGTCGATGGTTTTTTGCTGCGTCTCCTTTTCCGCCCCCCTGCTTCAACAATCGAAGCACACGGCTAACACTTTTTGCTGCTCTTTCAGAGAGGAAGGGAAAGGAGTCATTTCTCCTCCCTTATTTGGCCACTAAAGTAGAACTGGAACTGGCCAGAATTGTGCTTGAAATATAAATATCTAAATATATAGTCATCTCTGAGCCTTGCAGTCCTTCAACAAACCCATTTTTAGTGCAGAAAGCGACGAGAATGAGTTTTTTTGTTCAGACAAAACAGAAAAAACAAGTCTGTCTTGCATTCCTAGATTGATCTCCACCAAAGTACTGAACTGATGAGTAATCATCCAGTAACCAAGTACAGACAAGCACCGTTGGCTGTGTTGAACCTTTTTGAAGCTTTTGTGATCTTTTATGAAGCTGAGATGTTTTTTGTAGTGAAATAAGCCGTGTTTTCAGTTTTGCATTCAGATGGAAAGGCATCCAGCCGATTTGCCAGTCGGTGAGACTGTAAGTTGGCCAGATACTGTTCATAATCATTTGTATTTTCAAAAAATGATTCCTGAGTGAACGAGCACATATGAGCCCATCCCCCACGCATGGTCTTATCACTGTTCTTCATTATGCTGGTTTGTAACGCTGATAGAAATGACAGTGCACATTACTTGGCCCCAAAATGAACATCGTGGCATGGTTTTGTATTTATGATCTTTTGTGAGCTGTCTCGTTTGCCTCTCTCTCCACTTTGCGTCTGAATTGCAGTGGCGCAGTTTTGCTCTTCAGGCGCCATTTTGTACGCAGTAATGGAGGCGAGGTGTTTTGTGTCTCACAGGAGAAACACATGCAGAAATGAATACAGACACTTTTCTAAGCCTCTGAACATTGAACATCTACCTAGATTAAATATTCCCTTGACACTCTTGCCATGAATACTTCCTCCTCATATACCTTTGATTGTATGGTTCTATGGTCACCTTTCCTGACACTACATTTTACACCCTGTTTTTACCTACTCTTTTTATTTATTTATTTATTATATGAGATTATTTGACTGTAGTTTTTGTAAAATAATGCTAAAATTGATTTTGCTTGCGGTAATTAAATGAGACCTGGTTCTGGTTATTTAACACTCAAATGACACAAGTGATGCATAAGTAGTTCTTGTTGGAGATTATTTTTGATTATTGCTCTTTATATGAGACCCAGTTATGAGATATGGAAAGCATATTTCCCACTGCAGAACATTTATGATAATTAGATGTAGATTTGGCTATCAAAATCATAATTTTCAGAAAGATTTAGGCTGAAAGCTAAAACTCCATCACTCTGCTATCCAAAGGTAAAATACAGCCCCAAAGTTAGTATTAGTGTCTGGTACCTGGTGGTTTTTAAAGGACTGTGTTAATGTTATTCCGTAACCACAGGTGTCATGGATGATGAAGACGATCGCCGTCTTCTGGATTTTATAGGGTGAGTTGGATTAGTGCTTAATCATTTGTTTTAAAAAGGATCCCCTGGACAAAATATGAAGCCTAATTATATCTGTTATATAAGTGTTATCACCTTAAGAAACTAATGACAGATTTTGAATTGACATTTTCAATAAGCTCCCCACATTTCTGTGTGATCAGAAGTGTAAATGTTAAAATGCTAGCTTGTCTATGTTGGAGTAAAAACAATAATTTTGACTTGAAACCACACATTTTGAATCCCAAATAGATTATATTATTGTTTGCCTCATTAATGACTCTTCAGAACTGTGGATGACTCTTTATAACATTAATTAAGTCTTTATAACTGTGACATGTAACACAAACAGACTTGATGTGGCCCATGCTTTCTTCTTTTCAAAACAGAGATGTGCAGGACTTGAATGACTATCTTCATGGCACTAATAACAAATCGGTAAGTTTGTCAGAATTGAAATAGTTTGGGAGTGGTGGTGTTAGAATCTATATGATTGGTACCTTTTTCTACCCTTGGACAGATAGAAGAGGATGATCTGACAAATGCCACTTATGGGTCTGGAAGCTCCTTTTTTGCAAGTGACACCGTGAGTATGTTTTGTATTAGAACCTGCGTAGTCAGATGACGCCAATGTAACTGATGTTAGAATGTTAATATTTTTGCTTTCTTGCATAGGGTGGCTCAAACGAAGGACTTAAAGATGGCCACCATGACCTGGAAGAGTTTAGTGAGCCTGGTGGAGATGGACTTCAGCTTTCCAGCAGTCTTCAGTTCATTGAGGATGAGCTTGAGGGTGCCGTCTCCCCCAGTGGAATTGATCTTGGTAGTGAGGACCAACCATTTGACATACTCCAGAAGTCTTTGCTGGAGGCAGATATCACAGAGCAGACCTTGGCGCAAGAGGCCTTGTTGGACTCCCAGCCTTCTTTAGCTCCTTCCACTACCAACTTCCCTCAGCAGCTGGTTTCTGGAGGATTTGGTGGTGTTACAGGAGCTGGAGTGATGGCCCCCTTGCCCCTTGCTGGGGCACAACCTCAGGCTTTTATCCAGCAAGTTCCCCAGTTGCCAGTGGCAAATGGACCAGCGGGACATATTCAGTTAGTGGGCTCATTTAATGGAGCTACCCCCTCCATGATGACTATCAACAGCCTGGAACGGCCTCAGATCCTGTTGAGGCCTAGTGGAAATGCAGTGACGAACAGTACTGGCCAGGGTGCAGCTTTTGCCCCTTCTGCACCCGGACAGGTGTCAGTTCCCTTTAATAAAGGGGCAATACCATTGCAGAATATTATAATTCAAAGGGGCCCTGCACCACAGACCTTGGTTAGACCCATTCAGCCTAAGCCCCTTCAAACAAGTGGACAAACTATGTATAATATCAGCAACATAGGGATCCAACCCAGTACCACCACTACTGCAAATCCATCCAGTAGCGCATATACAGCCAATGGATCTCCTCAGGCTACAAAACAAGTACAAGTAGTTAATCAAGCCACCAGCATTGTAGTACACTCACCATTAGGTCAGCAAAGTCAGCCACAGGCCCCATCCAGCCTGCCCCAGGGACAGTTTTTGCTTCCTAGTTCCCTGGCCCTCACCACTGGAAACACTGTCCATGGCTTCCAGGCAGTGAATGGCCAGGTGCTTCAAACCAACACACAAGTAGGTGACTCATCCTTAGCTAGCACTACTACCTACTCCATTTTGACTAATCAGAATACAGCAGTGCAGATTATTGCTGGGCAGAATTTTGCAGCTGGGGGGCAACTCATAGTGAACCAAGGTGTGGTCAATGCAGGTCAGATAGGGCAGACCTCTTCTACTGCTGTAGTGCAGGTGTCCCAGCGGCCTGGTGTCACAACCAAAGTCTGGACTACCAATGCATCACCCAGTCCAGCTACTGTACAAACCTCCCAGGCTCCCAGCCATGTCACCATGGTTAACACTGCAGCCCAGGGGCTCCAGGCACACCAGCAGATGTCTGTCGGTGCAGGGCCTCGGCTTTTAGTACCTGTGGCACAGAACGCTGCAAGCTCTACACGTGTAGGTCAAGATCTACAGTATGAAAAACAACAGGTACCCCCGAACCAGGTAAAATATGTTTAGTATTTCTAACTTTGACTTTTCTCTGGTATTATTTTCTATTAGTAACTCTAAACAAGTAAAAATGTTTTTCAGTTTTCCAATGACTCTACATTATCAGCGCAGAAGGTTCAGCCACAGCTGGTTAATTTGCTTGGTACCAAAGGTATGAATTTTTAAGCATGTTTTTTTTTTTGGTATCTAAAATTATGGACTAATATTCAAATTCTCCCTCAGGTGCAAAAATGCTAACACCTGCTAACCAGGAATCTCTTCTGACAACCACTCCAAAGAGACCTGCAACTCAGCAGCTCACAAGAGGAGGAATGTGAGTGAGCCAGTAGATTTCATCGTTTGCCAGTTTTGTATCTGCAAAGTATTAATAACCCAAACTACTGTAATATCTCCTGAGATTACCCCACTTACCTTTTGCAGGGTCCTCCAGCAGTTAAGAAGGGATCATACAGGAGTCATGGCTCCGGACCGTAGACCTTTCACTTCATTAAATGATGTCATTGACAGATTGCTACCCTATCATGTGTTCCAAGGAGCCTCACCTTGTGAAGAGGATTTTACCAAAGGTACGTCGTCAAAGATACCATAAGGTAGTTTACCACGAATGCATTGAAAAATGAGAATACAAAGTCTTAGCGTTCGTTTTTTGCAGTGGATGAAGAATTTCAGGCTGTTGCTACACAAGTGCTGATGAGAACACAAGCTATGGTGAACAAATACAGGCGTTTGCTCATGGTGGAGGCTGAGGTATGACCTCACTGTACCCTATGTTTAAACGCCATTACTCTTCGGTTCTCTCATCTATGAACATACCTAAAATCTGTAGGGTTTTTTTTCCATACTTTTTTCAGCGATCCAGTCCATCATCAGAAATAGTGATGATTGACAGAACGTTCAACCAAGAAGAGCGGAGCACACTGACTCAAGACAAACGAACAGTACTTGTAGACCCAGGTAAAACAGAACATTGGACATATATAATTTTCTTGTCTGAATCCTTGTATTTCTAACATTATATGAGAGAAAAATAATTCTTAGTTGTAATTTATGCAATGTATAAAGATTTTATTCCAAATCAAGATCAGTCACAAAATGTAAAAGGCAGCTGCGGCATTCAAATGGTGTAAAACAGAATTTGGTCACTGATATGATTGACACTATTCAGAAGCCACCATGTTTGTAATTGTCGTCTCATGCTTGTTGCAGATGGCTTCCTAGAGGACTTCTGCTGTGGGTCTAAAATGATGACCTCAAGGTCACGGGCCACAGATTCAGCTGACAATGAAGAGTTCCCCAGTTTAATGGGGACATCTCCCAGTCAAGACATGTCAAACACAGGAGGAGGTGGAGAGGACAGGAGTATATATACGGAGCCTGCTTATAGGACAGAATCCCACCCAGCTTTTGAGGATCCGGGGGGTGGGCAACATAGAGAGACTCCCATCAAGATCACAATAGACATGAAGAAAAAGAGAGCCAATAACGTTATCAGTAGCAGCAGTCCTCACCACCAACGCCTTCACCATGCTCAACACTCCACATCTCCTGGCCAGTTTCAGCACAGCTCTGGCCATCTCTGTCCTCCTGAACAGCCTCTTTCGTCAGATCATGGTCACGTCTCGCTGGCTGACACCGACTCTGTGCTTGAAGCTGCAGTGAACAGCATATTAGAATGTTAGTGCCATCTTTTCTTTTTTGTGTGTATGTTTGACACATCACCTTTCATGCCATCATAGAGACAATGTGAGTTGAATCCCATGACGAGTGAGATTTGGAGAACACATTTCAGTAAAACAAAGGCTTGTGCACAAAGTGTTCCTTCAGGTCAGTAATAATTAAGGGGAGTGAAGAACAGATAGCGGCAATGCTCTGTTGTGCCTATCGTTCAAGAAATCGTACTAGAAAGCCTTGTTTGGCGCTGCTGTACATACACAACCCCACACAAGGCAGTGATGTTTGATATCTGTAGTTCTTCGGTTAATACTGAACATCTGTATTCACAGATCTGCTTCTCCGGCTTCACTTTAACCACACTTGGACTAAGTTGGACTGCCCATGGGGATTCTCTGTAAAACAATGAAAAAGAAATCTTACCCAGTTAGCTTCTCAGGTGCCACCTGTCACATTGAGGATGTGCTTCCTCAGTGACCTGTTGCCTGTCGCTTCATCTTTTCAATATGAGATGCTGGATATGCTTGGATTGCCTAGTTTTGGAAATGAGACCTGACAGAAGATTGGCCAGCACCACTTGAGTTGAGTCTTTTGGGCCATTTGCTCTATGCAAGAGCCCCTTTTTATCTCAAGGCTAGGCTTCATCAGTAGCCTTTTGCAGATCTGTCTTGCACTTAGGACTATATATCTAGCTTGTAGTAGATTTTGACCAAAATGGGCATGCAAAGACAAGCACTTTTGGTTCATTTCAAGCAGTAGTATTCAATTCCAAATCTATTAACTTTCCTGTACAGCAGATTTCTTCTTACTCCTGGTTTGATTCTAGAAGGGTTTGGAAATTAGAAAAAGTGAATCAGACAGATGCACTAAACAGTGCAGTCATGGTGAGGGAATTGAATACCACTGTTGGAGCATTCACTGTGCTCCAGTTTTTTTTATTTAGCTTTTAGTTTTGTACCTTACAGGTATGTGACCTCCTCTGCACACAAACAAGTTCACCCTAGGTGGTCATGGGTTCCGTGCAGGGAAAACTTAAGTCCTCAGATTGAGGGTGCAATGTTACTTTTCTTTTATTTCTTTTTTAAGCTTCATTCATGTAAATGATTCTGTTTTGTCTGTGCTTCCCTCAGCCCCGGACAGAAAGACTGCTGTGGTGTACCTCTAGGATGAATTCGGGTGAGCCTATGTGGAGAAAACATTTTTCATTTCCCTTGTAGATGTTGACCCCTGCTGGTCAAGCCCATGTTCTCTCACTGATCTGTCTCGGCCACTAGTAGCAACTTACATTTGCACACAAACACGAATTTACTCTCTTACAAATAGCCATGTTTTCTGCAGCCAGAAGTTTGAAAACCAAGAAGTTTTTAGGGATTGTAGAGAAGACTCAAGCCTTTTTTGCACAGTTATTTGAGAGATTGGCAGGTTAACCCCACAATCTGAAATTTCAAAGCTGTTTACAATTTTTTGTATATTCACCCTTAGAAATAATGGCTTTTTCCAGACATGTTTCAAAGAAAAAGTAGTTTTTAAATTGGACACGCTTTTCTGTTATTATAATTGCTTACAGCTCATTGGTAGTTGTAGCAATCTCAGAAGCAAAGAGGATCCCTTACTGTAGCATTAAGGGAACCCTGCCCTTTGAAATTCTTGATTGTGTGATTACCTCAGCTTGTAACATGGTAATAACAGACTAGTTTACTTCAGCAGGAGTATATTATGGGGTATATTATGGGTGCCAACCTTTATCCACAAAGGACTGGCATGGTTGCATGTTTTCATTCCAACAAAACAGGAGCAAACCTGAGCAGACTGGTTGATACAGGTGGAATGAGGTGCGTTCCTGGTTGTTTTGAATGAAAACCAGTTGACACCAGTTGTTTGTGGTTTGTCGCCCTAAGTTAGACCAATGTAGTGTAAAATATTATTTAATGAAGGCATATTAATTTGTGTATATAGTTTCACATTTCCTGTGAAATTTTGCTCGTTTGAATCTAAAAATCAGTTTGATCAGTAACACTACATACGTTCAATTCAACCAAATCTGACTGACAAAAGTTCAATATATTGGTGTGAGCTGAGCTCTTGTGTGTGTGGTGGGGGTTCACTCAGAAGACCTTTTCGTTCGAAGGGCTTCGTTGCCTTAGGAGAGTGTATGTGAACACAGGTTTGACTATTCTTTAATTTACTGCGCGAGTGTGGCCTTCGCTTAACACCCCGTGGTAAAAACAAGTTGGGTTCCCATACTTAGAACATTTCATTTTCTACATCATTCAAAACTGTAACATTTGTAACTTTGTTTTATATTAAAAAATGTAAAAGTGAAACACAAAATATTTATAATTTTTGTAAAGAAAGAATGTAAAATGCAACAAAAAGGAAGTTATTTTTATTATGTTGGTTAAACTATGTTTATGTCAAAATATATGGTCAACTCTTGATTTATTGTTTTTTTGTGTGTTCACTACAACAGCAAAGATCAATCGATATTAAATTCATTTTGAATACAACAGTAATTATTGCCTAGTTCTTTTGAATGACCATTTAATATTTCATGTCTTATTTCAGAACCCAGCAGAGTGTTGATGGCAGAGTATCTGAAGTTAACAAAACCTCTCAAAGTGAAAATGATTATGTCCTGTAAAGTGGCCAAAAAATACAATGAAATTTTAGGAATTCAGCAGTTTTGGCTGTTTTGAATCAGAACATGCTTTCTGTCTGAAATATACCAAAGAATTTATGTACAGTATTTTATCATTGTAATGGAAAAGTGCAATGCATGTAAACTTTAAGGTTATATAGGCTCTGCAAACATTGCTCTGCTGAAGCTGGTTTTCTATACTCTGCGTGTAGCTGCCTTTCACATATTTTTGGCTCTGCACCTTTTTCAGCTCCTCATTGTCTCCTCCTGTTTACAAATGGCCTTGATTTCTGGAGTAATCCAAGGTTTGTTATTTGGAAAGCACTGCACAGTCCTTGTACATACTGTTATCCACACAAAAATGTATGTTGGCCGTAATACAGACTAAAAGACTCAATGTCCTCCCCATGGTCACATGGCACTTCCCACGCAGTTGACTCAAAACAGTCCTTCAGAGCCAAAGCCTCCTTGCTCTCCTCCGACCATCTCTGCACTGTGCGAGCGACTGCTGTCTCCAGGGACAAGATCTTCCAAGGTGAGGGAGAGGTGATGAACTGTGTGCCTCCTTGGTTATGGTACAGTAAGTCCAGTTTATTGTCTCTGGTGGGGCATGTCACATACTGGGTGAAAGTGGGCAGTGTGGAGTCTAGTGGGGCATGCTTGAAGACTTGGAACCATGAGCCCACAATGAACAGAGCAGGAGATGTGAGGTGGGCAAATGAACAGAACCACTTTTTCAACAGGTTTGATCCATCTGTCCCTGCCTCTCAACCCATACTGCTAACCCCCACCCCATTCAGCCTCCAACATCTGCTACACTCCAGACACTTCACACCTCACCCACATTCTCTGCTCACTGCTCCCCACCCTCACAAATAACATCCAGCACACAGTCACTCTGCTCCAGCCTGTGTATTTCAGCCATCCAGGTTAGGAGTGAACTGAGGAGAATCGATGCTAGGAAGGCAGTGGGTCCAGATGGCATCAGTTCATAGGTTGTCAAGCCCTGCACTGATCAGCTGTGAGAGTTCATCTTCAACCTGAGCCTGCAGCTGGGGAGAGTACCACAGCTTTGGAAAACTTGTGTGGCACTAATTCCAAAGACCTTATATCCCATAGACCTCAACAGCTACAGGCCAGTGGCTCTGACATCCCAATACTCTGCTGGACTCCGGAGCAGTTGGGCCTTGCTCAGCTTCGGCCCCTGGTGAGCTCATCACTGCACCCACTTCAGTTTGCCAACAGTCTGGCATTGGCGTATGATGCCGTCATCCACCTTCTACACTGTTACCTCTCACATCTGGAGTCTGCTGGAAGCACTGTGAGAATCATGTTCTTCGATTTCTCCAGTGCCTTCAACTCTATCCAACCCACAATCCTAAGGGACCATCACCTTCCTCTAAGGCTTGTGTACAGCCACTGAAATCATTCCAAACTTAAAAATGGACACTTCTTAAATTACAATGTAGCCAATCTCTTGATATAAAGTCTAGTTTAAAGTTGAGCTGTAGCACTGTAACATGGCAGGCCAACATCTCCCATTGGTGTTCAATATGGTGATGGAATCTGATTCCTTTGAAGACCATATAATATGATTTTTATACTAATGAAACCATTTAGAGATCCCTTGTGCCCTGTGGATGGGGGCTTTGTTATCAGGAAGGAGCCCACTCCCTTCAGGATAAATGAGAGCCAATTTCATACTTCGGGCGGCCATTTAGAGGAGAGCTCTTAAACGTCAGTATGAAAGCCGCTGTAAAAATGTCACTTGTGTAATGGTGATGTTAAAATTAATTGTGAAATTGGCACATGAAACCATAAACAGTGTCAGTAAAACCTTTTTATTGTAAAGTAGGTTAATGCAAGTTAAATACATTTATTTTAAAGTTAGTTTTTATTACAAAATGTTTTGTAAATAAATTACCATATAAATATGCACTTCTGTCATGGAAATGTCTGTCATTTCTTCATATTTTGCTTATATAAAAAAATATTGCGAGGTAAGCGTGGTTTAAATACTTCTGCAATGTATTAATCCTCCAGTGGTACTAGTCTAGTGGTACTTCCTCCAGCGTTCTTTCTCTGTAAAACACATTTATATTCATTTTAAACAACCTGTGTTTGGAAAACAATGACTGCTGTCTTATGCCATCTATTAACTGTAAGAAGAACTGATCTGTAAATTGAACTTACTCAGATGAGGATAACTCCATATGTAACTTAGGACACAGTAACCAGCAAGTAGCATCGCAATCCCACCAATTCCTCCTTTCTGGACGTTAATGTACTTCCCGTAATACCACTGCCAACCTGAGAACCAAAGACGAAAGAATTCATCAGAACTGAAACAGAGCATGTTCAGAAAATCCAATATTGGAGCATTTAAAACTCATCTTTTGTAAAACTGGTTGTACTTTCAGGTGCACGACCACAACTTTTCAAATGGTGCAAAAGGTCAAACAGGGCACCAAAGCAGCATCATTCCAGTTTTGTTCAGAGTTTTCCGACTTTAACACACTTCATTCAAGCTTTTCATAGTGAGAGATCTGTGCAGAACCCTACAGGACTGAGGTTCTGCACAGTTCTCCTAGAACATATGTTTCCATGGTTTGATATATGTTTGAATGACCTCTGTTCAACATGCTCACAGCCTCTCCAGGGGACTTTGGTGTCCGAGCACCAAGCCAGGCCGCAAGTTCACCAAGTCTCACATCTCCCAGTCTCCGCTCCATCACAGCATCTGTACAAACATAATACTTACAGTATTGTGCAAGTCTTAGGTACGTGTGAAAATATCAGTGTGTTCATTAAATTCATCAGGAGCTGCTGATGGAGTTTCACCAATCTAAACAATGGCTGGAGGAGAAATCTGGAACTGCACGTCTGTTCTCCTCACCAGCTCACAATTAATTAACTATTTTGTTTTACAAACAAAACTTATTGCAGCCTTCTTGCATGTTTGCATTTATTTTAATGTTAACTTTTCTAAGAGAAAAATGCAAAAAATGTCTAACAAAATGGTGTGTATATATACACTGCTCACAAAAATTAAAGGAACACTTTAAAGAAACACAGATACATCAGATCTCAATATGAAGTTGGATATCTATACAAATAACGACAGGGCAATGTCTTAGGAACAAAAGGATG
>JBBJLR010000111.1:33431833-33463255 GCA_037577145.1 Brachypetersius gabonensis | reverse complement strand
TTTTGACGCCAAGAAAACGTTGCATGCAGCGTTTATTTGACGCCATCTGAACGCGCAGCGGCCGAACGCCGTGTGGACGCTTTGATTTGCTTCAATGAGCAGAAAAACAGGCGGCGTTCAATAAGCGCTCACCTGGCGTTTAAAAACGCCTGGTTCAGACGTCCCTGTGAACGAGGCCTAACGCCAGTCGAACGCCTTGCTGACGTCGATCAAGCTTCGCTTCCTAACGCCACAAAAACGCCTAAGGTGTTCAGAGCGCGTTCATTTCGAACGTCCATGTGGACGAGGCCTTTAACTAGTGAGGTGAAGTTCCACACCCCTGCTATAGAGGATATATCTTTCCTATCTTAACCACTGTAAAGAAATTTGAGATGGTACATGAGTTTGATTTGTTTCCATCTCAACAAATCAAATTATGCAGTTAAATGGTTCATTTCTATTTAAGCCAAATTAAACATCACAAAATATTCCCAGGTTATACTTCTACATTTAAAATCTACACTGACTGCAAACTCAGTCTAAAAAAAAAAAAAGTATGAAGAACCTACAATAATGGATGAAGATAAATAAAATGGCATGCAATGAGTTGTTTATACAGATAAACCCTTTATTCCTGAAACACAGCAGGTATGTAATTAGAAACATTTCCACCTAAAAGGATGCTTGAGAGAAAAAAAAAGGTCAGTCAGGTTTCCTCTGCAAAACAGAAGTCTTGTGAACAAACACATGGTGTCATAAAAACACCAGCAGTCCTACAGGTCCTCAGGTTAAATCCCATACACGTACAATGGACAGGAAAGTTAAAACAGAGTAACCAGACGAAACAGCTTCAGTATGAGCTTAAACAGGGGTTCATCACTACCTCACATGAGCAACGGAGGAGTATCTCAAAGGAACAAAACCACAAACTGTTGTAGGCACAGCCTAAAGGAACAAGCACCTCACACACTCAGAGTGGGTTGAACAGACCCCACAAGGCACTGGAATCATTAGAAGACTTGTAGGCAAGAAAAAGGAATACAGAACATACAGACACTGTGGAAACCAAATGTAACTTTACAGGACAAGAAAAAAAAGGTCTTAGCGTATAAGGTACATTAACAATTTTTTAAAATAAATTATTGTCATGAACCGTTCACACAATACAAGCAGCAGCTGGTGTTTTCAAATAAAAAAGGACAAAAACAGATAAACAGGGTTCCGTTCAGACAGTAATAATACATGTCTGCATAGACGGCCGTATTATTAAATATAAATTGTGGATTGCATACATTCTGAGCTACCCAAATAAATGGAAATATTTGTAAAAATGGTCCCCTTTTAAAACTCCACTTAGAAAAAGAACAGAATGTGAATTGCTATTATTCACGTCTTGAATGAAAACACCAATAGAGGGGAAGAATACACTTTGTTGTAAAATCTCAAGCAACAGCAAAAATAAAGATACACTAGTTTTATATATGTTGAACATGTGCATCGCATTTATAGATGTAACAAACTATTGAGAGTTTGGAGAGCATTCTGTACTGAACACAGTCATCCTGAACAGGAGAAAAATAAATTACAAAACATTTAGGTCTACAAAAATAGATTTAAGTTTCATAAAATTTTGCATGAACAATGACATTTGTGTTCCATAAACATTAAAGGAACATTCGCAAAGTGCTCCAAGCATCTGAAAACCGAAGTACTACATATAGGCTAATTTCATTTTCAGTAATAAACCCTCATCTGTTTGGACAGCAATAGCCATCATGTATTAGCCACAGTGGAAAAGAGTGCTGTAAGAGGCAACTGTTTGCTTCATATCTTTCTAGATACTGTTTTGGTCATGACTTGTGATATATTCTAAAAACAACTTATTTAAACAGAGCGAATCTGGCATCTTGGGTGTTTTTACAGCATTGTGTCCAGTGATCAAATTGATTTTAAACAGTGATGTCTAGCACTCAACTATAACTCACTTCAGAGAATGTTATGCACACATTAGTCATTACTTAAGATAATGATCAGCTATCAAGGGTGAAAGTGCATCCAAATGAACTGGAACAATGACACAATGCAGTCCTGCAAAAGTCATGCAAAGTAAAATTAAAAAAAAATAAATGAACAAATTCTGACATCAAATGGTACATACATTTTACAGCTAGTTTGAACTAACTACTGAAGGTGATCCCCAGCCTCTCAGAAGAGGAATGACTGTAAAGTCCAGAGTCCAATAAAAAGGTCCCTGCAGTCACTGGAGCTGGTCCAAGACATGATCTCCAGCACCTCCAAGCTGGAGAAAGTCTATAGCACAGAAGCAGAGGAGATTAGGACGTGTACGTCTTCTGGAGTGCCCTACAGACAATTATGTCTACTTGCGGAGATGGAAGAGGTGGGAGAATGAATTAATTCCTCTAAATCAAAAATGACCCTCACATTTTAAATTTTACAGACCTGACAACCAAATACAAACTAAGCATGTTTAAAGGAAAGTTTGCTTTAATGTGACATCTGACCTAAATGGGAATAGAAACAGCTCTATTCCAGTTTTCTTTTTCAAGAATACCTCTCCTTGGTTTGTAGCTCCTTCATATCCTTTATATGTCTCATGATTTCAGGATAATTTGACCCATGTATACCATTTAAAATAAATGTAGAGTGGTGGTCAAAACCTCCCTCCTTAAGATCCATTTTCCTGCCGAGTTTAGTTCCAACTTGCAACACTCATTTGATCTAGCCAGTCAAGAACTGCTGAAGAGGTTAATTAGCTGGAACAAGTGTGGAAGACTGTGCTCAGAACTAGACTGCACAGGAAGGTAGGGGACCAAAAAGATCTGGAAAACATGGAACCAAGAAAGGGTGTGTGTTCATGTATGTGGTCTTAAGACATAATTAGTCCTCCTGCTCTGGATTTTGGCTCGGTGGAATCTGTTTAATCTGGCGGGAGTGAACAACAGCTCCAGCCATCAGCTGACCCTCCAGGGCTGCATGGAGGTCTGATCCCCCAAGCTCCAGCAAGTGCTCGAGTCCAGGGACCCCTCTTTCTTCAGCCCCCAGCTCCCTGCGCCTCCTCCTCAGGTCTGTGTCTCCCTCCTCTCTACTCTTCTTCTCATTTTTTAGATGCTCCTGGCCTTCAGGAACCAAATTCTCCTTCAGGTCCCTGCCCCCTTTCTTGAGAGGTTCTGGAACATGACCCTGTTTAGGATTGATCTCATTCTGACCAGCATCCCTCCTGGTGTCAATGACCTTCTGCATCTGGGCCAATTTTTCCTTTTGCTCTTGCATCTTCTGTTCCTTCTCAGCCATCTTTACAAGCTCGCTGTCCATCTTCTCCTTCTCTCTTTGTACTCTCTCAGCTTCCAGGCGTTCTTTCTCTAACCGTTCTTTCTCCTGGCGAACACGTTCCAGCTCTTGCTCCCGTGCCAGGTTCTCTTTCCTCTCTCTCTCCTTCCGTTCTCGTTCAACTCTGGCCTGCACTTCTTTCTCGATTCTCTCTTTCTCTAGTCTTCCTTTTTCTATTCTCTCCCGCTCAGCTTCTAAATGGGCGAGCCTTTGTCTAACCCTCTCTTCTTCAGCTGCTATTTCTTCAGGCTTTAGCTGCTCCGAGTTGTCTTTGGCAGGGTCAGGCTCACGTTGGTGCAGTGGAACTCCTCTTGCACCAAGCTCTTTCGGAGGGCCTCCATCCACAGACGGCCCTCCACCGTTCTGCACTACTGGGGGAGGCTGCTTCTCCACCTTTGGATTCACCACAGCCTCTTCTTCTGCTGGGTTGTGTTGAGCAGGCTTGTCAAGCTCCACTGCTCCATTTTTCTCAGCGTGGGCTGGCTGTTCTGGGGCTACGGCTACAGGTGCCAAGTGCGCAGGTTCCTGATGGTGCTCTGAGCCCTGTTCAGGAGCTTTTACCTTCCCTGCTCCCTCCATTAGTTCAAGCTGCTGCTGCACTCCTCTGCCCACCTCGGCTGCAGCTTCAGCTAAATATGGGACATGAAGACATAGCAGGTTACTGGACTGCATCCAGACAGACACATTAAAGATTGTTCTTTTTTTTTTTTTTACACTTTTCTCCAACCAGTGCTTTTAGACGATATAAGCATGTAGTGGCCTGAACAATGTTTCAGATTTCAGACTAACCTCCTACAGCTTTAGGTTCCTCCTCTCCTTCCTTCTTTTGGTGAATCTCTTTGTGTTGCTCCTCAATGACGTGCAGGAGTTTCTCCTGCTGGTCCAGCAGCCTCTTCTGCTGCTCTTGTTGCTCCTTGATCACCTGGAGCAGCATGGCATGGTCAAGTGCCCCCTCTAGAGAAAGACATTTTTAAAATATCCCAGTCATCAGGGGCCTACATTTACTTGATCAGCTATAAAGAAGTGTAGATATCAGATTCCATAACCAGAGCTCATTGGGTAAAACAAAATTTTCTTTTTGTAGTGCATCTTACTTGAGGCTATCCATGTCACTGCAAATCAACTTCAAATGTCAAGTTTACATATAATTAAGAATGAGTAACAGTGAACATCCATTGATGAGTATATTGTCAAAAGATTATCAATTAATTTGGGGATTCTACATTTATTAATCCCATCAAGATGTTTGCACATCTGGATTCCGTGCCAGAGGAGTCTACATGTACACAGGGAAACTACACAAAAGAGGTAGAAGAAAGCAGAAGTAGAGTGTTATTAACAGCAGGGGTCTAAGGTAGATTGCTATGATCAGACAGGGTATAATTGCATGTTAGTAAAGGGAAAAAGACACAGAGAAAGATAATGGCAAGCTCAAGAGAAAGATAGACTCATACCTGCAACAATCTTTTTAATCACTGTGGCAGAAGTCCGTGGCACAACAGAACAGTGGTGCGAGAAAGAAAGAGAGGGAGAGAAAGAGCAAAGAGTGCAGTAATAAACAAGCCAAGCAAGAGAAACAGAAATAAGATTCACTGTGTTTTTGCATTATATTTCATCATGCTAACTCAATGCTGCAATCCAAGGTCAGTTTGGAGTGACTTCAGAACAGCAGCATAAAAAGTACTTTGAGGGGGTGCAAAAAAACAAAAGGAAACACTGTACACAGAACTGTCGACTAATGGAGGTGAACGCCAGTCAGCAATCATCTGAGTCAATTGTGAAAGTTTCACTTCAGACCATACACACATACTCACACATATACTTTCCCAAATACACACACCTTCACTCATTCAATCCACACTGTAACTAAGGTTTAAACTCGAATACTGAGCTCCTCCACAATGGCTCACAAAGAAAAAACACTAATACGAGTGTGAGGTCCCTCTTGGTCTCGGTTACTCTTCCCCAATGTCTTGAAACAGAATGTCTTGAGGGGAAAATCACACACCCCATCTAACTCCATTCGCTGAGTCACAAAAGGCGCATACTGGCTAGCTCTGGCACATGTGAGCATGGGCAAGAAAGACAATACACAGACACACAGAGAATTATTGCACAAGAAGCAAAACGCAATACAGGCACTTGTGCCATAGAACATTTCAATAAAACACTATGAAAATAGAAACTTCAAGGGTTGAGGCTCAACAGCTCAGGCACAGTACTGCATTTCTGACAGCAAACTATACAGTCCAAGTGTGTGAGTATTCCAGGTGTGCCTAAAGGACTTCTGTATCTGTATGTATTCTGTATCTGTGAGTTTAGTAAACTTTCAGTTAGATAAAAATCACTTACCCTCCATCTTGTCTCCATCTCCCTCCCTGGCCTCCCTCCCATCCTGGCTCTTATCCTCTTTACGCTCTTGAATGGGAGCGCCATCATGCAACTCAGGGACCACTGCTTCAGGCTCTGTACAGCAAATGAGGTCAAGAATCTCATGTCAAACCCTGAGTGTGCTTAAGCCATTTCAGACCAAACAAATACCACAGGTTAAGATCTTGAGCCCTCGCCAAGAGGGCACACCAGCATCACTCAGACTGAATGCAAGATGGTCAAAGATACGCACCGTTTCCAGCCTCAGGTTTAGCTGCTTTTTTATCAGTCTCCTCTAATTTCCTTTCAGCAGCTGCGCCATTTTTAGCTTGCTGCTCCTTTTCTAAAGATGGATCTTCAATGTCCTTCTGCACCACCACCACTGGATCTGGTTGCTTCTGTTCTGCTTTCTCTGGATCCTCACCTACCACAATCTGGTCCTGTACAGCTTCTTGCCTATTAGGTGCCACCTCCACCTTCTCTTCGGGAACATCAAGTATCTGGTCTGCTTTCTGCTGGGCCAACTCCTTATGTTCCTCTATTACAGGCGGTTTCTTTTCTTCATCAAGCTCCTGCTGATTCTTGCGCTCCTCTATCTGTACCTCATCATGAGGAATAGGTGGCTCATGGCGATGGGCCTCTCCATCAGGGACTGCAGCTTCTGCAAGGGATATGGGTTTTTTTTTGCTTTAATTTTAATATGTCAAGTTAATTTTAGTTTTGATGGTATTATGTTTCTGCAATTTAATAAAACTTTAATTCAGCAAGGGAGACGTAGAAAACCTACAAGCATAACTATGGTGTTCTGTAAAAATTCAAATTATTGTGATGACAATAATTAATTAACTGAAGAGAGTTAATTAATCCTTGGATACGTAATAAGTAAGTAAAGTAAGTAAGTAAAGTTTATTTATAAAGCGCCTTTCACAGACATGAAAGTCACAAAGCGCTGTACATAAAATTATAATATATACACAGAAGTAGAAATAGTTCAAAACAATCTGTAAGTTAACCAAATGCCTGGATAAATAAAACAGTCTTCAGTTGTCTCTTAAAAGATTCTACAGAATAACCTTATTCTACTGTTCTTAATGCTTGTTGTTCTAAAAGTTGCCAATGCATTGATTAAACAACTGATTGACCTGCAAGATGTCTATAGTTACTTGTGGAGCAATACCTGCTTCAGGACGATCTAGCTGTACCTCTTCATTCTTCCTGTCAGGCACTTCTAGGGGACCTTTAATCTGGGGTGGCTCAGCTGGGTCCTTCTCTTCTGGGACCAATGCCTCCCTTGCAGGATCCACTGCAGGTTTTAGTTTGTCCAGACTTTCTACTGGCACAGGGACCACTGGGCTCTCTTCAGCTGAACACAGAGAACAGTGACAGTTTTAGGTTCATCAATGTGCAACTTCTACTTTTAGTTCACAAATTCAGTGTATTTCACATGAGCGTCTTCGCCATTCAGTCTGTGTCCTCTTCACATTTCAGAACTATTCGTTTAGACCATCCCACATTTAACATAAAATATTAGTTCACCCAGCGCGGTTTCGCCACAGAATCCATTCCCCTTATCAATTGGAGAATACACATTTCACTGGAACTCCGGATTTGCCTCCAACTCACCGCATGCAAGTGAGGTGAACCGTCAGACAGGCTGCTCGAAACGGGAGCAGGTAACGTCAGCCCCAGGCCATGTTACATGAATTTTCAACTAAACTTAAACAGTACTTAAACAGTAAACCTAGGGTATTCTTGGTTGATTCTTGGTTCAATGTTTGCTCCCCAGAAACAATGGCCATAAGAAAATTCTTTACAAAGAAGCGGAAAGTCAAAATTTCCCCATAAGACAGTATTTTTGTCTCCAATGGAAATGTTGTGCTACATCTAAACCTAAATTAATAAAAGGACACATTAATGTGTCACATTAATTTCATTATCTTAGGCATAGCAGTGGGTTTAAAAACAGGCTTATGACTATATGGACTAGTTGAATGAGTACTCGTTGAATTGTTGAATATGTCTCTAAAATAGTCATTGAATTAAGTCACTTTTGTTGGTAAAATTAGGTGTTTAACAACCTGTTAAAAATACACCAGAATGCAGGAAATAGCATCTAATTCATTAAAAGCCCGGACCACCCAATGTGTCCCATTCCCATTCTAAAAGCCTCTGACGCCCCTGGTATTTCAGTAGCTACTATATTATTGCTTCTATATTATCTTCTAAAGAGTTAAAGAGACGAAAGTATGGGCCACATTTGTGCCGACAGTTCACAGGGAGAGTACAGCACAGAGAGAATAGTAAGTTATTCATGCAACAGTGATCAGCAGAGGGCAGCAGAGTATGAGTGAAGACAGGGCACAGGCCCTACATTTGGAATTCTACGGGAGATAAGAGATAGATGGATGCATAGTGCTTTCCATATAACCTTGCCTTTTGTCCTGAGCAAAATAGCCTTTGAATATTTACACTATCCACACCTTCCTTTATCCAGGGTTGTGGTTTTCCTCACAGCATTACAGGTCCCATATTTTCAGCTCCATCAGCTTGATTCACATATACCACATCTCTAAAGTGTCTTAGCATGTGTAAAAATGCAGACGCAGCGTCTGAAGACCTCAAAACAAACGAATTGTGATGATCTATTACTACGCTGATAATCTTTTATGAATGTTATCAAATTATTTATAGAATATTTATAGTATATTTAGCATCTACTGCGTCTGAATACTTGACATATTGTATGTCCCAGCAGACTAACCTTTGAAATTTAAGTACTGTATGTATGTATGTATGAACAAACGGATGGCATTTGTAAGCCCACACAAATAAATCAAATAATAAATAACATAAGTAGACCCAAGTCATTTTAACATTTTAAATGTAAAAATGAGATCTTAGCGTACAAATAACCTTTTAAAAAGTGTTTACAGCATTTCCAGGGCTTGTCCTAGAACATTTCCATGATGTAGTCTTCAAACTTTAAAATCATTCTTCATTTTTTTTTTGTTTTTTTTGCATTTATAAAAATTATTCTCTAAAAGAACCATCTCCTTTTGGCACCTTTATTTGGAAAGCCTTAGTGCCCATAAGATCTACTTAAATAAATGACATTTCATTTTATTTTACATTAACTTGTAATTCACCTCTTAAAATTCAGTGACTAAACCGGCTGTTAACACAATCCAGACTTTCAAAAGTATCTCATTTATACATCATGGACTCGGACGATATTAAAACAATAGGAGGGAGAGAGCGAGCGGCACAAGCTAGTGAGACAGTGAAAAGCAAAACATGGATCTGTGCAATCTTGTGCTTGTAGACACACACCTACACTTGGCTGCAGGCTTTTCTACTCACTCCCCCCTATTCACACTCACTCACTCACTGAGTTCTGCGTTTCCGCACAGCTGCCCTCACCAGCACGCCGTAAACAGGAAACAGGTGTGGAAGTGGGTGTCCGCTCAGTGATAAATGCCAGTGTCAGTAAGGGGATGGGAGGGGGTGTGGTGGGTGAGTGAGTGAGTGAGAGAGAGAGAGAGAGAGAGAGAGCACGAGAGCAAAGAAAGGAAAGAACAGGGGTGTCGAGACATAAAGCTGTCTGAACTGCCCTTGTGCACTTTTTTTATGATCCTCGTCCCTTTATACAGTGGGGGGAATTTGAGTCCCTCCGTCATTTCCTTTGCCCTCTCCTGTATTTGGACGCCCTCCCGGCCACTCCCCTGACTGGAGCTAGAACGGGAAAACGCCAGCGGCCGTCTCACTTCTGCTGTGGGACGGCACGCGCTCAGGTTTGAAGGGCATCATTCAGGTCACAGCGCCACTGAAAGGCCTACTTCTGTTCGTCCTGCCCTCTATACACCATGTCCTTTTCACACACACTATTTTCTTTCCTTCTTTCTAACTCTACAATTTACCCGTTTCTCTCTCTCTCATTTTCTCTCTGTGGATAAAACGTACCATGGTGTTTGGGCAGCTCTGGCACAGCGAAGTCTGGCAGTTTGTCGTTGTCGGGCACAACGGGTGGGCCTGGCTCACTGGAGATGGATAGAGTAGTGAAGGTGCTTAAGAGAAGAATCCCAAGGCCAACCAATAAAACCAGCTAGAGAGTGGGAAAAAGTGAGAAACAGAAAGCTGATGAATATAAAGCTGCAATCATAATTTAGCCAGACACAGAAACAGAACTCTCTTTTACACAGGCCACTGTATTCATTAATTAGCATCTTATATTCAATAGCATTTAAAACTAAGTTGACATCTATTAAAAAGGCTTTGCCCAGTCCAGCATCCTCTTGCTCTGTGGGCATTCTTTTGGCACCAGTGGCATAAGATGCTTCAGGCCACTTGGCATGAAAAAGGGGCACTATCCTGGCAGGGGGGCGTCATACTCTCATGCCAACCCAAACATCTGCTGTGGCCATTATGCAGGAGAAAAAAACAAAAAAACAAAAAACAATTGCCAATTCTCTTTTGTGCATTCCCCAAATAAGGAGTTCCACCCTTTTGGGCAGACTCTCTGGCTGGGCAAAAACACCAGGCATTCTCAGAGGCATAGAGAGTGGCTATCGGCCTGTGATGCTAATGGCACAGCACTGTCACATGGGCATGGCTGCCCTAAATAACGATGAATGCCACAATGCTGTTTGTTCAGTGACCACATTTCCTGTGCAAACTGTGAGCGATGGACAAAATAGGAGGGACCATATTGACAGAATTGGCCACATGATGATGGATTTTGACTGGTCTGTTTCTGTGAAGATGAAAGTAATCACAGCTAAAGAAGAAAGAACATCCCTAGACACCAAATAAGGCAGACCCTGAGTACACTCTTATGCATACAAACACTTGACAGCTGTGGGCACCTCTAAGCTAATGACAATGTACATTAAAAAGAGACTAAGTACAGTAGCTGCCACACACATTCATGTTTGTGCGCAAGCACTCACACACATGGTCGATGTGCAAATGCATTTCTCATACTTGTGCACTCGCTGTTTCATCAATTCAACAGCAGAGATCCTGCCGAGACATTAAAGATTCTCATTTTGTATTCTGCCCCAGCCTCAATGAGCCACTACATACAGCAATATGCGCTGAAAGACAAAACCGCCTTTCTCCGGCAGATCCTAAGGACCAGTGCATGAGACAGTGACGCTTCGATGCTTTTAGTTTCAAAGCTGTACTGATTGATTACAGTATAAATGGGGCTATTAGACCAATCTGAAATCAACATACAGAGGTAATCGCTCATAGATAGAAATGGAGAGACATACACTTCATCACAGATGTGCTTCTCTGTGTGCCGTACCTGAGCTGCAAGGCCATTCTTCATGATTTTCCTGTAGATGAGAGCAGGACATATAAAGCAGATCAGGCTGCCCATAGTGGCACCTGTCAATCCCAGGATAGTCTCCACTGAAATATGCAAACAATGAGGTTTATTATGCATCATATTACATACCAAAATAATATACAAGTATTATACTGTGTAATGGAATACACTAAAACATTTTTTTTTAATAAAAAGCCCTACATACAGAAAAAAATCTAATCTAATCTTCTGATTCACGGTATCACATTTTCACTACTCTCTCTACAAACATCTTTTCTCCACGCTGCCCTCACACTGCTGGGCTGGGCACAGGGCCCACAGTGCATCCTTCATCTTAAGAGCAGCCATATTGTTTCACTCAAATTTATGCCCTGCAGTGTCTGTTTCCCTATGGCTGGATTTGTGGCCATGAGGACACTGGCGGGCAGTGGAGCCATCATGGAGGACAGAGCTATGCCTCCCCTTTCAATCCCCTTTGTGTGGCTCACCCTCTCCCACTCTATTAGCCTAATTGGGTCCACAGAGCCAAGCAGAATCCATGCCAACAATAGCCAATCTCCACAAAGTATGAATAAAACATAGGCCATCCTCGGCCTAAAAATGCACGTCTTTATTATCCCACTTTACTGATAATGAATGAATGCTGCAGAGCGGGAGGAGATGGTGTGACAGAGCATCTGATGGAGAGCAGTTTTAAAGAATGGAATGAAGTGGAGTGTGACGTCAGAATAAGTGTCGGAGGCATTAAGGTCAAACTCACTACAACTTTAGGTAGGGGAATCAGAATTGAACAAGCAGACGGGCACAGAGACTAAGACTCGTTTTAATATGCACAGACTAACCATTTGGGATGAGGATACCCCCTAACATAGTGCCGAAGACGATGCAGAGAGTGATGCTCTTGAAGCGAAGCGGTGGCATATATCCACCAGCAGCAAACGTGCCATCCTTTTGCTGAAAAACAAAAAATAGGATAAACCACAAAAGAAGGGATGAGCTTTTCCAAAAATGTACATCGAAGTTTACACAGATATTTCTGGATGACAGAAACGTTAATGTGACAAACATGAGGATGGTAGAATAACATGAATGATGATCGTGAAAGATCTGCTTAAATGTAAAAACTGGACAAAAGCTTTCAGAATGTCTGCATGGATGCCTGTGTCTTTGTGCTGGCATGTGAGCTGAATCAGCATAGCAGCGTTAAGACTGAGAGCCAGTGTCTCGGCAGCTTTATGGAGGAGCTTTCTCTCTCTCATCATCAATCCCACGCTTTTATTTCCTTCCTGAATCTGTCTTCTATGTAGTGACTGTCTAACAGCTTATAGACACAAAGCTAGCAAGCCAAGTGTCGTCTGGAGCTGCATTACTGGCTAGGCTGGTATGTAACAAGACATAGGACCGGATAAGAACCACTAAGGAGAATCAGATGATCTGATTACACACTGACAGATACATGGACTGGTTCCATCAGACACATATAGATATTTCTAGAATCAATGAATCCATCCACTATGATTTGATTAACTGAACCACTATGTGTTTCCTCTCAAATGTTCCCTTATCATTGTGAAACTTTCTTTAAAAGTTCTGTCTGGGCAACAGGTAATTTCTTCTTTTATGATGTAATGAAACATCAGGAGTCACATTGCCCCAGCAGTACACTGCAATCTTTTGAAACGACTATTATATAAACCAGTGTTTCCCAAAGTGGTCTATAGGGACCCCAAGACCATCAACTTTTTTGCTCCAATCCATCTCCTCATACACCGAAACAGAGGGGGAAAAAAAAAAAAACTCTTTATGGACTGATTTGAGAACCACTGATAAACATGATAGAGGACTGAGACGGCTTTTATTTTTAAGCAAAAATCACAACTACTTAGTAACTTTTGTTGACCTATGTAATGAGAAACCTTTTCAAAACCAACTATTAAGATGAACTAAGATTGATTTTAAAGAGCTGAGCTTAGACTTTGTTACAGAAAACCTACCGCTGACAACCAAGATAAATTGGGTTGGTCCTTCAACCAATAGAAAAGGTTTGGCCAACAATATTAATTTCACTTGTAGCCTGACTGCAACACTCTGCACCAGTATTAAGACAATACAGTTGGTGAGAGAGTGGATGATGAGGCCTAGTCTCACCTGCTGCTCAAACAGCATGGTGTTGATGGCCTGTCTGCAGGGCAGGATCATCATGGGGAAACCGACCGCCACAGACATCATGAAGCCCACTCGGATCATCTCCGTTACCAGGTTTGAGGGGAAATTCATCAGCACGTTTCCAGCTATGGTGTCAGTGAAACTTACATAGCCGAAAAACCCAACCTGTAAAGTAGAAAAGAAGCAACGGCAAAAATAGAAACAAAGTGGTCAAACACGTTGTGTGTGTGAAAAAACACACAAAATATCACCGCTATCAAACAATAATCTTCAACTTTAAATGATGCCTTAATGGCAGCCTTGGTAAGAAACCCCCCCAAAAAAAACATTAAAACATCACAAGCTTCAGTTTGATATATCTGATGACCTCACATCTCTAGATGGCACAATGATATTGTGTTAATTGGCAAAACAATGGCAAAGAACTATGCAAGGAAAACACGTTTTTTTCCAAAGTCCTTTTTGATCCTGCTGGCCTCTCCATCCCCACAGTAAAGAGAAAAGGCAGGAGGACCCTGCCTCCACAAATCGGCCTTGATCTATCCTCAGAGGAAAATAAAGGGATCCTCCAG
This sequence comes from Brachypetersius gabonensis, assembly GCA_037577145.1. Taxonomy (NCBI): domain Eukaryota; kingdom Metazoa; phylum Chordata; class Actinopteri; order Characiformes; family Alestidae; genus Brachypetersius; species Brachypetersius gabonensis. The sequence continues at coordinate 33,449,488 of JBBJLR010000111.1, read as the reverse complement.
GAACAACACCAGACAGAAGTCCTTGAGAGTGCCACAAAGCTCCCACACTACTCCATATGCAGCCCCCCTTTCTCCCTTGCATTTGTTCGGGGAAAGAAAGCGAGAGGCTATGAAATACAAAAGTGGGAATGCAGGAAGAGCTGAAAAACACATGAAAGCCCTATTAGCTCTCAAGGTAACGCGTATACTCTACCGTTTAGAAAGGAGAAGGGGACAAAGAACAATCTAACAATTTCTAAAATAGCATTCCACACACACACAGCTCGCTCCTGAAAATATTTATGAAGGACTAAAGGAGGATGGCGTCAGAGACTGATGAAGTGGGTTGATGTTTATGGGGTGGGAGACAGTGCCATTCAGACCATCCAGTCATCTTTGCTCTACCTATTTCTCTGTGTTTACACTGGAAAAAGGCAGGGGGCTTTAGGGTATCAGTGAGCGCTATGGAGAAGACTAATCACCTGCAGGACCAGATGGAAATCACAGGACAAAATGGGGTGAACACACGTCTACACTCTCTCCCTCTTCTTCTTTCTCTTCTGCTCCTCTGTTCTTATTCAAGAACCGAAAGCAGCAGAAGGATCATGTTCATATTCAATTTAGATTCCAGAATGGAAATCCTTTGATATCCTTTAAAGCAATGGTTCTCAACATTTTCAACATTAAGGCCCATCTATCTATCACAGCATGTTTCCAAGGCCCACTTGGCCACATTAGGTGACATTAAATAACCCATTGTGGACCAATGGCCTGTCTCGATTTTAGATTTGTGGCCCAATCAAAAGACTTTGTGGCCCATCAGTGGTCTGCGGCACAGTGGTTGAGAAACCTGAATTTAAAGCATTCCAACTTAGAATGAGTAAATGTATAAATCATTCACATCTCCAAAGGGCAACGGGTGGCAGGCAGTCATGCTAATAATTTGAAACAAATAATTACATAAATCGAGAAAGTTTTAGATATACAGTTCTATGAAATTCAACAGTGTCTAACAATTGAAATCACATGTCTTGCAATTGTAGCCCTTATACAGAAGTCTTATACAGTTCTGATAATGTAAATCATTCACAAACGTCATTCCAATGCACTATATATGGATAGAATAAAAACATTAAGCATAGAATAATAGGAAGCAAAAAATAAAAGAATAGAAGAAAAGAATACACAGAATATTAATAAAAGAAAAGAAGCTTAAAAAGTGTGATGGAAGTGCAGATATTTAAAAGAAGGCAGAGGAGAATAGTACAGTTGAATTGTGCACACTCAAAATTAAAAAATCACTGGAAAATGTTTAAATTCTCTTCATATCTCCCCCTCAAGTACACACAATACACAGAAAGACAGAGTCAGACACACGCAGGCACACACTTACAGTGATGTAAAAGGTGGTGACAACGTTGAGAGAGGACGTGAAGATGGTGCTCATTCTCTTGACCGAGGGCTCATCCAGGCTGTCATATGTTGGCAGCACCTGCCTATAAAACAGAGGAGCTTTTATACTGTACAAAACAGGTCCCACCTACAGACCTTCTCAAACAACACAAAAAAGGCCATTTATAACGTAGTGTTTTTCATATACAATTAATATGTTAAATACAAATCGGCATAAATCTGTACTGGAAGTCACTTAAAAAATCTCTAAGTGTGAGCTCAAGCACTAAGAGGTAAAGAAAACATGCAAAAAAGAGGTAGAGCAGATATGTGATCGAGAGGCTTTCATGCTTTCGTGATTGTCATTTATTTCAGATGAAAAACGTCATAAAATAGAAGCAGATACATGAAGGAAGGGTAGAATGGACAAATGATGAAGAGTTGGCTATCTCTGAGGAATGGGGGGAAAAAGGCCACAAAAAGAACAAAAAAAAATCCATATGTGTCATCAGGACAACCAATAAAAGCTGAGGCCAATGAAACATTAAATGGGGAATTTACAATGGCTATATATTAGCGACAAGTGCTGGTCAGATTTTAGAACGTTATAAAGTTTCTTGGCAGCCTGGGCTTTTGTTTGGGCCTTCTTTCTCTCACCCACTCGCTGCTCGCTCTCAGACACAGTCTGAGCCCATTCTCATTTTTATTGGAATATACAGCACTGTGTTATGTGCTTTTTAGCCAAAGCCTGGTCTGGAGCCAAAGGCCAGCCAATCTCATAGCTGGAGCCCACTGGCAATAAAAACCAGGGGAGGGAGGAGAAAGAGGAGAGAGACTGGCTTCGACTGAGTAGGACTGACAATCAATAGCTTTTACAGCCATGCTACAAGCACAGCATTCAGACTCTCACTATCTCTTATGAGAAATGGAGAATGACCTAGTAAAACCTTCCTTTACAGAATTACAGGCTGTGGGCTGGCTCTACGCTTTTCAGCGATGATTTCATACACTGAAATACCACTAAACTGAGAGTGTCTATATTAAAAGAGGGAGGAAAAGTGTTGACACTGTAATTATTTTGTGATACTCCTAAAATGATCATGACACCTACCCTGAAAAGTGTTACTTGAGGCTTTACATAAGCTGTCATGACAATTTTACGACAGAAATAACACCATTATGGTGTTTACACATTACAGTGGTATTTACACATTAAACATAAAGCCTGTGTGCCAAGCTAACACCTCATAGTACTAAAACATGGACTTTACTGTGTATTAAAAAATAAAATGACTTACACTGATGCAGTTAAGGTTTACTGACCTTTGTGTATCTACTGCAATCCAAAATCTAAGAATGTAAAAGTTTCACTAGAAAGGAGGTTTCGAATAAGCAGCATTTGATCTTTTATGTGAGACAAGGGGTGTATTAGTCGAAGTAAAGCTAATTGGAAGTATATGTGGACGTGTTGAAAGGGCCGTTTTGTGGTCAGATCTGGAGTCAAATGTCCTCACATGGCAGAGGCTCGCTGCTCCTCTAATGATTTGGCTTAAGTGGCATCGTGTGTCACACTTTCTGACCACTGTCCAAAGAGCCAGAGCCAAGCATCACTCATCACCCTCTGAGTGAGTGTTGAGTGAGTGTTGAGAGAGAGAGAAAGAGAGAGAAAGAGAGAGAGAGAGAAAGAGAGAGAGAGAAAGAGAGAAAGAGAGAGCGAGAGAGAAAGAGAGAGAGAAAGAGAGAAAGAGAGAAAGAGAGAAAGGGAGAGAGAGGGAGAGAGAGGGAGAGAGAGGGAGAGAGAGGGAGAGAGAGGGAGAGAGAGGGAGAGAGAGGGAGAGATGGAAGGGGAGGGAGAGGGAGAAAGAATGTGTGTAGAAGGTAACAGTCAGCCGCATTACTTCATCACTGTACTCATTAACACCGTAATCCACCACATACACTTCCTCCACCCTTACACCTTCCCTCACTCTCTCTCCCTCACTCACACACACACACCCTACATATGTACACAATTTAGAAATTCTGACACACACCTTTCACACCCAAACACTCTCCCTGCACCAGGCACACACATACCCTTATGTTGACAGAGGGAAGCTGGCTGAGAAAAAAACATGCAGATGGAGAACAGGAGTGAGGGATGAATGGAGGAGTGAATGTCTCTCCCGTGCAAATAACTCACAGACTTGGCCGACGTTAACCTCTCCTCTACAAAATGTTCAGATTCAGTCAAAATAAAGTTATGATGCTCTGAAAAGTCACAAAATTCTTTGCTTGATGGCCTTATGCCCACAGTCACAACAACTCACAATTATGACAAAGATTAGATAAGCTGATAAACAGGATCTTATGGAAGCATTAGTAAGTACTAATAATCACCAGTTCTATGCTTGAGGTAGTAAGTTGATGCCAAGGATGCACCAATATGAAATAAACAGGTTTACCAGCACCTAAACATTCCATTATTGTGGCCATTTCTGCATTTTAAAAGGTGTGCGCATTGGAATTCATGTATATTAATCTACAGTGGGAATGAAGTTGGGATGCCCATTCTACACTGAACACTTTAATTCTGAGGCATCCACAACAGTGAATTTAACATTGCCCATGTACTACAGAACAATAGGGGTTCTTTACAGACTAGAAATCAGTGCGTCTCCTGCAATATGTTAGCTGGTTGTGCCTATTAGCTATTTTTTTGCAATCAGTTTGCACAAAATTAGTGGATGTAATTATTGGCTGCAATTCTAATACTAAACCAAAAATAACAACTGAACATTCAAAACCACCTGTGAAATTGCTTTTTCTATGAAAATGACTATAAAAGTTGCTATAGTTTTGTTATTATAATGTTATTATTCCATTTTCTTTGTACCAATTTACTGAACAGTCATTGGACGCTACATTTTACTATTAAAGAGCAAACAGCACAAATAGCCCTGACCTACACCATCATTCGTTGGAGTACATGAGACAGCTTTAGTGAAAATCATTTACTGCAATGAAAAAGTTAGTACCATTAGTGCCACACTGGAATAACCCAGACAGAGAGAGAGAGGACACAAGGAAGAAGTTTTGCAAAAGATCAGCACAGTCCCAGCTAGCAGATGGGGTCCATTTTCTCAGTGCAAACACTTGATACACCGACAGCTTACAGTTGACTTTCATGTCATTAAAAAACAAACAAGAACAAACATCATCGTGGGCCATTTTGCACAATGAAAATGGAGCCCCTCTTATTTGCTACCCTCTGTATCGGTCCCTCTGTTTAGACAAAAAACAATCTCACTACCCAACAAGGAGACACGCAGAAGGAGATGAAGCAGGGGTGGGGGTGAGGGTGGGGTGGGGGGGGTGGGGGGGGAGTACTTACGACTGACAGGCGAATGCCATGCCACAGATAGGGATGCAGCGAAAGACGCCGTCCCAGCGAACGTAAATGACCCTGTTGAGCCACAGGCCACTGAGGAGGCCGTGTTTGAAGGAGGAGAGCACCATCTGTGGTGGAGGGGAGAGCAGCAGGGTTACAGCACGTCCCATAAAGAGAAAGAGAGGCCGAGAAAGAAAGAGGGGAAGAAAACTTTGACCAAAAGGCCAGTGGAAAGAAAGGAGACCCCTAGTTGAAAAGAGAAGCTATAAGAAATGGTAGGATGACAAAATAATGTCCCGATGACCACAAAGACAGAATTGATCTCCCCAAGGTTGACAAAGCCCTGCCTTTACTGAGCCTGTACTTACAGGCTTCGTGTATCGGCAGTTAGCTGTGTGCCAAGACTGGCAAAAATACAAGCCTATCATGATCCTAACATCCTCTGAGGACACTGCCAAAAACCTAATGACACAAACATGAAAATAACATTTCCATGAATTTCTGGAAAACGCAGGGAATCAAAAGGGGAGAAAAACACAAGATGAAATGAAAAGGAAACGAAAAGTCAGAGGAGATGGATTGACCCTTTATGAAAGATAACAACTTTTCTTTAAGAATCCAGAATATTCACTGTCCACAGAACCAAAACCAGGAGCCGTGTTTACCAAGCCATAGGCCCTCACTGTGGTGAAGGGGAATCAAAATGGTCCGAATACTTCACACACACATACTCACACACAAACAGATGAAACTAATGCACACATATTGATTGGGTAAAGGTGAAGAGAGAAGGCGGGGAAGGGGGTTGTGGTAATGCAGTGATCGGGTTGAGTCCATGACGGTAGTGCGCTCCAGGCCAGGGCATGAACTACTTACGGGTGACAGCAGAAGGTAGTGGCGATAATTGGAAGACACTGCACCACACCCTTGATTCGCCACAGGTGCACTCGCTCCACCCACGACCCACTGATAAGGCCGTAATGCAGGGAGGACAACACTATCTAGAAGCAGCCACGGTAGCGCCCGTCAGGGAGGCGGAGCACGGGGGAGTAGGGCAGTTCAGAAAGGGGGCAAAGGGAAGACATATTATGGTTAGAGGGTTAAAAGCCAACAGGGGGCCTAGAAGGGTTCAACGGCCCACAAAGCCATCTCAAGTGGCTACACATTACAGAGCTACAAGCACAGTTTAAATCCAGGCATTAAAACTTAACGCGCTAAAAACCTGCCAAATGATTCTGCCACAGTTACGTTGAGAACGTAAAAATGTTATGACATTAACATTAAGTATCGAATACAACTCTGTAAAAATAGTGTAGCAGCACTGTTACTGCAGTTGGCAGCACCGCCAGGGCACATTACTGCAGTTTTAAACCATTATCAAGACTGAATTATGAGTCATTTATGCCAGGCCAGGCCATTACATTAAATGAAACAGATGCATTAGCTGTGACAGAGAAACATTCATTAGCTTGTGATGGATTTCGCTGAAAATTAGAGTAACTTGCGCTAATACATGCAAAATGTTTTTCACTAGGGAGGATTCAGTGGTTGAGGGAGAGTGGGAGTAAAAGTGGCATCAGGCCCCTCAAAGCACAAGGACCTAGCATTTGAGCTGAAGGTGATTTCTGGTCATTACAAAAATGTGTACATCTAAAACAATCATCTGGGTCAGGTCACAGAGGCTCTACTGATTGTGAATCTGCATCCCTTTCTGATTTGCACTGTGCATGAGCACCACTTTCACACAATGCTTTGTGTCTTGCATGTCTATTTTACAGTATAGACATGCAAGACACAAAGAGCATTACCAGTTTTACTCAGAGAAATACATTTCATGAAGTTTGCTCTAATATCAACAAATCATGAACATGCACCTGCCCTGTACATCTCTATTAAGCTTTGTTTCATATAAGTCATATAAGTAGCAGCTGTTTATCAGTTTATCATCTTAGTGCTCAGAGAATGCTCTTTTTCCCGTTCTTTTATAATATCAGTTTATACTTGGTTTCATTCCATCTGTCAAAGCGTGAAAAACATTCAGGTTAGATGACAGGGAGAAGAAAAGAGGCTTGCAAGCAGCAGCTGTTTATCATTTTATCATGTAAGGTAATGCTGATTTCTGCTTGCACTTTTTCATATTGTGTCAGGGTCAAGCTAACTATTCGTTTTCACGAAAAAACATTCAGGTTAGGGAGAGCAATAGCGACCAAAAAGCCTACACTGTGCTTTTTGGTTTCGCATGGACATGCCTATAGTCTGAATATCTCTGAATCTGAGGGTCCCTCCTCAGACATTTTTTTTTTACCTCTACACCCAAACAGTGCTCAAGATAGACAGGAATTCAATTCTTTCATGATGCTTCATTAATGCTATTGTCATTGCAGAGCAATCAAATTGGAAGTATAAAGGATAAACACTCATAAATGATCAAATCTTAAAGCTATGCGTTTGTTTTCACTAATAAATAAACAAACAGAACACTACGCCAAACAAGCATGAAGAGTAAAATGTGAATGTTTCTACTTGGGATTTATTGTTTCCAGTAAATGTGATGAGCTCTATGAACGCATGACAGTGGTGCGTACATGTGATGCAAATCAGTCAGGGGTACAGACATGGCTCAAATGCATACATGGAGGACCTGTTTCACACATACTAACTCGATTGTGACTTGCAAAAATCTTAGACACCTGAGAAAAGAATTCAAACCTGTTAAGCTGAGCAGTTTAGGCTTTTAAAAGCAGATATTGTAACATTTCCAAATGAAAGTAATACAATAATCAGGGATTTTATATAGGTCTATGCATTTCCTCAATCATTCCCAGACCAACTCATGGAAGCCCAGTTTTAAACTGTAGCTCTCACCCAATAACTCAAATACCTGGTTCGGTTTAGTTGATACTTCTTTAGATTAAACCAGGAGCTGCTGATAGTGTTTCAAATCCATGCACCAGCTGGAGGCATTGAGGAAAAATCCGGAACCGAACCATGTTCTTCTAATGAGCTCACAAAACTTAATGTACTTTTTAAATACAAAACAAATCTTGACATTATTTACTTCTTTCTTGTTTCTTAGCATCTATCCTAATGTTGATTTGTGTACTTGCTAGCACAAAGTCTCTTACTGCTCAGACAAATGGCTTTAAATAGTTTGCACAGAAGCCCAAGAGTTTTGCACAGTAATGTACAGCATTTGCTTTCTGAAACGTAACCAAGTTTCACAAGAAAATTTATAGTCAAATCTTTACTTAAGGAATCCATTATAATAAAAACATTTGTTTGTTTAAAACTGTTCTATTTCTTTATACTCTGCAGTTTACTAGCAATCATAAATAGCATAATTTGCATTATGATGCTTTTATTTATTTAGGGTTTTTGTTTTCATCCATTTTCTTTCTGTATTTTGACTTGTGGAGTGTGTGGCATATGGAAAATGACTTGACAATTATACTATAGAAGCTGAGTTGCTTCTGGGGCCTGTTTGGAACATACGGCCACTCAGCTCCACAAGTCTTTTACCAAGGAGTCTCTAACTCTGGTCCTGAAGGGCCAGTGTCCAGAACACTTTGATGATTTTTCTATTAAGACACACCTGATTTAACTCATCAGTTAATTGCCAGATTGAATGTGTGTGTTTGAGGAGAATAATTGCTGGACACTAACTCCCTTAAGACTGGAATTGAACCTGTTAACATGGGCGCCATCACTAACACCATGCGGATGCAATATGTGTGAAACAGGCTTAAGACTGAATAGGCTGCTATGGACATTGTGAAAGAATCAACACCCCTGCGACTAGCATTCTTTTCCTGTCGGCAGCAAACAGCCAGTTTTAAACATTTTCGAAGCTTACTCATAAAAAACACTGGATTACAGGAAGGATTCATTCAGAGCAGAAAGAGAAAGATAGTGAAGGTCAGATTAAATCAAAATCCCTCATATTAACTACACTGTAGCAAACTTTCCTCAAACATAAACCAATAGTCTATAAATATTTACATTTTTAAAAAATATGTAATTTTTTTTTTAATTAACTGTCATTTCAACCATCACCACAGTACATAGGATATCCTATTTTTATTGTAAGGAGTAAAATAAGAACATCAGTTATTTTAATGCCAATGCAAAGTCAGTATTCATTATGGAGGTTCTACAAGACACTTTAAAAAGGCTTCACTGTGGGCGACTCACCGTGAACATGAAAAGGGTGTAGAAGATCAGTGCCATGGCTGAAAATGACTGGATAGATGACATCATGTTTCTCTGCAGGCTCAGCGGTAGGACAATGAACAGCGACACTGCAATAAGCAACAGGATACGGAAGCTGCCCGTTACCTGAGGGGTGAGAGGAATTCATAGGTCACAAATAAAGTAATGAAAAGTGGTTCCTTGTAGTCACTTGTGAACACACCACAGTACAATATGAACAATGTGAAATTCTTTATCTGTATTTAACCCATCAGTGGTGCCACTGGCAGCCCTGGGATTTGAACCAATAAACAATATACTGCTCTTTCAAATTTATTTTAGAATAAAATATTAGACATACCTAAAACGAATCTAATGGACTGTTTTCAAGTATTTGATAGCTACAAATTTTGTAGCTACAAAGGCTCAAACTATTGAGCTATTTTTGAAGCTGTATATGTAGTCTGTCTTCAGTACACTGACATTCACTTTGTGTTAGATCATGAAAAAAGAAAAATATCACTGCATAATTCTTTCTGGTTTATGTACAACTGGACAAAATTATAATAATGATAATCTTTCTGCAAAATTCTGCCAAACTAATATCCAATCCAAAGAAAAGCTAAAAGTTTTGAGAATAATGCCTCCTTAGTGTCCAAATATTTTTTTCCCACTGAACTGTACTGACATGCTGGACCCACAAGTTCAAAATGAGCATGCTTTAAATTAGACAGAACTGTCTGAGTGCTTGAAAAGGTGCAGGGACGGTTTGGACACAAGTTATTTCCAAAATTTGTGTCCAAAATGGGTGTTTTTTGATGAAACGTACATAAGCTTTTACATCCATTAAACTGCACTTAGGGTATACTATTACATTACATTTAAAAACCAGTCAGTTACAATTGTTTTAATGTTTTGTTGTAGTAAAACCTTGAAAGAAACTTTTTTTTATCTGAGGGTGGGGCCAAAATAATAACAATAACAACAGAAAAACATCATAATTAATACACTTTCATCATCAGATAACAAGTCGACTTTCTTTCAGATTGAACAATAAAGGCTTACCTGCAGACCTAGTAGCTGGGCAAAAAAATTGGATCCCAGGTCTGCAATGACGACATAGAATGCGATACATGTTCCCAGCATTAAACCTATCATGCTAGAAAGAGAAATAAAAAAATTGAAAGTTAAAGGGTGATTTTAATTATTTTCATTTGAATGAAAATCTAGGCTAATTCCTACTAATATATCTTACCTCAGTTCCACAAGAGCCTTTCCTGGTTTACCAAAAGCATGAAAAGCTGTTGAAAAATAAAAATATATTGAACCATTGCATAACTGCTGTACAGTTTCAGCATTAATTCATTTCTGTGAAAGAAAATGAGCTGGATAATAATCACCAGACACACACCATCACAACATGTTGCCAGCAATCATTTTGAAAAGGTCAGTATTGCATTTGTCATTCTCACCCAGTCCGGCGTAAGTCCTACGCTTGGTGTTGCTGGCTGTGTGGACCAAGAACATACAGGACTGGTGGGTCATCCATGAGCAGAAGAAAAGCAGCAGGGTTCCTAACACTATACCACACTATACAAAAGAGGAAGAAAGTAGACAAAGAGAAGATTGTAATATGATTGTTTCTCCTTTTATTTGTATTTACTTATTAACTTCTTACTATTCTTATTCTTCTTGCTTTCTTAAGTGCATCCAGTGACCTTTTTGCATTATGTGCTATAGGAATAAACCTGCCTCGACTTAAAGCATGTAAATGATGAGCTGTGCTTGGCCAGTTCATGGTTCAAGCTCCTCTAATTACTGTTTAAACTGAGCTGGCATAAAGCAGAATTGTTATAGATGAGGAGCAAAACATGATTACAGCAACAAATGTACTGATGCTCTTTAGAAAGGTTGATATAGCTAAGATGCTCTAAATAAGTTGTTTTGAGAAGTATATCAGTATGAATAGTGGCTAAATGTACTAGCTGACTAACATATGGTCTGTAGAGCCCACTTTCCCACAGCTTGTTTGTCTAGGGGGGGTTTAGTTACCTGTTTGAAGCAGAACCCAGTTGGTTAAGGATTAAGGCCACAGATTAAATGTTGCTCTTTAGAAATACTAGTTAACTTAATATAGTCTAAATAACTTGCCTTGGGAGGTAACCGAGCATACTGGACCAAAGTCTGTAAAGCCCTTTTCCCCCCACAGCTTGTGTGTCTTGGGGAGTTTATTTACCTGTTAGAACTTCAGACTTAGTTAAGACAGTCTAAATAACTTGTTTTGGGAGGTATATCAGCATAGCTAGTTGTGGATAAACATGTTACCTGAGCATAACATGTGTCATGAGTGGTTCATTTACCTGTTTGAAGCAGAAGGGCATGGTGAGAACACTGACACCTACAATACTGTTGACTACGTTCATGATCAGACCCCAGTTGGACGACGTCATTGTGACTTTTAAACGAGGCTAAAGCTGTTATGTCCGAATGTTTAGGAAGAAATAATCAGCCTCTGCTGTATTTGATTTGAAATCGTATAAAATGTGGCCCCTCTCTCTCAGCCCCCTGGTCTCTTTGGTTAGTGACGTGGCGTTCTGTGGATGAGAAACACAGTGAACATGATGAGCCATAAAAACACATTTTAAAGAGGGAACCTTCCCTATAACCTTTCGTGCAACAATTTCAACCTGTAAACCATTCAGTGTCCACCTGGCATGTCTGTGTTTTGTTTTTAAGTGTAAACAAATAAATAAACATTACCAAACCTGAAGAGCTGCTGCTACTGCCAAACAGAAGCCACGTACAACATCCTCACTCTCATCCTCCACATCTCCTATGTCACCATCAGTGGCCCTGATGTTTTCTGAGTGCTCCAGAATAATTTTCAGTCCTACTTTAAACAAAATAATGTAAACAGGTTCCCCCCTGTCAAACCCTATCTCCCCAGTGCTAAAGCAGGAAGTTTACACGATGGGCTTGTAACAGGGTTCCATTATGTGCTGCCTCCTATGGCCAGGAGGAGAAATGCACATCTCCATCTGCTCGCCTGTAAAGATTCCTGAACTGTTCTCTGCATGAACTTGAGGTTCCAGGAGAAAACTTTTACACGTTATTCTTTAAGTTTTAATGAGGTCCCACACTCTCTTATATCCCATTATCCAAAAAAGGTTGATAGGTTGAGAAGCTCTTTAAAATAAAATGGCTCCATATAGTCACACATGCATACACCATCACACAATGTGACATTCCTTCTTTGCATTTAACCCATTAACCGAGTGAAGCAGTGTGCAGTCACTGGGGAGCAGAGTGTAGGGACGGTACCTTCCTCAAGGGTACCACAGTGGTGCCACTGCCAGTCCTGGGATTCAAACCCACGGCTTTCTGATCGCAGGGGAACTCCCTAACCACCAGGACACCAGCTTCCCAAAAAAGGCCAAAAGCAGTTTTTTCATGACAAAAAGCACTTTTTGGTCGCATTTAACACCTTTTTAAAAGTGTACTTCAGTACTTGGGTGCACTTAACTTCCTTAGGGTCTAAGGAAGTATTTTTCCTGCTGCTTGCGCAGAATTCTGGACTTTGATCTAGAGGACAGTATCAGTACCATTTCTTATGGAAGCCTGGGAGAATGTCAGCAGCAAATGTATTCAGAAAAAGTAGAAGCAGATTCTGATCAGTCAAGGCAAACAGCGTAAAAAGTGAATCTATGAAAAAATGTTGTTATACAGCAAGCAAGATATAGTTCACAAAAACCAACCTGTTTACACTCAGACTTTATCTGACAAGGAACGATGCATAATAACAAATTCTAAGTAAAGTGTGTGCATTCCTAACACATTTTACTAAGTGGTTCAGTTTATTAGTCGAAATATAATGATTGATATAATGAATGATTTTTGAAAATTTGATGTAAAAGATTTCTTCATTCCCACAAAATAAATCATGAAATTTTTTTTTTTTCCATAAATTGTTTTTGTGAAATCATGACAACAGGAAAAAATGCAACAGTGCTGCAAATAATTTAAATTCTATTCAATTAAATCCATTTCTACTTATTTACCTCTTTCTGTAGAACCGCAGAGGTCATGCCCAGCAGTACCACAGCCTTTCTTTTGATCCTCATAATGTAGAATTTATGCATTTGTAGATTGTACCATGGCCTCTGTCAGTCATCACATCACTCTGGACAGATCAAACATGATGCTGTTTTATTTGGACAGAGACTTGAGCAGGAAAGGGAAGCGGGAATGAAGGATGTTGATCTGCAACAGGAGCTTTGTGGAATTCGGCCCATGGGCTCCTCTTGTGCTGTTAGTGGCTCGACCCGAGGAGCGAGGTTGTGACCAGCATACATGGAGCAGGGCATAAACGTGGTCTCTGAGGAGAAGATTTGAGACTGGCTGTTTTTTGGGGGCAGGTTTAGATGGGAGACAGGAAAAGTCTGGCTATTGTGTGCCGCCGGTCTCCTAACTGAACTGACAATTCACCTTATTGGCTGGAGGGTCTTGTCACTCCACACCTAATCCCTGAAGATTGGAATTAGGTCCCTGCAGCAGAAGGGGAGACAGGGGGGCAAGACAGCAGACCAGTGGAGCAGATTTCCGTGCAGATTCGAAGGGGAACACTCCAGCCGAGATGAAATTAGACACAGGCACTCGATTGAACTGCTGACCTCCTGGTCGGTGTGGGGTCACACCAGCACAAAGCAGAGTGCTGAACTGTGAGAGGTCAAGCATGCGCGCGACTGAAAGGGAGTCTTTGTGAGTTCAGGCATGCACAAAATTTCCCATCAGCCACCAAACCTCACAGACTCCCCCAGGAACTGAAATAAGGGGGATGAAACCTGCTACAAGCCTTGAGAGAGAGAGAGAGAGAGAGAGAGAGAGAGAGAGAGAGAGAGAGAGAGAGAGAGAGAGAGAGAGAGAGAGAGAGAGTGACCTCAGAAAGGACACACACAAACTGCCTCAGTAATCACATTTAATTACACATCAACCAGGTCTGTGAAAGGGTTTTTTTTTTTTAATGCAGGACTTCTCAGAACACAAAAAGACTGACATGTCCAGCTAAACATTGCCTACCTTTGTCCTCCTCAAATCTATTAAAGCATTCTCTCGTAACCATCAGTGGTGCTAAAGGGCTTCAGATAACGGCTATTATGTTGATAATCATGAATAAAAGGAACAATGGCTTTTTTTAAAAACAAGAGTGGTATGCCATTCAACCAAAGGTCACTACCATTTGTTATGGAAGCCTGAGAGAATGTTAGCAGCAAAATCAATCAAAAGCACTAGAACCAGAGATTTCTGATCAGTCAAGGCCCAAGGCATAAAGAACTAATCTTTGAAAAAAAATCTGTCATAAACCAGACTAGAAACGAGTGATATATGGCCAAAATATTGTTTAGCGCTTCCTTGCTAAGTGGTTCAGCTTTTCAATCAAAATTTTGTGAAAAGTCCATATCGTCGTAAACTGAGAGGTCCCTTTTTTGAAACGTTCAAGCAAAGCGTATCGCTCAATGCAGTCCACATATAGAAATTAAAAGACCTTTTCAGTTGTTTTTGTGAGACCATAACAACTAATGCTTTGAAATATATATATTCATTTATTTATACCGGTTAGCCTGTCCGTTCAAATGAAAGTAATTAGCCCAAACTGTTTTATGAATGAGGCACAATGCAGGGCAGCGAATCAGAACAGAGATTTTTCTTTTCCAAGCAGAAAGAGTCAGATAAACTATTCATGAACAGAACTGAGCCAAAGAATCATATAGATACTTTTCCCTAAGGGTCAGACAGTTGACATGACTTTGTCTTCTCAAAGTTGGATACGGGGATCGCACATCTCCTTGGCATGTGTGAGTGGACAGTAAAAGTGTCAGTGTGACATTTACACCATTTGGTACAACTCAATCCATTCCATCATCCCCTCCGCCTTTAGCCAGGCCTGCAAACATTACATACACAGGATGGTAATTGTATAGGGAAAAATGTGCATTCAGGTGCAGTGTTTGACAGTTATAATTTTGGCTCCCACAGAGCACAAGGCTGGGGGGTAATTAAAAAGGTACTTTGTTTTCTTTCCAGATTAGTTATTCTGTCAATTTATCACTCGTTTATCTGCAAGTGCGCTAAAGGCATGTGTGTGAGAATGTGCAGTTGAGAGTTAGTGTTTCAGGGAAAGCAGAAGTGTCTCTCTTTATTAAATAGCCCTCAGTGCAGACATGGCAGGCGTCTGCGCCTGACAGGCAGCTATTTTACAGGACTTTAGACCTCCCTCCTCCCCCTCTTTCCCTCCTTCCTTCCTCCTGTGCTGTTCCATACCTTAAACCCTTCCCCCCCAATATTCTTCAACCCTGAGGACTTTAAGGGTATCTCAATTAGGTCTTCATAACGAATTAGACTGAGCTAACCCCACTCAAACACCCATAAAGTGGTAAAATAAAATAAAAAAACGACCATAATTTTTGCGAAGAAAAAGACACACTCATAAAAAGAAGGGGTGACAAGAGCTATGCTGATGGGTTGATCTATATAGCCTCTCCACCCCAGCTTGCTTACAGCTAGCCCCTCAAGCCCACCATATATCAGCCACTGGGGATGCTGTGCAACGTCAATGGCTGGGCCTGTTACCTGCAGCCGGCGCAAAAAGAGACCCTGTGTAGAGTCCTGCTGAGTCGCCCCTATTAAAATCCCTCCATGAAGCACGGTTGTGTGTGTGAATGCCAACACTCAACTGATTTTTTGATATACGGCCTTGGTGGGGGGCTTTAGAGAAGAAAGAAGGCATCTCATGACTGTTCAGTGGCTGTCTGTGGAGGAGGTATTGGATTGCACAGAACAGGAGATCTTTGAGCACTTTATAGATGATTTTTTTTTAGAAGCAAAATGTTATGATAAAAATGCTTTGATTCCAGCTCAGTTTACCCACTAGTTTACCACCTAAGAACCCTAAACACCACTCATCACCAGAGGTATTTCTACTGTTGGTTCACTCCTTCAAGCCTCGCTTTGAGGAAACGCCATATTTCTTTGAGGAAAAGTCATTTTTCAATCACTCAGAGATGATCATGTATGTAATCAGGTGCAGGAAGTAACCATCAGGTGAGAGAGGCCCAGAGTGCAGGCAATTAGTGTGAGAGAACAGAACAGAACAGACATGCTGTCCTGAGCTCTACTGAGCATGAGTTTGCATCTTCTTATCATAAAGCATGACCTACAGCTGCTCAGGAGTGAGGGGAAATGTAGTTAAGACATCTATTGCCCCCTGTCTCTGCTCTACAGACGAATTTCTTTTGGATGGTGTCTATAACCGCTCTGCCCGGAGTGTGACCTGAGTCCTACCGCCTTCATTCTGACTGAGGGGAACAGATGGAGCTCAGGAATACCCAATACTCTCTGCTCTCTTTCCCTTTCACTCATTCTATCCCTCCAATTACATTTGCATACCACCCTCCTACATTTTTATGGACTGCTAAACCCCATATTATGCTTTCTCACTCAAAGGGTGCAGATACACGGCTTTTAAAAGAAATGACAATTACTTAACGGAATACGGCCAGCCTTTGGCATAATTTACGCTTTTATAAAATACCCAAATTTGTCTCCACCACTTTGAATTTCTATTCCATTCTTCTGTTTTCTTGTTAATTTATATAAAAACCTGCAATGAGAACATCTGGCTATATTTCTTCTAAAAACTCACGACAGACATATAGGTGTATTCAGTCCTCACATATTTTTGTTATTATTATTATATTTAAATAAGAATATTCCTGTGTGTGCTGAGTTACTGGAGAGAACACCTAAATGCTACATATTCCTTTTTATCAGAGATGATTGTAGTGAGTTCTACCTAATAACAGGTTAGAAGAGTACTGTTCAGAGTGGTGGGGGTTAAGTTAAATGGTTTCAACTTAGAAAGAATGATTAATTGTCTTATTTATGGAGTTTACAAGAACCGTTTGCTATCTAGTTACATTGAAAGCCCTAATCCCTGCCAGCAGTATTTTAAAAAATAAGCTTATGCTCAAAGGCCCAGGAGGGCTGTATGTCACAGTGACAAATTGATAAAGATGTTGCTATATGTTTTCTGCAAAAACTTTCCTTGTAAAATATTATCACCTCTGTATTTGTGACATAATAGTAAAGAGTAGCAGAGTTGTTGGATGAATGGGTTTTGCAGAGACACAGATAGATGCTTGCTGTGTGCTGGGATTACTGCGGGCCTGAAGTACAGCCCACTGGCACGTGATGACACAAACCTCAACTAACTTAATTACCAACAAACAAGACATGCTGGCAAGGCCACAGTCTCCTGCTCCCCATACTTACTCTGGCCCTGCTGGCATAAGCACCCACTTCTCACACTCCGTACTGCTCTTCTTCTTTCATCCATAAATCGTTTTCTTCTCTCTTGGTCCATTTTCTTTCTTTCATAATGTAAACCTTGGCGTGCACTCTCTTCCCTTTTTCTGCATAGTTTACATATCTCTCACTGTAATCTCTGCCTTGCCCCCCTTTCTCCATTCACAGCAAGCCAGCAGTAGAAGTGAGCAGGAATCAAAGACACATCGGGGATTTTATATTGACCCAAATGGCCACATAGTGGTGACAGGCTAGAATCAACATCCATCCATTTTCTCGGCATCCCAGCACTCACACTCACACACTCACACACACACACACACACACACACACACACACACACACACACACACACACACACACAC
>JBBJLR010000111.1:33326071-33336812 GCA_037577145.1 Brachypetersius gabonensis | reverse complement strand
GCTCACACGCACGCGCACACCCGCACCCACACACACACACACACACACACACACACACACACACACACACACACACACACACACACACAGTGCTCGTATGATTTTGGCTAAAGCAGCAGGAGCTAGCATCAGCCACCACACAGAGCTCCAGGCCAGTGTAGATGACTCAAGAAAATGCACCTATTAGCATCATGCTCTGGAGAAAGGTTCAAAGGGTGCCTTTCATAAAAGTACAAACGAGTGTGTTTCTGTTCCTCTAGCTGGGATGAGGTGACACTAAAGAATTCCACTGTACCTGTGAATATCTTTTAAATAGTTGAATATCTGCTTGAAATAGCCTCAGACAGGCAAAGTTGCTCATCAGAGCATTTGACACACTCTGGTGGAGTACCTCTGTGTGTTTGGGTCAGTTCTAGTGTGTGGCTCTTGGCTGCTTGGCCACTGACCTCTGGTGCTCTGTGTCTGCAGCTCGGCCATGTGTTTAGTTTCCACATGAACACTGCTCCCCCCCTGCTCTCCACTATCCCAGGATGCAGTTCAATGTCCTTGGAGGGACAGAATCGAGCAGAGCAAAACGGCCATTTACCTTCCTCTGAACCCATGAGAAGTGGGTGTTTGTGTGTGTGTGTGTGTGTTTTACATGTACTAAGCAAATATTGGATAAACCATAACAAATCATAAAATGCTGGGGAAGATGAAACTGACAGCTAACCAGTTCATGGTTTACACTCTATAAGTGTTGTATACAAAGTATAGCTGAAGAGCACAGACATTTGCATTGTGAATGCTCTCACCCCCAAAGAACGATCGGCTCTTGAGATAAAATAACAGCAATGCTCACCAAATTATTAATGAATTTTATTTCCCAAACATGGCCAAATATGGCTTACAGAGGCTGTAGCGGAGACTACATGGCGGCAAATAATCAAATCTCTGTGCCTGGAAGATTTCAAATACAAGAAGTATTTCAGCCACATTAAGAGCTGAGGCCCATGTTTGGTGTTTGCCTTTCTTTATTAATGCCAAGTGGAGACCAGAATCTGCATGTTCCTATCAGGGTTGTTGGAAAGGTTCTGCCCTGCTCTAGGGCTTCGTGGACCTTCATTCTGCCATGGCCGCAGCACAGCAAAAGGCCAAGTCTGTCACTCTTATGTTTAGTTTGTCTCTCTTGACAATTCTCTCTCTCTCTCTCTCTCTCTCTCTCTCTCTCTCTCTAGCCCCAGGGTATTCCCGCTTTTCTGGGAGCCTGGCCCCCACCTTTCTACCCATGAGCCCCCTAGATCACCATGGAAACAGCAGTGTTCTCTACGGACAGCATCGCTTCTATGACACTTCGAAAGGTGTGTTCGGCTGACTTCTTCTGTTTTACTGCAGATAACACTCTTACAAACATTCTTCAGTTCTTGTATCAGGTAAACTCAAGTGTAATCTTGCTCAGTCTTTAATTAACTTTTTTGCTTTTTTCCATTAGATTTCTATATCAGAAGCCTCTCATCACAGCCCCACCTTCTCTCAACTAATCACAGCCTTCCCCCACTGACTCGGACTGCCCCTAGCCACCCTTTGGGCTCCTGTGGCCGTGAACGGGACACTGGAGCAGGAGGCGTCACCCAAAAAAGCTCAAAAGAGCCAGATGTAGCAGAACGTGGTGTGTTGGCTGGGGGAAAAGAGAAGGAGCGATGTAAACAAGACGTGAAGGAACGTCAGCACCACAGCCCACCTTCGCCAACCCCACACCAGCACCTACACCACCATCATCAACCTCAGCTTCACTGCTTGGGGCCAGAGGAGAACCCCCGACATAAGGACAACCCCAAGCACCTCAGTGCCTGCCTCTTGACCAAGGCCCACAATAGCTCCGAGCCAGGGGCAGTAGCCCGCGGCTCCCTGCCCAGTTGTGTTGGGCCAGGGGCCTCAATCATAGGGACAGGTCGGCAGAGGAGTGGAAGTAACTTCTGTTGCAAAGAAGTTGTGAGTGGTGAGATGCGAATTAGTGAGCCTTCATCGGATTGTCTGCGCCACAGTGCCATGCTGGGCCATGCCCATCCAGTGCCCTACTCCATGCCCCCTCCACTTGGTCTGGGCGCAGCAGTTGGAGGATCATGGCTACACCCTTCTCACCCCCACCATCACCATCCACATCATCATCCAGATTTATACTGTCCCCCTCCCCCTGCCCCACTCACTATATGCTCTGTTCAGGACAAGGGCCTAGCCGCTGGAGTAGGCAGGGACCCCAAAGTGACAGGGCCCACCTTTGTTCCCTCTGTGGGGCCACTGGGTGATAAGACCAGTGGGCCCTTTCAACTTGAAACCCCAACCTGTCGGGGTGCAAGAGGAGGAATGGTCGGAGAAGGAGGAGGAGAAGGCGCTGGTAAGGCAAAAGCTCCAGAAAAAACAAGTGCTGGAAACAGAATAGTTCTTCCACCAGCACCTTCCCTCCCACCATCTAATACCTGCCAAAGAAAACCTTCACATCAGCAGCAGCAGCATGTATATGGAAAAGCAGACAAGGGCCCAGACTGGTCCTTAGGTCCCCATCCTCCTCATACACCACAGCACAGTCATAATCACCAGCCACATTCAAATCCACCAAACCGGTCCTGCAGCCTAGAGGCCACAGAGAATTCCTCTGAGACTGATGCTTATCGGCCCTCTTTGCCCCAGGGGGCCAAGGATAGCTGCCAGGCTAAAAGCAACCCTTATGCCAACACTCCTCCTTTCCGGGACTGTTCTCACTCAGGTCCTCCTCAGAGGATTCCGTCTGCAAGCAAGGCTAGCAGTGAAAATGGGTGTCACAGCCAGAGGGTTGCTAGGATACCCCATCAGCAGCCTAGCAACAGACTTGGAACCAATGGTCAGGATCCAGAACTTGGTTCAAGCAGTGGTTCGCAAGACAAGAGGAAACCAGAGGTGGAAATGGCAGTACAACCACACAGTGCACATCAGACAGGGACTTTGCCGTCTTGGGAAGTACGAGCACACCAGGCTCATTCTGACAAACGCAAAGCTTGTGATTCTAGCGGTCAGGGTAAATCAGGAGACAGTGGGCCTTGCCCTCCCTTCACTGCCTACCAGGAGCCCTCACCAGGCCCTCAGGGGCCAGATAACAGTGCCATGAAGAACCTAATGAAGTACAGCAACCAACAGCCACTCCCACTGTCCCAGAAGAGCCCGTTTGGTGGCCTGGGCAGCCTGAAGCAAGGGATGGCAAATGGAGACATGAGAAATGAGAGGAATGGAGGGACTGCAAGCTGTGCCCAACAGGAGGGCAAGCAAACGCTGCCTTCAAGGAGAGCTTCCTCATCCTCTGGGGAAAGTGAGCGCTCAGAGCGGGTGGGCCGGGATTCGGGGGAAGTGCAGAGGGAGGGGGAGGTGCGGCAGCCCCCCGTGGGCATCGCCATGGCAGTCGCCAGGCAGAGAGAGCCACTGTGCCGCCTGCCAGACGGACATGCCACCCACAGCCGCCACGGCAGAGTGCTGCCCAGCATGAAGGGTAAGCCACCAGCAGGAGGCTTTGAGTGTGTGTGTATGTGCGTATGTGCATTCTGTGCGTTATATATATGTGTGTGTGTGTGTGTGTGTCGGTGTGTGTGTTGGTGGGTGTGTGTGTGTGTCCATTTGCGCTAACAAGACAAGCATCATTTTCAGTTTTAGCAGCGTTTCTTGTGAACTTTTGGAAACTACACATGTGAATAGCTGAATGTGTGATTACAGAAATGATCTCCAATTAGTCATTTTTGGTTGCTAAATCACGTAATCAGCTACGTGCAAATTGGTTCTGACATTTCAGAAGTGTAATATGCCAGATTGGGTGTTTTAGTCATTTTAGTGCCAACCAGGGTTTGGTTGCCAAACTCTTTTTTACTTTGTGCAGGTCGACCACAGTTTCTGTAACTGATTGATTTCACTCATGTCATATCTTCTTAACTACTGAGTGAATCTTCTAAATTATTATATAGACAGTGGCCTGCCAGGGTGGTTTAATGTGGAACTTTCTCTACCTTGTTGGGATTGTCAGTGCTGGGCTGAAACTTTGCCTGGCTGAACTGTTTCTCTGTGTCAGAGGTTGGACACTCCTTGTATCCACTGGAGCAGGAGGTAGAGGAGGAAAGGAAGAGGACACGTGAGGAGCAGCTGACTCTGTCTCCACTAGACAGAGAAAGGGAAATCCTTCTCAGGTATTATTTAATTTCTTTAAACAACAACATAAGTTTCAATGCAAAGTTGCCTGTTGTGTTTTCTTTCCTCATGAATGACACTTTTAATATCGGCTCTGTTTAGGGAAAACAAGGACCGAGTTGAGTTTGCCAGAATCCACCCTTCCAGTAGTTGCCATGGAGATCTGACCTCTCACCTCATTGTGCCAGGCAGCCAACTAGGAGCTGATCCTTCTGCACACGCTCACCCAGCACATCATCACTGGATGTCTCGAACAGGAAGTCCTTCCCTTTGGATGGGGCACTCATATGGTAAGGAAAGCAACTGATTCCTGTTTTACATTTTAAGCTATTTTTGCAGCCTTTGTGGTGTTTGTAACATTTTATAAGAGATGATCCCACATGGTCCCTCCTGTGTGTATTTATTGACTGTTTTGTTTTTGACATTTGCTAGCTTGGAGTATTAGATTACAGTCGAGTGTACTGGAGTTTGGAGTTGCATTAACTTTTTCTTTCTTACCGTCTCTTCAATTGTTCTCTCTCTCTTTGTTGTGTGGTTCGTCTTTAGGTTTAAGTCACGCCGCCCTGCACCAGAACCTTCCACCTGCCTTTTCTGCTGCCATGCCCAGCCCCCTGCAGCCTGTCCTGCCTCTGCCTCAGGACCCCTCTGCTGCCCTGGTAGTCCTGCCCACTGAACCAGCTGCCCACCCTGCCGCCCATCACCTAGGTACACTGGCAAACATGTTCCTTTCTTATAGAGCAATGGATGCTTGCAGTCACTCAGATATTCGAATAGAAATGCGAGGCATGTTAATGGACAGCGGTCCACGCTTTCTCTGTGGTTCCCACAACGCTGTAGCTCCTTATAGCTCAAGATCATTTGCTTTGCTGGTGCGATGAGGTGTCTCTTCCCCCACTCTGTTCCCCTATATCGTTCTGTAATCATTGTAAAATGCTTCACTAAGCCGTGCTGGCAGTTGCAGCACATCTTATTATCAGCTTAATGGGAATGGTCTCACAATTCTAATTCTAATGTTCGCTCTGAATGCACGGAGCGAAATTGCAAAAACCGTTTAAACAAATTATCATTTCAAGCAGGTAGCTGGTGTGTTTGACTAAATGCTTGCTGGAGGTAAGCAGAGATTGTGTGCAAGATTGAAGACGAAAGAGAGAGGAAGAGATACGGCGGACTTAAACCGATTGTGCAGCGATGTCTGTGTGGGGGTCGTGGAAGTGCAGTGCAAATGAATGTATAATTGTTCAGAAATTGCTACGAGGGAATGTGTAAATGTTTGCTTGTCAGAATTCACATATAGTATTTGTCTATAAAGGTGTGAAAAAAAAGCTGTTGTTCTTCAGGCTTCCCTCTGTATGGGTGTGTGGGAATGGGGGAGAGGAATAAAAGTGGTGTTAGGGAGCGCTAATGGACTGAGCTGTTTGCTGTGGTCCTTTGGTGCTTTCAGCATTGTGGATTTGGATAGACAGATGTCGTCTTGGACTGTGATTTGCTTTGGACTGTTTGTCTTGCAGTACACTGCTGGAAAGCATTTTTAAAATGCTGTTCCAAAAATGCAGTAAAAAGTTTCTTTTAATAATGAACCCATGCTCCTTGAGCAGTGATTAGATTAAAGGCATCATTTGTGTAATTGTTGTAATTAATTATTTAGACATAAACAACATTTTGAGAAAGGAAATGTATTTGTAATAGTTTTCCGCTTTTCTCTCCCCTTAACACAACGTAAGAATAGCATACCTTGAGATTAATCTGGATTTTTCTAAACTGAATATTATTATCTGACACAATAAAATTTATATTATTATCTGACACCATTGTTGGAGTATTGGTGTACGTATAAGAAATACTGCCTGGTCTTGCAGTACATTGTGTTGCGTTGCAAAGTAAGCTCATGGTAGTTTATTTTACTTATTTGATTGCGTACACCTGCTCACCTAGCCATTCCTGGTGCTCTGATTTGACCGTGCTGTGTGTGCCTGTGCAGAGTGCTGGAGTGATCTGAGCTGTGTGTAGATTCCCTCCTCCTGGTTCAGCCTGTGAAATTTAATTAGCTCTGTGTGCTTCAGCGCAGCACTTTCCCTTCCGCGCTCCGCAGGAGCCACAACCTAGAGGGGAAGTGCACCCACCGGACCCTTCCCCAGGGAAACATTACCCCCATTCCAGTAATCTCGCCCAAACAAAGGGCCACGCCGCTCACCGGGGAAGGAGTGAACGGGTGGAGCGGGTGGAGGAGGAGGCCCAGAATGAGTAGCATGTGAAAAGCAGTAAAAGAAGCATATTGTGTTGAAATTTTCTGTGGGCTGAATCTCAAGGCTGAGACAAAGTCCACAGCTGTTGTGCATCCCTCCCCATGCCTCGTCCTCTCCTTTCTCTATCCCTCCCACTCTCACAGGCATTTGTCCTAGAGCCCAGGAAAATATGGTAAACACGTTCCTCAGATAACCCTTTCCACAGGCTCACATGGTGTCTTTGCTTTGTAATCAGAGCAGCATGAATCTCTAGCCATATAATTGAGAGCATCACCAGAACAAGACGCTTCGACATTCAGTTAGAATTCAGTTCAATTTTGGTTACAATTTGAATGTAGTCAGAGAACCCACAGCACTAACAAAATTCTATCCACACCTTACCCCAGCTAAATAAAGTTCCATATTCCTAATCAGCTAAGATACTTTACTAAGTTAAGCAACTTGGCAAAAGTGACAGTAACATAAAATATAAAAACAGTAGGAAAGAATAAAGTGGGAAATGGCTGATTGGTGTAAGTAGTACTGTCAGGTTCTGGCAAATACTGTAAGTCGTGTGGGATCCGAACATTGTTCAGTGCATTAGTATCTTGGGATATCTGCTCTGTTTTTAAAGCGCATAACCCTTTATCAAGTGAATGAGTGTGCCATTTGGGAAGCCCTCCTCTTCCCCTCTAGCAGCCTTTCAGGAAGGATTCATATTAAAACCTACATTCATGTGACAGTTCGTGGTAGTAGGACCGATTTTCTTTGACTGCCACTACTCTATGGCAGTAGGAAGCAGGCAAGTGTAGCTGTTGAGCTTACTGGTGACCATCGTGTTGAGTTAATCGGTGGAGGTAAGCCACAACTAAGAGTCAGGAGCGAGGAGATGTGAAATAGAACAATGTACATGCATGATCTGCCCTCAGGTCACAGCATCCAGCTTTTTGGCCTCTTAGACAAGAAATTAAAGGCTTTTTGGATACCAGTTTTCATATGCTTATGTTGTCAATAGATGTTAGATAGTAAAA
The DNA here is from genome assembly GCA_037577145.1 of Brachypetersius gabonensis. NCBI lineage: Eukaryota > Metazoa > Chordata > Actinopteri > Characiformes > Alestidae > Brachypetersius > Brachypetersius gabonensis. The sequence goes on along the minus strand of JBBJLR010000111.1, from coordinate 33,329,377 downwards.
GGAAAAAGGAAAATTACACAGTTGAATATCACCTTTCCCATTAAATCAATACAATTCCTCAGAGTGACAAGTGACACTCTATCTTAAGGCTAAAAAAAATCTTTTCTTCTATACTCCCCCCACCCCTCTCTGTAGATGTGATGGAGCAGCAGGGACTGTGGCCCTCTGTGTATGGGCCTCGAGGGCCAGCCTCACACATACAGCATCCCTCCGTCTATTCCCGCCAGTTTCTACGGCAACAGGAGCTTTATGTTCTCCAGCAGCATCAGCACCAGCAACATCACAGAGCAGCTCAGGCAAGGGAGCTAGCACACAGGCACACACATTCGCAGGTAAGAGACACCCCCTACATGATTTTATTTTTTATTTTAATTACTCTTGAAGCACAATTGCTTTTGTGAGGTCCATAATCTCTGGAAGGCCACCCAGTGTCCCCAGACACTGTACAGCGCTCAGTGTTGTGAAAAATCTAGTGTTTCTTTCATTGCAAAGCTGTAATGTTTAAGGCCAAACGAACTCATGCAAACATTTACTTGAATGGTTAAGCAATACACTTGCATTTATCAGAAAAATGCATTGTTCCATTGTAAGAACTATTCACTGTAAGAGCTATTCTAAAAAATGAACGAGTGCAGATCTGGGTTTTTCCGTCAGTAATGTTGCATAGAAAATAAATGAGATGCAGAATACCAAAGAACTGTGGGTCAGCAGAATTTTGGATGAATTCCTTGCTGTATTTTCATATTTTCCTGCATGTGGAATGATTCTGAGTCTTTGATGAGCATTGCCTCATGCCATCATGAACAAAGTCAGTTATACAGTACAGGTTTAACATGGAGATTTCCTAAATTCTGTTATTCTATGAAGATTTATTCAGTTCTAGATCTCCTCAGGCAGTAGTGCTTTATTTTAGCCTGAATCTAAATGTAGACCAACATTCTGACTAAATTTAACTGCTTGATTTGACCTAACAAAACATTTGGGCCGTACTGGACCTGAGTTTCATTAACTGGAGACCACGACTGAGATTTACATGATCAGACCTAAGGTTCAGGTTAAATTCCAACTTTACAAAACATTGCATAAACTAATGCAGCTTAAAGTGTTCATGCTGGCATTATGGGCCTTTGTGGACCCCACTGCCACAACATATTAAAAATGGTTTAAAATTCCCAAAATTTGGCAGGAGGAACAAAAATAAAGCATGTACAAATGTAAAGGCTGTGTAGTGGTCAGGAAATTTAGAACCAGTTCAAATACTTTAGAAATATCTCTCACCCCGACATGCATAGTCAGATTTCATCTGGTGCAAACAATTATATCAAGCTGTAAGTGCTACAAGTGTAAAGGAACCACTCGCTTCATGAATCTTTCATTCATGTTCACAGATGAAACCTGAGAACCCCCCCATCGATCTGTATGAAAGTCCTTCAGAGCCTCGGACCCCAAAACCATCTAAGCCCTTCTCTTTCCCCTCGTCCAGTAAACCTCGCTCCTCCTCCTCTCCGGGGGGCTGCGCCTCCCGCCTCTCACCCTGCTGCCATTCACCTGCCCCACGGCCGCATCCCAAGAGCACCCCATGCACCCCTTGCCCGGAGCCTAGTCCAGCTGTAGCAGCCCCCCGCTCCCCGGCCCTCAGCCCCCACTCCACCCCACATCACCTCCCCAAAGCAGCAGAGTCCCAGGACAAGCGAGGAGAGGGCCAGCCGCCGCAGGACTACCCTCAGTCTCTGGAGCCTGGTGAGTAGGCTTTTTAAATTGTAGGTATATTATAGGTCTAGTTATGTCTAGAGAATTGTGCTCTTCAGTATAAGGTTACTGGTTATACCTTTAAAACCAAAAGGAATTTGTTTACTTGAATGCTTTAAAGAATTTAGACAAACATACCTATCCGTATACAGTTTTCCATGGCATGGAAAGCTTTACAGAAGCTTTTCAGAGCACATACTGTATCTCACTTAACCTAGTGACTTAGCTCTAAATTTTACAGTTTTAAAGTGTGTAAAAACAGGATAAATCGAGAATGTTCTGTTGTTTTTTGCATAGCTTTTCAAAGTGTAGCGAACTTTACAGGTGTTTGACATGAATAATTAAGCTACTCTGAGAAAAGTTTTGATTTGTGCTTTATTTTATTGTTTTATTATATTAAATGAGATTGTTGCCAGTGTTCTATATGGGTTGTCCAACCAGGCAACAGCTGCTATGAAAGAATGCATTTGTGGAGCATGCATGGGTCAGATCTTTTGTAACATCACATTACCTAGTGCTTCTTGTGTATTGAAGGCTGATCAGAATTGGGATGAAAATGGAATTTCTCTCGCCATGGATGGATAAAACTGGAGAAACCGCATTGCATTATCATTATCAAGGTTAAGGCTTGGCCACCATGCCTTGGTCCACTGCTCCCCCAGGGAGAGAGGGAGTGAGAGGAAAAGAGAGAGACGGATAGGTGATAGAGGGCCAACTCTGGCCTGCCTTTGAGGCTCAGGGACAGTCGGACTGGAAAGAAATGCACTGAGCTTCAGATAAGAGACTCAAAGCCTTTGAAGAAGCACGCTGCCCTTTGATTACCGATGATCAGCTTTCTTTTATGAAAGAAAAGCAGAGTCTGTGTATATTTGTTTTCTTGCTTTGTGCTGATGATGAATATATCATCTGTTTGTTCATAAGGCAGTGTGCACACCTTGGTGAGATTTCAGATACTTTTGTGTGTGTGTGAGTGAGGACATGTATGTGAGGAAAAGAAAAAGGCTCGGGGTTATTTTGAGAGGCTCATAGACAGGGGTGAGATTGGAGACAGGGGTCTCTTATCCTTCAGGGGTCCTTGAGCTCTGGCCGGCGGAAGGATACAAATTCATCTGGCTGCTTTGTCAGGGAGAGCGGATGGATACCATCAATAATCCTGCACTGGGGTGACAGGGCTAGCTCTGCAATCACATCCAGACACCATGCTGTCATCAATATACCCTGCTACGCAGCAGATCACACACACACACACGTGCGGTGCATACACATCCACACATACACAAAGACGTACATGCACTGCTACTCACACAGTCATTTTCACTCTCACCCCAAATGTGATGAATACACATGCTCACTCAGAGACTAAATTATACACAAACACTCCTGCATGCAATCTCTCGCACCCAAACAGTATACACACACACAGACACTCACACAGACACTCACACACACACACACACACACACCCACACACACACACACACACACAAAAACAGACACACACACACACACACACACACACACACACACCCGCACACAAACACACACACACAGAGACAC
>JBBJLR010000111.1:33291569-33304432 GCA_037577145.1 Brachypetersius gabonensis | reverse complement strand
AAGGAAGATGACAGCTAATTTTACCTGTCCAAACCCCTCCCCCATAACCCCCCACCCACACACACACACACACAGACACACACACTATCCATTCATTTAATTTTCTCCATTAGACTCTTTTTTTCTCCTTACTGGTGTATAATCGTGTTATTTAGAGTCAATTTAACACCTTAAAATCTATATGCCCCAAATGACCTCCCACCTGATTTTAACACATAAGCACACATTAGCTTCTTCTTTCACTGATATCTCCAGGTTTCATTGCCGCCATGAAGTTTCTTATCAGCTGTTTGCCTCCAACTGCACTACCTGCAGATCTGGGCCAAGAACTAAATCTCCCACCTGCTTGCTCCGTCAAAGGGCCCTCACCACAGCAACCCTGTTTGAGCCTGGCCTGAAAGAGCGCTCAGTGCACTGTCTGTGCCAGGGCAGACTGTGTAGTAGGAGGGAAGCTGGCAGCTTCACAATAAAGTCATCGATTTAGGCTCTTTTTCCCCCTCTTTTATTTCATTGTTCCCATGCAGACGCCCATTCATTGATGCTGATTTCCTGTCTTTTGATACCCAGTTCAGTCTGAAAAAAGTGTCCGGTGGAACCAAATCACAAAACAAGCTCTCAGGAGACAGGGCTGCCCATGGGCGGGCTCAGAGGGGTGTGTGAGCCACAGTCTGTGTGAGCTTGTATGTTGGATTTCAGTGCCATGCCACAGAGTCAACGTTTTTCTGTTTGAATCCATACATTTAATCTGGCCTTCACCATCTGACTGAATGTAATAGTTGTTTTTCATCTTTTAGCCACCATCTATAAGGTTCTGTACAAGCTGTGTGGTTTAGTGAAGCATATTTGACTGAAATACATGGTTTATGTGCATTTGTCAGGTATTGGATGTGCGACTGGACACAGTAGAGGCTCTTACTGATGGAACAAGAGTGTGCGCGTATTGGAGTGAGCGCTCTAGATGTCTGTATCCTGGCAATGTACGGAGAGGTAAAAACACACCTCTCAGACTCCCTTCACACACTTAACCATTGGTTGTCGAAAGTTGTTGCTTCCATTCTGATATATGAATCAAAGCTCATTTTTAAATATTTTACTACATAGCTAATACTTAATTTACATTCATTTACATGCTATGACTGCATGTTGAAATCAGAGTAATACTGCATGCACAATAGTAATTTTCATCAAATTTAATTCTTCTGCTTATGGACAAGTATGGCAATGTTTTTTTCACTTTTTCTCAGTTAACTTTGCCTTTGTATGTTTCTGTATGGCCAAAATGGTCAAAACTGTAACTTCAGGTTAAAGGGTTAAAAATCAGTTTGTGTATCTGCTGCTCTTGGCTTACTGAAAGTGAAACATTGATGGTGTCTTACACAGGTGGCCCTGGAGAGGAGCAGAAGGAAGGCTGTGTCATGGTGGAGTTTGATGATGGAGATCGAGGTTGGATTTCTCTGCCTAACATTCGCCTTCTTCCTCCTGGGTACCAAATATACTGTAAGTTTACTCCTATTCAAGGACAAAGCAGACAGTGTAGCGTTAATCTACACACATTTTTATATCAAAATAAGTCATGAAAATAAGTCTGAACTGTGATCTTCAGGCGCAGAGCCATCTCCAGCCCTCCTGACCTCTCCTACTCGCAGAAGACGTAAAAGCTCAACTCAGGAGAAGAGCTCTCAGCAGGCTGATGGGTCTTCAGAGTGGCATGGCAACACAGAACCTGGCAAGACTATCATCAAGGCAAAGCCAGGTGAGTGAAACAATTGTGGCTTACATGGCTCTAAATAATCTAAATTAAAATTCCTCAGGTTCATGCAATATAATAACAAAATGTAACTGCTTTTTTTTTAACAATAACACCGTTTCACCCAGTTCCGCTTCACTGTCATTAATCTTTCCTTAAGTCTTTAATCTTTTCCTTATCATACAGTTTCTTAATTACAGTTTCTCAGAAACACTGTTTACAAACCTATGCCGCTTGATGTTTGATTAACAAGAGGAACTAGGTGTGACAGATGGGACAAATACTATGTAGATGGAGGTACCTGAGGGCTGTGTTATGATTCTACTGTACAGTTTACAGAAATGCCTTAGGACTAACTGAAGGCTGAAATGGGGCAGTCCGAATACTCGCACTCAGCAGATCTTATCTGAGAAGGAACAACAAAGGAGGGGAATCAGATTTACAGTCGTTTGAAGTTCTCAGACATATTGATTTCAAACTTTTGTTCCGAGTCTATGTGAAAGGGCTCCTTTAGTCAAACAAATTTAACTAATGTAAATAGGTCATAATATTGTTCATAGATTTAAGCCTTTAATGTACTTATTGTTCATAGCTTTTCTGTTTCCTTTCCTCTGTCTTTACAGGAAGACCCAAGTCAGTCAGTTTACCAACAAAGAGATGTTTGTCTGAGAATGTAACTGGGAGTGCCTCCTCTCTTCTCACCTGGCCAGCAGTTGCCATGTCCAAAAAGAGACCGTGCTTGGATTTGTTCCAGTTCAATGGGTTGTCCCGGAGAACCCTTAAAGAAAAGGAGACAGACATGTTTGGCCCCTTGCTTGGCTCCACCATTGCCACGCCAGCTAAAGGTATCTTTAGCACGTCCTTTGAGGTCGATTCCTTTAGCAGCATTGCTAATGGATACACTTCTTTTGGTAATCAGCATCCATCTTCTGGATTATCGCTTAATCACAAGAGCACCTCAAATGTTCGGGCGAAAAGGATAGGAGACAGGAGAGAGTACCTGGTCAAACTGGACCATGAAGGTGTTACCTCCCCCAAGACAAAGAATGGAAAGGCGCTCATGCTGCTTGGGAATTCAGAATTTGAATCTAGAGCTGGGAGAACAGAAAAGGGTTCTGGGGCCAAAGGCATGGGAGAACTCACATCTCATATGGACTACTCCCAACAAGTGCTATTAGTAAAAGATACCAAGAGGAGTAGTGGGCACCTTGTCAAGGGTTCATCTGGCATGCGCAAGCAATCTCAGGGTCTAGGCCTTGGCGAGTATACAGATTATGGCTTGAACTGTCATAGTGATTGCCTCAGCTCTTACTCAGACATGGATGAAGATGAAGAAGAAGATGCTAGGAGAGCAGCAATGCGCAACACTGGACATTTTCTCTCCCGTCTTTCTGTCTCTTCTTCATCCTCAGGTTCCTCTAGTTCATCAAGTTCAGGCTCACTGTCTAGTTCTAGTGTCTGCTCCTCTGACAATGACTCCTCCTACAGCTCAGATGAAGAGGAGGCATCTCAACTTCTGCTACAGGGTTGCCTGTCCTCCCGTCATACAGTCCTCCAACAGCAGCAACACCAGGAACCAACAGCTGCCCTGCCACGCCATGCTTTTAGTGCCAAAACTATGCCTGTCTCCAGCCCAAAAGCCTTGGTCAGCAATGGTACAAGCAAGCATCAAAGAAGAAAAGATATCCCCAGCAACTCCTTGTCTATAGCACAATCCAAATCCTCCAAGGACTTTCCCAAAAAGCAGAAAATGTCTTCTTCAGACAGGTCACCAACTTCTTCTTCATTTTTGCCAGCACGTCAGCTGTGGAGGTGGTCTGGGAACCCGACTCAGGTAAGTCCTTTAATGATCTTGCGTTGTTTATGTATTTGGTGCAGCTTAATGTAGACCTTGAAAAACTAAGCATAAAGTTGTACTGTCTTTGTAATCAGAGACGAGGCTTGAAGGGAAAGGCTCGGAAACTCTTCTACAAGGCCATAGTGCGGGGAAAGGACACAATCAGAGTGGGCGACTGTGCTGTATTTCTATCTTCTGGCCGACCTCACCTCCCCTATATTGGCCGCATTGAGAGCCTTTGGGAATCCTGGGCTAGCAATATGGTTGTAAAGGTGAAGTGGTTTTACCATCCTGAAGAGACTAAACTTGGCAAAAGGCATCGAGATGGAAAGGTACCCACCAATTCCATCTTTTTTTTTCAAGGGAATTACTAAGCAGATTCTATTGCATTTTTAAAGATGTGTTTAACCTTGCCTCCTTTTCTGCTTTCTCAGCACGCCCTGTACCAGTCTTGTCATGAGGATGAGAATGACGTCCAGACCATCTCCCATAAGTGCCAGGTGGTTAGTCGTGCTGAATACGAGCGCCTCAGCCACATGAGGAAGCCCAACAACAACAGCCAGGACTTATACTACCTGGCTGGAACCTATGACCCCACTAGTGGCCAGTTGGTCACAGCTGAAGGAGTATCAATCATCTGCTAGTATTCTGTTATATGGATGTACTACTGAGAAATCCTGCTCCTTGAAGGAGGATCCTGAAAGGGCTGACAATCGATTTTTACAGAGCTCCGAATGGTTTCAGATCAAGACCCATAGTTGGACACTAAACTAGCACTCCATGGAATGGGAGCTAGAGCTGCTGTCACTTGTCTTTGAGGCAGCATCTCACTTATTTTGGCTTTTGTAGTCAGAACTTTGTGTGGTAATGGGTCTTTAAGGGGTAACAAGCTGGGGTGACACCCCACAGACTCAACAGCCAAGGAATGATATTTTAGTTCTCAGCGAAAATGAGGCACTGGACGTATTCTAAGCGGGATACTTATACTTAACGTTTTGAGGCAGATGTGAATCACAGATTTACTCTCATGGAAACCCTAAACACAGCTGTGTTCACCTTACACTGGTCATGATAATCAATTTTACTACATGAAGACTGTTCTAAACTGGACCAAAACTGTGGCATGGTGTATCTGCGTGTGCTTGTGTGTGAGTGTGTGTGAGTGTGTGTACAGAGTTCAGCCACAGAGAGATGGAGCTGGTTGTCACCCTGATGACTCAAAGCCCTTCAAGGCACTTTTAGTCAAGACTGCCACTATCCTAGGTGTACAGCCCAATCCAATGACATCTTCTGGGTATCCAGGGATTTTTTTCCAGGGATTTTGTAATGCCCAGATATTTAAACATCAAAATAATTTTAAGTTAAAATTTGTGATTTTTTTTCTATGAAACAAAAAAAAAAGTTTTTTTTTTTTTTTTTAATCAAGCCATACACTTCAGTACCTCTTGCTTACTGTATCTTCTTATTCAGGTGTATAGTTGTACAATGGTTTTATTTGATGTGTGTAAATATATAAATATATATAAATATATAAATATATATAAATATAAAAAGATATAAACTGTAAATATAATATAAATGAAGAGAGAACTCTATTCCTCTTTGTTGCTCTTGATTGTGTTATTTTTTTAATGAGAGAACTGTTAGATTGGGGGTTTTGTTTTGAGAGGATGTGTGATTAAAGAGACGCCATCCCTGCACTGTACATGACCCGTTCTTTGGGAACGGGGTCATGAGGGGTTAATACTGCAAAGGTGGGACAGGACAGTCCACACAGCTTTTGGTTAACTAACGGGGAATAGGCTATCTGTGCCCACTTGCTTGATCTTTTTCTTTTCCTAACTTCTTTTACCTTTACGTTTAGCCTTGTCTCAGATTTCATTTGTGTCTTACATCGTCCTCTGTGTTTTGTTATGAGCAGAACAAAGGCGACAAAAGCTCTTACGGTAGTCAGGACACACAAGAATGTCAATAGGTCACTGTATTGCCAGATCGATAGAGAATAGGTAGAAATCTGGCCTCCCAAATACAAACCAAAGCACCTCTTATGTTACAGATTGCAATAAATGAATGAAGTCTCTGTAAATAGTTTATAAGGCATGGGAGCCCTGCAATTTTATTGGCTGATGTATTTCAGATAATTGACAATGTCCGTACTCATTATAGTGCAGTTACCGTTTCATTTGCTTTAATATTCATTTTAGTAATGTTTCTGCAATGTTTATGTAACGTTGCCGTCAGGGGGGTTCAGTGTTGGTAACAGCTGTGCCGTGGTGAAGTTGGATGGTGCAGCACATGAAAAGGCACTTGAAAGGCTTCTGAAGGCCCGTGTCACGTGATCATGAAGGACAATCAGAACCTGCGTGAGAGGGTGGTTTAAAATCTCAATGTTGCCTCTCGTCACTTTTATTCCTGCTTTGCCAAAAATTATTTCATTTCTCCATTGTCTTTCTCGTACTTTTGTTTGTGCGTTCGTTCGTTCGATATGCAAGCCTGTAAAGACTGTTCAGTGTATATTTGTGGAAAAAGGACAAAAATGCCTTTGTTCTTAAGAATGACTAACTTTTTAAACGACTTTGTCGCTGTTACACTGCAGAAGCAAAAGCTTTAAAAAATCAGATGTGAAAATCCATGCAAGTCACTTTTTGGGTCTATAAAAAAAGAGAAAAAGATGTTATTTTCATAAACACTGGATTCAATGCTGAATATTGTGACGCTGGCAACAGCCGTGAGCCAGAAAGTTGCTCAAGCCTCAGAAAAAAAAAAAAGTGGAATCATCATCCATCCTGACTATGAGACCCACTGGGAATTAATTTTTTTTTGGGTTAATGTACTTTTTTGACATTGTGGGGAATATAACTCTAAGATATTTGCATTGTTTAGACAAGTTATTTATCTTAATTTTATTGCATTTGTGTTGCATTTCATTAAAAAATGATTCCAAAATGATATTCCTTGGAATGTTTCGAGTGTTTCGTTGTATTCTGTGTGTTTTCAGGAGTTTGACAGGCACTTTGATTCACTGAAATGAAGAAGTTGTTCTGAACTTTTGTTCCAGTATACAGTCCATGTTTTCTTTTTGTTGTGGGCTCTCAGAAGAAATCCTGAACCTAGTATGGCTTGCACTAACTAGTCTGTAGTGCAGTACAGACATAAATACACTGACACAGGGAGTTGAATCCAGATTGTGGACATTTTCAGTAACTCAACTTTAGCACGTAATAGTGGAACTTCTGATCTCATCTGACAGAGAACCTGTGTCTCCTGTGACCTTTCCACCAAAATAACAAATCTCTCTTATCAGCCATGAGCGAGAGAGAGAGAGAGAGGGAGAGAGGGAGGGAGGGAAAGAGAGAGAGAGAGAGAGAGAGAGAGAGAGAGAGGGAGGGAGAAAGAGAGAGGGAGAGAGAGAGAGAAAGAGAGAGGGGGAGAGAAAGAGAGAGAGAGATGGGGAGAGAAAGAGAGAGAGAATGGATGACCATGTCTAATACAAATCACACATTAGAAAACAAACCCAACCCCAATAACGCTGACAAAAAATCTCCCCAAACTTGACGTAAAGCCTGATGTTTTGTCGATCACAGGAAAATTAGGAAAACAGCTGAGACATTCTTGTGAAACATTTCTCAACTTTGAAATTAAGATATTCAGACAATAATGATCTCTAAACAAGTGCACTTTGTGAAACACTCCCCTGCTCCAGGGCAGGTTATGTTTGGAATCATAAACTGTTAAGGGACCAAACGGGGTGAGGTTCTTTTTTTTTTTACATTCATAGTGTCAACCTCAAATATAATATCACTTTTTAATAAAGGAAGTGAATTACTACTTCAGTCAGCAGAGTAGAGGCAGTGTTGCGTTTTTAATTGTTATAAATGTTCTGCTGTCTACATATTCAGGTATTTTTTGAAAAATGAGGTGCTGGACTCCTCTGTATATTTCACACGACTGGATGGTGGTAATAAAAGTCAAATGTGTATGAAGAGATACAGACTTCTCTACAAAATTGACTAATTTGCTTAATTCTGAACTAATTGTCATTAATTTGGCTTTTTTTTATACACGTGAGAGATTTAATAGGATGCTGGTTACTTATTTGAATTAAATTCAGTTACTGGGCAGATCTAATGGAAGAGAATGTCACATGCAAAGTTTGAAGGTAGGAAATTCTCTAATCAAATTTGAGGATGGAGGAAGGTGGAAGCGTCAAATCTATTTGAAAAATTGACATCACTATTTCAAAATAATGCTATGCATTATTTTATTGAAATAAATGCTATGATGTTGAGTAGGGACTGTTTGTAGGAGTAATAGAGGCTGGATCAGATAAGCTAATAAACTAAGATAACATGTTTACGGTTGGGGACTGATGCAGTTATGAAGACCTTTGTTTCTTGAGCTGGCAGACATCAGCTAGAGTAACGTTTTTAGTCTAGTTAGCAATAGGCCCCGCTGTTTCTGCCAGCTCAGTCATACCCTTAACAACATGTCTTGGGCATGTTTCACAGTATTAAAGTATAGTTTTTAGAATATACATTGTCACATTTTAAATTGCTGTAAAAGAAATCTGTGTTTTGTTGAACTGTTGTTCTCTGTGTTCCCTTGCTGCACAGAAAATCGGAATAGTGAAATCAGTATTAAAATACTGGCCTTGCAAATGAGAACTCAGGTATCTGCAATCATCTCTATTTGAAGCATTAAATGAATATATTATGTATGACTCTGCTATCACCATCATCCATGCGTCCAGTTTGACTTCAAAATCTTCCCACTTCAAATTCACTTTGGATTTCAATAAACAGAAAATCAATATATGTTGGATGTGATCCTTAGGTTATGAAGTGATTTCTCAGGTTTATTGAAATTGACTTGAATGTTATGTGGCAGTTACAACTACTAGGTTTGCCAGACATCCTTGTACTCAAGAATACAGATGAAAACATGCAACGGTATGAAGTCATTAAATTGTTTTGTTAGGTTGGGTCCACAACCTCAGTACCACAGTGCTCTACAATGACTTTTGTTTGATTTTTCTTTTTCTTTTCTTTTCTTTTTTTAAACTAGCAACAAAGATTCCACACTGCAGTGCAGTTGATTACTAAATACAGGTTAAACACTCCCAGAGGTCCAGCCACTAAAGAAATGGATCAGTGCTATACAAGATGGAGATGATATTGCAGCTCATTGCAGTTTCATGGCAGCACAAGTTACTTAAATTGACAACATGCCAACAAAATCAGAATCCCTTCTAGCAGTAAGGTGGCAAAATGCTCTGTAGTTAGCTAGCATTAGTTATCATTGCTATGCTTTGTTCTATGATAAGGGTACAAATGCCACTAAAGCTGGCATTTTTGGTCAATTTCCCCTTAGAAACAACCCCTATTGGCACTTAATAAAAGCACATTGTGTGTGATCGATTTGATCGACTTAAGCACTGTAACATAACTTTGCATTTTGAGATCTTCCTTTGTAGAAACTGCCCTCCATACATATGAAAGGACCTATAGCCACACTTTTTAGATAAGCCCCAATCTACGAATAGGCAAAATCGTTGTAACAGTGTAAATTATTATATCTTCAAAAAGGTAATTTTATATCTATTATACTCCTAAAAAGTAGTTTGCCTGCTGTTAAGTAATAACCTGGCAGCTTGTTATTCTTCTAATAATCAAATCAGTTGTTTAACAAAATAAACAAGAATATTTTTGTTCCACAGGCGAATAGAGAGTAACATCCAGACAGTTCATCCATACACCCTAAGGCATATATGATAAGACCACTTCTGCTGGTTGGACAGTTGCCATTACACAAACAATGTCACTGATATTGTTAATCTCAACATGTATTTTCTTGATTATTTAGACACTTACGCACACAATAGTATAATATAACAATACAGTACTACTGGGGTGGAGATAGCTCAGTGGGTAGGATACTTGCCTCCAGATCAAGAGGTCATGGGTTCGAATCCTACCTTCAGCACCACCACTGAGTGCCTGAGCAAGACCCTTAACCCCAAGTTGCTCCAGGGACACTGTCCCCTGTAGTTAGGGAATGGAAGTTGCTTTAAAAGCATCTGATAAATGTAAATGTAGTGTGTCAGGTGTTTGAGACCAGTGTTCAGATATAGTGTAGTCACTATCATTATATGAACACAACAGTAATTGGACTCTAGGGCAGCTGGGTAAGCATCTGGCGGCTATGGACCAAACTTTCCTTTGTGGTCATTGTTAAGTAAATAACAGACTTACCATAAGTCACATAGTACTTTAAGAATTGTTCAGTAAGATTATGTTTTCCTCAGGTGGTTCCTCAGGTTCCATCATCAGGATAGTGTTGGGTCATTTTCAGGGTAGTCTGAAGGAATATTTCAAGTTCGCTAACCTACATAACAGTTAAATGCAATACATCGGCACTTCCTTAGGAAAGGTTATACTGGGGGGCCTGTTTTGAGTGTTTTGTCAGTTTGTACAGCCAAATTCCGCACATGCCTGCATCCTTTTCCCCAAATGGTGTAGACTCTGTTGACTGCGCCAGTATGGCGATCGTCCAGTCAAGCCTGGAATTATTCATACTCCTGGCAAATTTTGACCTAGTTACTTTTATTCAACCAGTACGTTTCTTCTTGATTGCGAGTGACACAGGCGTCTCCCAGAAGATAATAAGACGATGTACAAGAGGTGTCACTGTGGAGAAAAATATTTCTCAGCTTTCATTTACATTTGAACAAAAAAATGTCCAAAATTATTCATACCTTTCTCAATAATCAATAGAAAAGCCTTTATTGGCTCTTACAGCAATCAAACGCTTCCTGTAATTGTTGACAAGCTTTTTGCATGTCTCCACTAGTATTTTCCCACAGACTGGGAGAGTTTGCAAAAGGTATGAATAATGTTGGACATGCCACTTTTTGTTCAAATGTAAATAAAAGCTGAGAAATATTTTTCTCCACAGTGACGCCTCTTGTACATCGTCTTATTATCTTCTGGGAGACGCCTGTGTCATTTCCAATCAAGTAGAAACTTGCCGGTTGAATAAAAACAGCTAAATCAAAATGTGCCAAGGATATGAATAATTCCAGGCTTGACTGTATGTTTCTATATTTATGTCTAAACCTGGGATAGCAGGCAAAGTTGTTAACCACCTTTGTAAAACAAATGAACCTCAACAGTGCCTGGCTGGTTATTCAGGAACCCTATCTTCTGGGTGTGATCAACAAAAGACAAAACACTGCCAAAGGATATGGAGTAGTATGTGAAAATTGAGTGGTACCTACCCTCATACTGGTTTTATAGCTAAATGTTTCCTCAGACATTAACCCATTGGAGTGTAATTGTCCAAATAGCTTAAGAATGAAGATATTTATATTCTCAGGCAAAGAAAGTGGCAAATGTAGCTCTGGCAAAGTTAGAATCAGTACAACCTCGTCTCTGCAATGTAAATATATGCAGGATTAAATCACTGTAGTTTGTAACTATACACATTTCAGCGCATTACAAGTGGTGGTTAGGGCGTTCGCCCTGCAATCAGACTGCTAAGCACCTCTGAAGTATCCTGAGCAAGGTACCATCCCTACACACTGGCTGCCTGCTGCTTCACTTGGTGAATGGTTTAAATACAGAGGAAGAATTTCGACAGAATAGTCACTTTTACTTCAAAAGATCGCTTCATACTATTTAGATCAATGGCTTGATGTGTGCTACATAAAAGCTTTTGAACTTAGAATTCTCCACTGGTTCTCACACTGACCAGGAATTTGAGTGTTTGCCCGTACTGTAAGTTGCTTGGGATAAAAAAACGTCTGCCAAATGAATGTAATGTAATCAATGTGCTTGTGACCGTTTGTTATTGCTGAAGGGAAACTCATGAAACACGGACCAGCTTCACTGAGGTCAAGGTCTGACAAGATTTGCTCAAAGCTAATACGTTTTTTCGCAGAGAGTCTCTGTTTGAACTTGCTTCATGACACTCCAGGTCTTTCACACAACTGGCTACTGATTTCATAATCACAAACATCCGGTTCTGTGTGGGCACTGGACAGACAAAGGAAGAAAAGCGGAGAAAGTGGGGACATGGGTGTGGAAAGGAAAAAGGGAAAAGAAAGCAGTATATGGGAGTTTGCCTCTAGGCACTGCAGGTGGCATAAATGTTCGAATTTTAGAACGGAATAGACCCATTAAGAATGTAATGTAATCATATCATGTTCTCCCACCCACTGCAGGAGCACAGGGGAGCAGGGGATTGTGTGTGAAGGAAAGTTGATACACTCCCCACAGAGAGCTGAGTGCCACCAACATTGTGAGGGGATTAGAACATTTAGTTAAATATATCCTGCATGAGATTTACACCCATAATTATTTCTTATTTTGAGGAGTGGGCTTTTTATTATTTTTTTAAATCGCAGTGGCCCCAGTAGCATCATTTTTAACCATTCCGTTTTCTTCTTTTGTCAAATTGCATGCCATTTTACTGTTACATTGTTCTCCCTCGTGCCTCAGCAGGAAATGAGGGCCATTTAAGACTTTAATGTCATTAATAAGAAAATCCCGTCAGCCAGCAAAGAAGCAGAAGCGATACACTATATTTTCTCTTGGTGTTCATAAATGTTTTATTTTTTTTTTTTTGTTAATTGTTTTTTTTTTTGTTCACTAGATCACACACCAGTCATAAGCATAAGCACCTGCGAATGTGCAAATGGCAGAGCATTTCCATGCCGGCCTTTGAGAAACAATAATAAGGATAAAAGTCAAATGAAGGTCCACCCAAACTCCTTATTTGCAAGTAACTATTTGCTTATCTGGGGTGGCAGAGATTATCTCCCTCCATTGGTGACTCAGATAACCCATATGAAGTAGGCCCAGGGTTCCCTACAGGGACATAGAAAGCCCCACCTTCTCCACTTCAGCCTGACAAGAGCTCAGAGGAAGGTAAGGTTGAAATGAAGCAACACACATAAGAACATAGTAGATATGACAGAGTGTACAGTTATGTGTGTGTGTGTGTGTGTGTGTGTGTGTGTGTGTGTGTGTGTGTGTGTTTTGGCTAAATTACAATATTAACAAGGACATCACACCAAATGCTTTTCAGCCTGACATCCAATTTAATACTTTACTTAAAAAAAAAGTAGTTTGGTGATTTTAGACTACATTTCAGAAGTAATCATAAAGAATATAAAGAGACTATTTAGGAAATTTGACGGGATATAATGCGTGTGTGTGTGTGTGTGTGTGTGTGTGTGTGTGTGTGTGTGTGTGTGTGTGTGTGTGTGTGTGTGTGTGT
>JBBJLR010000111.1:33207988-33230126 GCA_037577145.1 Brachypetersius gabonensis | reverse complement strand
GTGTGTGTGTGTGTGTGTGTGTGTGTGTGTGTGTGTGTGTGTGTGTGTGTGTGTGTGTGTGTGTGTAAATATAAATAAATACATAAAGCCCTGGCCCTGAAGATCATTCTCCACAAATTACCAGTGAATTGTGAAATAAAGTGAAGTAACCTGTGCTTTTATTTTAGAAAAAGAAATGCTGCCAAGCTATCGAGAAATTTGAAGAGGCTGTGAAGTTGAAAAGAGGCCAGATCATACAGACAGCAATGGGTGAAGAATGAAGATGGACAAAGAGACTGACACTGAATTTTTGGCTGTTGTCTGGTGTTTTGGTTTTGTGTATTGTAACTGTCCAAAGTAAATTATGAATTTCTTTTTTCACGTTTTATTTTCCTGCATCATTTGATCACAGCAGCTGTCCTTTACACTGTGATTTTAAGGGAAATGACTCCTGTAAAAATTTCCATTTTTTGGTTATTTCTTAGAGGGCGTCCATTGTTTGCTGGAATATGATCTTTTCAATTCAGTTATGCAAGTATATGTATGTATATATGAGTGTATCTGTTAATGTATAACCAACAACCTCTAGCTTTTCCTTGAGGCAGCCTTTGGTTCAGATGTTCTGGTGATGGAAGTGAATAAATCCAGGACAGAGGTACTTCAGGAAGAAGTGAGGGCACAGTTTTTGGGTTGTTTTTTTTTAACTATAATATATCAGCAATTGTTCTGAAAGTGCTGGATTGTTTGTACCTTTACTGTATATTAAAGCATTCTATTATTCTGATGTTTTATAGTGTGATGGACTGCCAGGATAAATAGCTTAAACACCCCTCAGATTTTTACATGGTGATGCTACTAGAATCTTCTCTACTAGAACCATCACTTCAGCTTTTGGGATTTCTGTGACTCAGTTAAAAGCTTCCTTTTGACTGCAGTCCACTCTCCAGGTCATTTAACCTTGGATATGCAGCACCATGCAAAAGTCTAGGTCCAGTTTAAGCTATATATCTGGAAAATGCATTGACATAACTATAAATGTCTTCATGTTTTGAACATGACGTCTGTGACCCGTTCATATTTGAAGTCTGTTTCTTCCTGATCTCTGAATAAATCTGTTTAAATGCACTAAATTAACGAAGGTATCGGGGCTGTCTTGTTTTCCAGGGGTTTGGGTTCGGCCCCTTCTAGCGAATCTCAATGCTCCTGCAGACAAATATATTTTGGACAATGCCATGCTTCCAACTTTGTGAACACAGTTTGGGGAAGAAACCTTTTTTATTCCAGTATGACTGCTCCAGTGCACAAATCAAGCTCCATAAAGACATGGCTGGAGGAGTTTGGTATGAAAGAACTTGACTTGCTCGCACAGAGCCCTGACACCAACCCCTTTGGGATGAATAGGGGCGTACATAACTCCACATTAAAGTCTATGTATTTGAATGAAATTATGAAGTCCCTATTGGTGTAATGGTCAGACGTCCCAATAGTTTTGTCCATAAAGTATACAACATTTTTGAGTCGTTACATAACGCCACATTGCCCGTCTAGTGTGTCGGAGTTTTGTCACAGGGTGCTGTGCGTAATGGCGCGCTGGAGTGAGGGAGCGCGGAGTGTCTGCTCGCTCCTGCTCTGGAGAGTCGTTAGAGCTGCTGACTGCAGTGAACATCCTTACTGGCACCGAGGGACACCTACTTCCCACATCGTGAACTATTATAAATGAAGAGCGGCTCGACCACTCTTTCCCCTTGTAGCTAGATTAGCGTGGCGAGCGGTAGGTTTGGATAGTTTTGTGCTGCTGTTCGATATGAAGCTTGGTTTCGGGTCGGTGGTCGTCACTGCTGGAGTGACTGGGATCCTCAGCTTCTGCTTCCTGGCGCTCGCTATAGGAACGGAGTACTGGTACATTATAGACGACACTCGCACCAACAGCACAGACGCCAAACACCTTCACTCTGGATTCTTGGGAGTGAGTGATGGTATGTTCCTTTTCTTTTGCACACACCTGTCTGCACGATTGCCCCTCTAATAGTGACCTTTAGTTGTGGACTGTTCTCTGACTGTGTTCTAATGTTATACCTTTGTCGAGAGCTGCTGTAATTGTGCCAAAAATGAGCAAATAAAATTTTCACAGTCTACTTTTTTTTTACTCAAATCAATCATGACTATTCTTTGCTGGTGTCTTTGTAGATGAACAGCCCTTCTCAGAACCTCCCCCTAGCTTTTCAGAATCACCAAAGCACATGGAAAGTAAGTGTGTGTGTGTGTGTGTGTGTGTGTGTGTTTGTGTCTGCCTGTCATGATGCTCTCCTCTGTGTGAAGATGTGTATTTACAATTTCAGCGATTTCACACAAACTTGTTTCCTGGCCTGTCTGCTGGGCTTAGCACAGCGAACACAGGCTGCACGATTCTGTTTGCAGTCGGCATGAACAGCCCTGAAACTAATCAGTTGTAATCCACCTTTCTCCATGCAGACATGCATAATGTGATTGCCATTCTGCTGCCTCTGAGTCTGGTGCTGTTGGTGTTTGGGGGAATATGTGGTCTGGTCAGCTCTCTGGCTCGGAGCAGGATTCTTCTCACGGGCGCTTCCGCCTATTTTCTCCTTTGCAGTAAGTTTCAGCAACCTGAGCCCTTAAATGGATTGCAAAGCATGTACATGTATGCTACACTTAAATCTGTACTTGGTAGATTTCAAAAGCAAGCATTATCTAATCGTGTTTCCAGTATCTCGGGATGAGTGTACTGCTTTTGATTACTAACACAATGGAAACTGCAGAGGAAATTGCCAGTCTTACAATGTTAGAATAATTATATTATTATTATGTGCTTTGGGACTGCTGTTATTACTGCACGTTGTCTCTTTATTTTTATGGGGGAAATGAATGGCCTTATAACCTTTTTGCTCATCTGTAATTTTAGCAGAATTACAGAGAGGGGGGATTACTAGTAGTTATTTGTAAGGGGCTCAAATTTTACATTTATCTCTCAAGATCCACATATCCACGCACACAATACACAACAATCAGTTCTTAGAGAATAACAGTGAATACCTTATTACGGTCCTGAGCGATGAGGGCTGAAGTGTAAAAACTAGACCAATCCAAAATCGTGGGGTTTTCAACATACGTAGTGGTCAGTATCTACCAAAAGTGGTCCAGGGAGGGACACCTGAGGAACAGGCGACAGTGTCATGGTAGGGATAGGGAACAAGGACAAGCCCATTTGTTCAGATTATATAGAAGAGCTACTATAGCACAAATTGAAGGAAAAGTTAATGCTATGATAGAAAGGTGTCAAAACACCTGAGAATCTGTCCAGTTCCAAAAGTGCCTACAGTGGGCACATAAGCACCAGTGATGGAGAGAGGGAAGAGGGTGGCCTTGTCTAACAAATCACAGGCTGCACTATGGGAAGAAGGCAAGCCACTGCTCTGGAAGGTTTTGTTGGGAAAACCTCGAGTCCTGACTTTCATATGGATGCTATGTTGACACAGCTCTTCAAGACAAAAGACCCTGGTTTAAGTATTGTACAGCATTTAAACCCTACTTGTTTGATATTACAAATTCCTGGACAATATCCACTAACACAAGCACTATTGCTTTTTAACTTAGCAAACACAAACAGCAATTACCTTCAAGTACTGTGGACTGGTGACATTATATAGAGCCCACAGTTTCCCGGAGCTGGGTTAATTGGACCATCTTGGCAGAAAGCCGCAGGTTTTAATCAGTTGTGCTGATTGCAGAATGAAACAAATCAGTGTAGTGGCTGGAGATGCATTTAGAACTGGAAGCTGTGTAGTAAACATCTCTAATTTTTTTAATAAATTCCTTTTTTAAGCCAGTATTAATCTAAAGCATCAACTATTTTTTCAATATTATATAGCATTTCTTCATGAACAAAACATGTTTACGGCCCAGATAAGTGATTATACTTCATATTGTCTGGGTAGAAAGTGTGTTACAGAAAAAGTGTGTTATCTGTATCTTCATATGCTTTGAACTGAATAGAAATGCCTAATTCCGAAGTAATCCGATCAGACTGCACTTTTTAAGTAAGATTAAGTAGGATCTTTTATTTTAAGTTATATTTTTTTTTACTGATTACAAAACTGTCTGTTACTGTTATGAGATTACGGCTCTTAAATAGTCTATCCAGCACTGACTGAATGTGAAGTTGCATATTCTTAATGACTAGTCATCTTATTAATGTGCAGTGTAACATTCAGGTCATTTTCACCATTTCTTTGCAGCACAGCTTTTCTTTTTTGCCCTCTCTTTGGAGAACAGAGATACAGTTTGTTTGCTGTTAACTAAGACCATTTCAAAGCTTGTTGCCCCCTGAGTCCTCTCAATTGGCACCTCAAAGCATATGACACGCATAAAGGTCTCCTTGTCTTGATATATAAGTGGCAGACTGCAAAAATTATTTACACTTATCTAAGAGGTAATGTGGTGCACATGGGATGTGTTTAACACTGTCAAACCTGGAATGTAAATGAGGTGTTAAATTCAGTGGCTGCATAAGTCTTAGTCCCCGTTTCCTGAGGTGTATTATATGCATTTCCTTCTCAAACACAGCCTGAAACAAGACACAAAGTGAAAAGCTATGCTGATCACATCTGTAAACAAATAGCCACAAGGCGATCTTAAATACAAACAGCACACTTACAATAGGCCACTATTGGTTGCTCTCCATATCCCACTGACTGTGTGAGCCGTAAACGCGCCGCATGCTTCATTCTGAGGGACTTTCGATTGTTGCTGAAATGTTAGGCCTAAATAGATCACAACATGAGAGCAGAAAAGAATGAAAACCGAAAAGGTTGCTTCACCAGAGGAATTTGCATTGCATTTCATTCAAGCTCAGCTTGAAAGGTCCCAGAAGCATCAGTTTTTAAACAGCAGGTCAAAAATGAAGCATGTGGGGAAAAAAAACATTCTAAAAGTTCTTGTCTTCTTGTCTTCATGCTAAATAAATTGACATGTAATAATTGACATGTAAATTGCAGTCTCTTTGCTCCTGCATCAGTGCTACATTTCCTAATTAGCACTTGCATTCATTTTATTCTTTATTGCCTCTTTGGTTTATGACTCATCTGAAAATCCTCTCATTTTATCAGAGTTAACGGAACCCAGCTAGACTAGGTTCCGCTGCTGCAATTCCACAGTGGCGCACTCTAATCGTGATTTGGTTATAATGACTGCTGTCTGAGATTCAGGGCACCTTTGGGTGCTGTAGTGTTGGGCTAATACAAGCTCAAGAACTCTGCTGATTGGATGGGGCAGTAAATGAACAGGTCTAGCAGAATTTAGCCATTCTGTATTGATCAGAAAAGAGCTCAGCCAGCTTGACGAGTCAGCGTTTTGGTTCTGTGATGAAACCAACCAGTAGGATTGGTTTTCTAGTGTCATCTCTTGAGTGCTACTGTAAAGTGTACTGCAATCCCGATTGGCACATCGGCTTGGAGAAGGATAAGATTTATATCTTTTTTGGCAAATGCTTGTATTGTTTGACTCAACTCTTGTAATTAAGAGTGCCTGAAAGAGAGTGAGTAAGATTTATCTCCGTATTCAAGTGGTTCAGTGAAGCTGCAAAAGGTCCTCTGAATTAGATGCTGAGCCTATAGCAGGCCACCAGTAACCTTTCCTCTAAATCAGCAGAGTACTTCAGAAAAACAATTGTGTTTTCATCACAATACTCTTCAGATTCACCAAATGCTATTCTGATCTCACAAGTCATAAGTCATCATAAGTCATCTTTTTGTGATGACAAATCACCTAACCAGTCATTTTTATTACCAGTCATGAATGTACATAACTTTATATACCTGTATTGATTTACAGACATTTATATAAATCCATTCACAGTCTGTGAACAGATAATTGCTCAAATGTCATTGACTACAGCAAAGTAACAATGGCCTCTGAGTGTGTGTTGTGGGATCTGGCAGCAAGAAATTTTAAGCAGATCCTGTTGCAAGACGGACCACTTTGGTTTGTGTTAGTCTGTCCACCAGATCCCACTGATGCTCAGTTGGGGAGCCTGAAGGCCAAGTCAACACCATGAACTCTTTGTTATGTTTCTCAAACTGCTCTTGAACAGTTTTTGCTCTCCGGAAGGGCACATTATCCAGTGGTATTCCCTGCCATTAAGGAATGCCACAGCTATGAAAGAGTGTACTTGCTCTGTAATAAAGGTTAGGTAGGTGGCTTTTGTCAAAGTAACATCCACATGAATGCAGGGCTCAAGGTTTCCCAGAAGAACGTTGCCCAGAGCAACAAAGTGCTCTAACCCAGTTGTATAGTCACTTGTAGTCACTACAAGTGGGCCCTTGGCAAAGTCACTCTTTACACATGCCCATCTCACCTGTTTGCTCTCGAGAAGTGACATTGAAATCAGATAATTAATGATATTCACATCACCTGTGGATTCGTTATGGCAGATCATTGTAGATTGATGAATTCTGTGTGTGTTTCTGTTCATTCTCAGGTCTTCTCACTCTCTCTGGTGTAAGTCTGTACATCAGCTACTCCCTGCAGGCTCTGGAGGAGGCTGAGAGGAGGATGGGGCCAGAGCAGATGGCTTTGGTTCACACGTCGTTTGGTTGGTCATTGGGCATGGCCTGGCTCTCATTCACCCTGGAAGTAATAACTGGTCTTCTCCTGCTGCTTGCTGCCAGGATGGCCCAATTAACTCAGTACCAGGAAACTGTGGCCCCCACATAAGACACGTATGTCACCAGTCCAACGCTCTTCAAGGTAATTGTTGTTTGTGTATTCCAAGTTAAAAAGCAAATGTGCTTGTGTTAGCAGACATTGTCCCAGTATTATTTCTGTCAAACAAGTAGGTTTTAAGTGCTGTACAATACTTATAACTATATTGTCTTGAAAAATGATGGACCTAAAAGGGGCTCTGTTCACTCTCACTGTAATATGTTCTTATGTGTTTAACCCAACTGAACTTTTAGTGGTTACTCTTTTATAACCTGTAAAGTATGACTTTATTATACTGAAAGGCACTTGTCTTTCTATAGTTGAATATAGGGTCTTGGCGTAATTTTGAATTTTGTTAATGTTACATTGGGGTTTAAATACATGTTGTAAGTTGTTATACTGATATCTTTTGGATGTTTTTTTCTCTCTATATGATGAATGAAAATATTACTTTTTTTAGGGGGGCGGGTGGTATTTCAATTTTGGCTTTTGTTGGCCTTTTTTTGAGCGAGCCAGATAGAAGTTTGGAGATTAGATGTAAGTATAACAAAATGGGAAAAAATGGTTCTTGAGATATTGTAACGTATCAGTTGCAGCAGTCCTTAATGCAATTTCACAGTATTCTGAGTTTACTTAATTCACAAGGTGGAGCTAAATTGATCATAGTGCATATTCAAATTTAGTCATTTTTGGCAAAACGACAATTCAGTACCAGCCATGTGGCGCTACAGTCACGCCAAGTTTCATCTGAAGTTGATCTTTTCAGGTTGATTGTCCAACTACAGGTAAACTATTCTCAGAGTTCTCTTTGGATGAGTTTTACTGAATAAATGAAGATGTGAAGAGCTGATTTTAGAGCATGAACAATGTGAGCAAGGTCATGTTTACAGTTTCTATAGTGAAGTGAGACAGTATAATTTGGATATGTATCACATAATCTTCACACATGGATGCCCAAAAGTCAACACACAGTCATACATGCAAGCAAGGGTTACACAACACACATGCAAGGTGCAAGCAAGGGTTACACTTTCTTTGCTGCTTGAAACTGTGCAACATAGATCTCTTTCTTGTTATAGCCCAACACCCTGCACTGCAGAAAGAAACCTATTAAACTAAAGATTGGCCAGTGTCTATAAATGCCTCCTACATATTGAAGTCAAGTGAAGTATAAGTGTCATCTCAACCATATGCACATTACACAGTGAAATGAAATGGCATGCCTCCATGGTGCAAAACAAGAACAGAATAGAACACCACAAGCGCAGACAGGATGAAAGAGAGGGCAAGAAAATACACAACAGCAACAAGACAACATTTAGTGCAATCGACAGTAGCTTCAGTACAAATCTGGAAGTATTTTACATGTGCATACGAAGAGATCAGCTGTGTAAGGTCTGAGGAATTTCAAAACAATAAGAGGGAATTGGGCCAAGAACCTGTTTAGAACCAATACTCTTCCAGTCCTATTTATATTCTAATTCTTTGTAACACGTCAAGCCATTAGGTGCAATTACTTAACAATGGAAACTCATTTAAAGATTTTCAAAGGACTTCACTGCTATAAATATGCAAACTACTATATGGTTATGCTATTTTTAGACTAAGAGTTAATTAATTAAATGAGTGTAAGTTGGGTGTCACTAAAAACCTTGAGTTACAGTGTTGCCACGGGCAACAGATCTTCTAAGCTCAAACAAGTCCAAGGTTCACATGCTTAGCAAAATAATTAGAAAGAAAGCTAAATATATATAACATGTATAAACTGCATATATAAATGGAATGAACTCCCTCTTCCGGTCAGATCGGCAGAGTCCTTCACGGCGCCTGAAGACTCACCTTTTCAAGGAGCACTTTGGCGACTAACCATGTCCCTTTCCTACTGCTTACTTATTTCTTAAAAAAAAAAAAATCCTTTCCCTCGACTTCTCTATGACTTACGTTGTTCTTCTCTATGGCTTATGTATTATTGGATTAGGTGTTGGTTAATTATTATTTGACAGTTGTTTAATAGATGCTCTGACTGCAGTATCTTGGTTAAATAGTTGACATGGATTTAAGCTGTTTTTCAGGTAAGAAACAGTTGTGGACTTCTTAAGCACTGATGTACGTCGCTCTGGATAAGAGCGTCAGCCAAATGCCGTAAATGTAAATGTACAAAACTGTTTGTGGACAACTTCTGCCTGAAATTTCATGCATGTGCTGTTTTAAAAGACCCTGGTTCAGAGCTATCTTGGTCATGTGCTGTGATAAATGTGCAGCCTTGGGCTCCTCCTGCGATGCAGCAGAGAAAATGCAGAATTATCCTGGTCATCATGGCAATCCGCCTCTATGGAGATTTGGAGTAGAGGGTGACACGGGAGTGAATTTTCAAACCTCTCCCGTCCCACTCCCACAAAAAAAAATCCCGTCCCGTCCCAGTCCCATAAAAAAACTGGGGGGAAATCCCGTCCCGTCCCAATCCCAGAAGAATGACTCCCATTCCCTCCCACTCCCGTATTGTTGATTTTTTGGGCTAAAATCTGTCAGTTACGTAAAAAAAAATTCCTGGTCCCGCCTACTCCCGCTTCAATTTTTTTCAATCCCGTCCCAATCCCGTTTTTAAAAGTGATTTTGTTTCCCGTCCCGCGGGATTCCCAAAAAAATGTCAGCCTCTAATTTGGAGACTGCACTAGAACATTCTTTGACTTTCCTGGAGATGCATGCCTTTTTAAGCCATTTTATGTCATGCAATTATTGGTAAGCAACTGAGGTCACTGGTCTCGGATTGCAGATAGGAACCATGCTGGCACATCCTCTGATGTTTTTAACTGTAATATGTACAGAGTAGGGCAGAATATATAGGCAAAAGTAACAGCGGCTGAATACTGAATACTCGGGGAAACATAAACATTCAGAATACATTTAGAATGCATCTTGATGAAGACACTTGGGGTAAACATTGTTTCTTTTTCACTTTTCTTCATGCAGTTCTTCCACAAAAACATTGCTGTAAAATTATTCAAGAACTTTTGACAACTTTTTGACTGCCTTCTGCCTCATGAACTAAAGAAAAAACTATTTTGTGGGAATGCATATGGGGACACTCATAAGAGCCATGCATCGAATGGGAGATTGAAAAACAGTTTTAAAAAATGCAGACACTGGGACTATATCTACCTGGCTTAAAAAAATAATTTGGCAACTTATAATTGGTAATTTTATAAATGATATATTGTGTATATTTTTTAATTAGAAAATCAAAGCTTATCATTGTGTTTCAGAGTCATCTACACATTCTCCTCTTCCAGAGTACGATGAATGCGTCAACAAATATTGATTTGAATTATTGTCCAACTTATTGTGCAAATATCTGATATGATTTTATGATATGGTGCATCCCTAAATAATACATTTTATGTTTTGTGTGTCACAAGCCTCCTGAATGTGAATGTGCCAAAACTGTGTTGAATATAGTTATTTTAGTATTTTCTTTTAAACATTTTTTTCATGTGGTGAGTAAGTATTCTTAAAGTAATCTGTAACCATATTCTGAAAACTGGCTGTAAAATGGACTACATATATTGATACTTCATATGTTTACGTAGATGTGTCTGTATTCTGAATATTTGTACTGCATTACATCACATGCTGTACATTGTAACACGCTCAGTTAATGAACTGCAATTTACGGTTTTAAAACATTTATTGTAAATTCATGTAACCTACATAAAGTAGTGCATGTGCATTAACCATATAACCAGACAGGAGTGTTTGATTCAAGTTATAAAAAAGCACAATCAGAATTGATTGATGATTAAAAAATCCAACAAAATTTAAATCTAAAACTGACTTATTACAGTACGGAAATGTGCTAAATTGAGTTTAAGGTGCCAAATGTGTAACCCCCCCCCTCCCCCCTCCCAAAGGCACTGTTCAGCTTGCCTGATTTACATTGTTAGGAGGTTCATCTTTTGGCTTCATCTGCATTTTACAGACTTTTACAGCCATACTGCTGGGCCACAAATTGGGCTTTCTTTATAGCCAGCTGAGTGTCCTCCTCACTAATGTCCAGATGCCACACAGCTCTCACTTTGCCACCAACATGAGGAAACATCAGGACACGCACACCCTGCCCCAGAGCCTCCACCTCCCCCTCGTTCACTCTTTCCATCAGTTCACAGTACTTAGAATGGTTCAGCCCAGGGTCTCGCAGACCAAAGCGCACAATATTTGTTTCCATGGCAGCCAAGTTCATCTCATATAGTTCAGGACTGCACTGTGCCAAAGCTGCAAGAGAACACAGAGACTTTACATCAGACACCTGAATCAGAAACACCAGAGTGGAGGTCGCTCAGTGGGTAGGATACTTGCCTCCGAACCAAGAGGTCATGGCTTCGAATTCTACCTTCAGCAGACCACCACTGGGTCCCTGAGCAAGACCCTTAACCCTAAGTTGTCTGCCCCCGTAGTAGAATGGAAGTCACTTTGGATAAAAGCGTCTGCTAAATGCCGTGAATGTAAACACACATTTCTGAATCTTTTTTTCCTCATAGTTTAGCTTCCCTATAAAAAAGTTATATATATACGTATATTTGCCGTTTTCTTAATCATGCAACTTAATAGTGATTACTCTAGGAATTTCCCACAGCAGTTACTAAATAATATGAAGTAGTTAAAACTGTGTAATATTGTGGGTCCCCCTTGCTTTGACAAAATGGCTCTGACCCCTCAAGGACTTCACAGGACCTCTGGCACCAAGGTGTCAGCATGGGCAGTCTGATCAGTTAACAACTACACAGCCCATACTCAGCAAGCTGTGATGCACTGTGTATCATAGCCAGTATTAGCTTTTTATGCAATTTGTGCCGTAGATTAGGATGAGAAGGGCTAGCCTTCGTTCCCCAAGCACATCAAGGAGCCTGGAGTGCCCATGAGCCTCTCTCTGATTCACCAGTTGTCTTTCCCTGGATCATTTTTGGTAGGTGCCTACCACTTCATACACCCCACTTGTCCTGCTATTTTGGAGAAAGCTCTGACCCAGTCACCTAGCTATCACGATTTGGCCCTTGTCAGAGTGACCCTTTTTCTACTATAACACTTCAGCTTAAAAACCTGATTGTTCACGTGCTGCATAATACATTCCGTTGCTTGACAGATGTCATTGTAACAAGACAATAAACACTAGTTAGTTCTTATGGCTGTTAATGTTATGGATGATAATTGTATATATTCAGTGTATATAGTCTGTGCATGTGTCAGTCAGAAAAATCTAAAACTTCAGTCTAGAGCTAGTGATTCACAACAACTGTACAGTTTGCGCTGGTACTATAAGCTAGTGTGAAAAATTGGGATCATTAAATACTGATGTTCTCATTATTGAAGACCATTAGACGTATATGCAGTATATCTAGGGTAGTTTCCACTTCCAATCGGTTTTACAGACTGAAAAGCATCAAAACAAACTGCAAGTGTTAAAAATGCACACATTAGAATTAAAACTATCTTCGGCATTACTTTCATTGACAGCTGATGTTTTTTGTAATTCCTTTTGATACTAAGAGCTTGGAACTGAAGCCCAAAATTCCAAAAGTTGACTGATGAGTGGTAATTTGTTGCTGAGGGTCTCGGTCTTATATACATGCTTAGGACTATGAAGTCTTATATATGACATGACTAAGTCAGATATCAGCAGTCGGTGTCGCAATTGACTGTCATATTACTGCCACTGATATACATTTGCCAAAACTATATTTTTTAATATTGTCCCCAATAGAATCAAATCGTCTTTAGTCATGATTTTAACAGGAATACATCACCTTGTGCAAAGCTCTTGGCATTCCTATGGTCTTCTTCCAGTCTACCCACCATGTCTGTGAGGGACAATTTGCCAGCAGCTGCCAAAATGCCTGACTTGCGCATTCCACCGCCCAGTGCTTTACGAGCGCGGACTGCCTCCTTTATGAAGTCTTTGGACCCACAAAGCATGGTGCCCACTGGTGCCCCCAATCCCTACCACAGATAGATATACAGAAAATATGAATTTGCATGTTGCAAGTACTTCCACAGAGATCTCATGCACTGACCACACTGCTATTTCAAAAGATGACCACTGCAGTAGCATTTGGAGCATGCTTTTTACTGATTACCTTCAGTATTTTTCTAAACTGGTCATACAATGACATGCAAATGACTGCCCTGCAAGGAAATTTATTGCAACAACTCCACCTTACAGACAGATAATGAGACATGCAACACGGACATATAAGAGCGTCCGCATCTTTAACAGGGTTTGCATGAAAGGACAGTTTATCATGCATCTGTTAGTAATCTGTATCTGTATCATTCATCTGATGTCTTTCAGTATCAGGAAAAAGTTCATTTATGCAAAAGGAAGGGCTCTTTTCTTCAAAGATACAAACAAGTCTTGCAATTAAAATGCAAATGTCCTCATTGACATCCACATGGATTGCATTAAGTGGCAAGTGTGATTGGATGTACTTCAACCAGGCAACTCTGCATGTTGCCTGGTTGAAAAGAACTGAATAGCAATGCAAAGCTTACTCTTTCTGGAAAGAGAAGTAGGGAATCTCAAATCTTGGAAGGCAGGACATGATTACAGGCCTTCTGCCAGAGATGAGATTTAATATTGTGTAGAACAAAGAGGCTTGATTACTTGGACAGCAGAAATGCCTAGACAAGTTACATTAGGTTTCACTGCTTTCGTTATGCAGGTAAATGCCCATTGTTTAAACAAATCACTTAACAGAGCAGCAATTAATTAGATGTTGCACTTAAACCACCTATTTCGTACAGGTTTAAATGGACTAAATAAGCAACAGCATTGTCAATTAGTTTATTTCAAACATGTTTCAGAATGGAGCTTATTTACTCAGGAGTATACAGAAATATCACATTATAATTATTGCAATCCTGAGATGTTCACCACGAGCTGCAGTACTAGTACTATAGCAAATCTGCTTTCAAGTTAGAAGAATGGGAAAAATATGGCACTGCTTGGCATTCTTGATACTGTAATAATACAAATCAAAGTTGTTATGACCCAAGGGTGGGAGCTTTCACTGGAGCTTGTTATAATATAATTATATGGTTCTGCAATACCATGCCTTCAAAAAGTGAAGGAAACAGTACAAAGAGAAAAGGAGTATTAAAGTGAATAACAAATTTTAATCAGTCAGCAAGATCCTACCTTAGACAAACAGACACTGACAGAGTGGCAGTGCTGTACGATGAGAGAGGGATGGACACCCATTGCCACTGCTGCATTCATTAGCCTGGCACCATCCATATGAACAGCAAGTCCATACTTATCTGCTAAAGAACGGAGCTAAAAAGGAGAGGGAACGACATGTGCTGTACTTTTCCATGCACTTCTCACACACTCCAGCTTAATATAACTGAGTTTACAGTGTAAAATGCTTGGTGTGACTCATCACAGGTGACCATACATACCTAGTCTAATTAACATCTATACAAGCGACAAGTTTGCCTGAACACAATGTTTATTGCTTATTTTGGACTATTATAACACAAGTTTGTAGCACATCTCTAACCTCCTGCAGGAAGGAAAGGGGGAGGACCCGTCCGCCCTGGATGTTGTGTGTGTTTTCCACACACACCAGACGAGAGCGGGGGTAGTGGGCATCAGGGTAGCCATGACGAATCTTTGAGTGCAGCTGGTCCAGATCAAACGTTCCATCAGTCAGAGTCGTGACTGTGGTGGAGTGTACTCCAGCAAGCTAGGGAAATGCATCAGAGCATGTGCCTTTCATCAACAGCCAACACGCTAGCATCAGACACTAACACAATATAGCCCACATCAGAAGACGTGCGTTTGCGTGGTTGGACTAAATTAGAATTAAATCAGGAAGATTTCTGTAGAGTCGATTTTTAAAAAAGATTAAACTCGTTTATCTCGGTCAATCATACCTGCGCGCTCCCTCCCTGCTCATAGATGTGCAGATGAGAAAGGTCTCCCACTATCATCTCATCTCCCCTCTCCCAGCAGTGCACCATGACTGAAAGGGGATGGGGTGGTTTAGAAGGGGTGAGCTGAGAAACTTGAATACAAATTAATTCTCAATAGTACTAAAATAGTAACTAAAAATATAATTTGCAAACTGTGTATTTTATTTTGCTGCACAACAGGAAGAGCTACAATGACAAGCACTTAATGATCAGAGGAGAGTACTAAGCAGTTCCATGTACTTCTGATGGACCAATACACTGTGATGAATGGAATGTGCTATTTAATCATTAACATTTCAGTTAAATTTTCCTTTTTCTACCGTATAAAGCATGTTTACTGATTTGTGACTGGTCACACCTTTGAGGTTTTGTATTTTAACTGAAGGGTGCATGAATAAAAGAGTTACATAGGGCCTAACAACCAGCTGTGCTGATATTAGCTAGACTAAACACTTGCTTTGTACTTTGCAGTAGTGTTTTACTTTTTCATATCTTGAATATAAAATGTGGTAAATCTGGTGTAAAGACAAGTTTAGTCCATGCCTCTAATGGTAGATTCAAAGTTTCAAGGATTAGTTTTCCAGGAGGTGTTATAGAGTCGCCCTGCTATACACACACACACACAAGAGCTTACAAAGAATGCCTGTGTCTCTCTTACCATCTGAGGGCTACTATGAAGAACATATTACCTCTGTCCATTTTCTCCATTTCCCCACCCTTTGCTGTTACCAATAAAGAAGGGAAACTAATTTTAACTTAACCTCCACCATCCATCCATCTTACCGGCAATCAGATTGCTCATGGTCCCTGAGACGACGAACAAAGCATCCTCCATGCCAAAAATATCAGCTGCCATTTTCTGCAATTCTACAAAATCACAGCAAAAAAAGACGTTTAATTATAGCACTTAATTATGCACACATCTAATTATCCAGATGAAATAAACAGGTGACAAAAGCAGCACTAAATGTTGAAAATGTGTAATATTCTGCACAGAGGGGGTTTAGAACCCTCTAGCCTGCACATAAACTGCTTGTTTCAGGTCCTTAAACAACATTTCTATTGGATTACTTTTTCGGCCATTCTTAAGTATAACAACTTATTTGGTCAGGCTCATTGTTTTGCCCTCTGACCCACTTTCTCTTGAGATTCAGTTTATGGGGAGATGTCAACACATTTTCCTTACGGGTAATACAGAATTCACACAGCGTTCCACAAACACTGGTAAGCCATCTTGGCAAAGATGTGGCTAAACAGGCCCGAACACGATACAACCGTCACCACCAAGTAACACATGTAGGATAAGGTTCAGATGTTGGAATACCATGAAATCCTTTCTTCAAACATTTTTAGAGTAAAACTTTAGTTTCCTTTATTTTAGACAGTACTCCCAACACATCACATACATGAAAACAACATAAGCAATACATTACAGCACAGTAGCAAATCCATATCTCCCAGAATGACCCCATAAAGTATTTGAGCACATAACAAAAGACTATATCTATTAGTGCACAAGGATGTTGAGGGTCCAAAACAACGGACTGTGCCTTTGAGATGACCCTCACTTCATTCGGGTCCTGAAGGCCATTAAGGGTAGTACCAGTAATCTTACAGCACATCCTGACACTTTTTTCAGTTTGTGTTTTTAAGACTAAGGCTACAAAACAGAGCCCCAGTACTTCTATTGCTTTGTGCTGCGGCTCACACTAAATCTCACAGGGTGCAGCAGCAAAGAGAAAATGCCTCCTTTGAAAACCAGTAACTATTACCTTAATCTTAGCCACATTCATTAAGGAAAACTGGTCGCACCGGTTTGTAAGTTTTGGCCATTGTGTTTCTCCACACGCTGCAGGAGATTCATGATTACAGAGTCATCAGAATACTTGCGAATACACATTGATGCACGGTTGCTCTAAAACTTCATTTGTATATAAAACGAATAAAAGTGGCAATAGAACACAGCCTGGAGAGGATCCAGTGGAAGATGAGCATTTACTGCACAGCGTTCCACTAACACTGACCCTCTGAGATCAGTAAGCCAACTGACTGCACTACAATCCATATTAAAATGGGATAAACGCCTGTGTGCAAGAAACTGTGGCTGAGTACAATTAAAAACGCAATAAAATGGTCTCATCCATCTTCAAAACATTTTTCCAATAGCCCACTGTAAATGGGTAGCAATGTTCTTTTTGGAAAGCAGTGGCACCCCAGCCATGAACACATTTACATTTTCGGCATTTTGCAGACACTCTTATCCTGAGTGATGCACATTGGGGCTTTGCAGTCTACAAAGAAAACATGTCCCTCACACTAGTAAACCCAGACCTCAATTAAAAACTGCTAACAAGCTAAGATTCTACCGAAGCAAAATAATGTTTTACCAGGGCTCTGTCAGATCACACAGAGGAGACAGAGAGGTTTTTTTTTTTACACACTATTGTTCACACTATTGTTCAGTGTTCTGCTAATGGTGGTCTCGTGAACATTAACAATAAACAATGTGAGTGAGGCCTTTAGGTGGATTTGTGGCGTCCAAACACCCACTTGCTATTCAGTGAAACCACGGAATCTTCCTTTTGAAATAATTGCTCATTCTAGAGTTTCACATATAGATATGTAATATTGGATCAATAAATAAAAGACCAAGTGTGTTGCTTTTTGGCTCATTTGTTTAACTTAGTTATTTTCTTAGTTTTTCTACCTTGTATAAAAAACCGAATTATGCTTTAGGTCGGATTTATGCAGAAATATAGGACAAACAAATGTTGAAGCACCACTGTATGCTCCTCTAGTGAAGGGCAATCTTAATGCTTCACCATACCACCAAGACAATCTGAACAACGCCATGGTTTCAACTTTGTGGACACAGTTTGGGGAAGAACCTTTTCTATTCCAGCAGGACTGTGACCCACAGCACAAAGCGAGCTCCATAAAAACATGCTGGTTGTGTTCGGTGTGGAAGAACTTGACTGTTCCACACAGAACCCTGACCTCAACCCCATCAAACACGTTTGGGATGAACTGGAACGGAGATTGTGAGCCAGGACTTCTAGTCCAACATCAGTGTCTGACCTCATAAATGCTACAGAATGAATGGACACATTCCCACAGAAACTCCAAAATCTTGTGGAAAGCCTTCCAAAAAAAGTGGAAGCTGTTAGAGTTTATGTTACTTGACATTAGAAATGGGTGCTCCTTAAATGACTTCCTAATTCCTAACACACACACACACACACACACACACACACACACACACACACACACACACACACACACACACACACGGTAAAGTCCTGAAAAATCTTTTGAAATAATTGGGGACGGAAATATTATGGTTCATTTCATAGATGTGGTTAGTTTTTATACAGAATAAATTCAATGTTCATTAAAAATACCTGTAAAATAAATCGGTCATATTTTATACGTGACTTTTCTCACCGTTAACTGTGGGGTCTTCTCCGAACACATCGTCCCCCACATCCGCCTGTGCCATGGCTTTGCGCATCGCGGCTCCGGGACTGGTGACGGTATCGCTGCGGAGGTCCACGGTCCGGACGGAGACAGACCCACTTCTGTCCGGAGCGGCATTACTCGCGTTTGCAACGTTTCTGCTGCTGTAGCCAAAGCTCACAGGGTCCGGTCCGAGGAGACTGCGCGCCTGGCGGGTCCGTGGGGAGGCTGGAGAGGCCGGGCACCGCTGCGTGCACCGCAGGAGCGCACGGAGAGACCCGGACAGCGAGTTAAAAGTCATGATTAAATTGTGCAGATTTTGCGCTCCGCGCTGCAGCGTTCACCAGAACTTTAGACCGAGCTCGAGGCAAGGCATGAACAACAGAGCACGAGTCATCGATTCTTTAACAGTTTATTGCTCGCACTGCGAGTTGCTGCTTCTCCTGATTATAAAACGCTTCTAGTTTCATTTCTGCCAGGCTTCAGTGATCTTGAGTGAGAGGTTTGTTAGTCCAATTTACTTGCTTGTACTCTGGTAAAATTAAGATTAAGAATATGTTCAGTTCATAATTCTCTTCCTTCTGCTCAGATATACTTGTGAAGAAATTAATATTGTTTTTTCCAGTTAAATTATTTCACAATACATAGTTTGGGGATTAATTGTCGGTGCTGTTGATTCAGCACCAGTACTATTTTGCTGTCTGACATTGGCCAGTAGGGGGCGCCATCTGATCACTGACAGCAGGACAACGCTGGTAATATGAAAGGGTTTTGCAATTTGAAATGTAAAATTACCTTCATAACACATTTTTGCATAATATGTGAGTTATTGACATACAGAAAATCACTATTTACTGTCATTTGTATTTATTTCAATATTAGTGTTTTTTTTTGTAGCAGTATATATAATTTGTAGCAGTATATTGAATTTCTTGTCATTATTTTCCAAATAGGCTACATGTATATTTAGATATTCATTGCACCAATTACCGTGCTTCTTTAGGTCCAAGCTATTTGTCATCTGTCATATTTAGTTACTTAACCACCTTAACAACCTTACTCCTGGTAATACACTGGTAATATGAAAGGGTTTGGGTTTTAAGTTAATTTGCCATACATGAACACATCATAGCACACCACACAGTGTGAACAATGTGAAATTCTTTCTCTGCATTTAACCAAATGAAGCCAGGAAGGCAGCGGGGAGCAGTGTGTGGGGACAGTATCTTGCTCAAGGGTACCCTAGTGGGGCGGTCCTGGGATTTAAACTCACAACCTTATGATCCTAGCGGTGACTCCTTAACCACCTAACTCTACATAACTCTCACTGTTGGAGAATTATGTAGAGTTAAATAAAACCATTTAGAGTTTGTGGATTTCTACTGTGCAGTATTTTCTTGCCGAAGTGGGTCATTTAGAGTTGTTTTTAACAGCTGGTGGTCTAGTGGTTAGGGAGTTGTCCCTGTGATCAGATGGTCATGGGTTCAAAACCCAGGACTGCTAGTGTGGCAACACTTCGGTACCTTTGAGCAATACACAAGGGGGCTGGCTGCCCTCTGCCTCACTTGGTGAATGGGTTAAATGCAGAGAAAGAATTTCACATTGTTCACACTGTGTGCTGTCGTGTGGCGTGTTCATGCGTGACTTTAAGGAGCCTCTTTAAGTGGGAACTGGAATTTATTCTGAATATTTATTAACACTAATGGTTACTTTATTATCAGCAGCTGCATACACGTAAATAATGTGATGAGACATTTCCCGATGGACCACAGTGCAACATAGCATAGCAACAAGTGCATGTTACAACAGAGAAAATAAGGTTTACAGCGTTTAATTGTGCTGTAAACCTTCCAGAGTGACAAGGGCTGCACCATAATGATTGCATGAGAGGTAGTTAGTAGCATTGAACTAAGTACATAGGATGACAGAGACAATACAGTAAATGGACAATACAGCCGTGTAACAGTTAACCTATAGTATAAATAGAAAGTAAACTTTCCAGAGCAGCTAGTATCGCACCGTAAAGACATTGCATTAGAGGTAGTTAGCACAGTGAGGGATGACAAGTTCAAGGCATTACAGAGACAGTACAGTAAATAGACAATACAGCCATGTATCAGGATAGTGTGAGTGGAATGTAAACCTTTCAGAATAACTAATATTGAATCATATGAGTATGATATTGCACCGGAGGCAGTTAGCAGCATTTAAAAGTTGCAATGTACAACAGAGACAATACAATAAATAGAGCAGTGTAACAGTATAGTATAAATGCAATGTAAAACCGAACCAAAACAATATATAGACAATACGGCAATATAACAGTATAGTGTGAGTGGGATGTAAAACTTCAGGAATTAATACTATTGTACCATAAGTATGATATTGCACAAGAGGCGGTCAGCAGTACTAAACAAAGAGAAAGGTACAACAGAGACACTGCAATAAATAGACAATACAGCAGTGAAAGTAAATAGAGTAAATCTTCCCTAATATTACGCCATAAGTATGATAATATAAGAACTAACTGTTTAACAGTGTCCTTTTTAACGATATTAACAGAGCAGAAGTTTCACTCAGTGAATACTGTATTCTGTGTGATGAACGCACGTTAATGTGAACTGAATCTCAATACTGCTCCAATTTGTGTTTACGCCCTCTGCCGTCCGAATACTGCTACTGCAGTGTAGTTTTAGGAGGACCAGATCAATGCTTTGAAACAGAGCTGGAGGGGGTGGCAATTTGAAATGTAAAATTACCTTCATAACACATTTTTGCATAATGTGTGAGTTATTGACATACAGAAAATCACTATTTACTGTCATTTGTATTTATTCCAATGTCCAATGCGGTATATATAATTTGTAGCAGTATATAGAATTTCTTGTAATTATTTTCCAAATAGGCTACATGTATATTTAGATATTCATTGCACCAATTACCGTGCTTCTTTTGGTCCAAGCTATTTGTCATCTGTCATATTCAGTTACTTAACCACCTTAACAACCTTACTCCAAATAGACAATAACGTCACAGGTCATGTGTCAGCAGAGCTCTGTAGTGTGGCTGAACTCTCTGGTGTCACATTCAAGAAGTTTTAGCTCGCCACTCCGCCCAAACAGGCAGGCCTACCCTCCTGATGCTGTGAGGTCATGCAGGCAGGAGTGGAGGTTTCCAGGCCTTTACTGGCTGTGTTTACAGTGGCCAGCTTTGTCAGGCTGACTCTAATAAAAGCCTACGGGAGGTGTCAGGCTGGGCTGTGAAAGTGAAGTGAACAGCTGTCCAGGTTTCCAGTAAGAGACATGATGGTGGGAAGGGGAGTGGAGAGGTGGGTGTGTCCACTGGCACTCTGTGTTCACATTGTATTCTAATGAGCACATTTATCTCGCTGGCCCAGAACCACAACAGGCGCTTCTGGTTGTGCCTCTGCAAGTTTAGTATGATCCAGAACTGCTGCAGAAAACTTCAGATGCCTTTTTATGTTAACCCACTAAACACTACACTTTCAACACCTATAGCTGTGGGTTAACATACTGTTTAACATGAAATATTCATGTATAGCATCTACAAAAGGACTACATAGGGATTTTTTTAGACCATATGTCGAATATATATATTAAATGTCCTAAAAGTCGGATTGACTTTACTGCAAATGTTTGGCAAGAAGTCCCAGCGAAGGTCCCTCTGTTCAAGTTCCTTCAAACTGCATCTGTTTGAGTTTGACACGCTCTTTGTTTTCTGCTCACAAAATGTGTTCTGGCCACATTTTTTTTACATAGCGGCAGAAAGGGGCTCTGTTGTGAAAGCTGTCATTGCAGTGCAGTAAGGGGGGGTGGGGGGAGGAGGGTTACTGGAAGTCGGTTTGAAAGGGTTCCCTTCATTCTTCAATTTTTCACCACAGCAGAATTCTACTCGCTGATTGCGCTGCATATTTTTCTAACCAAAACTATGCATACAGACTGTATGTTATTCTGCATGGGAATATTTACTTTAGGAATGTAAGAATGTAGCTTTAGAA
>JBBJLR010000111.1:33180790-33193298 GCA_037577145.1 Brachypetersius gabonensis | reverse complement strand
GGTTCGAATCCTACCTCCAGCACACCACCACTGGGTCCCTGAGCAAGACCCTTAACCCCAAGTTGCTCCAGGGAGAGTGTCCCCTGTAGAGAATGGAAGTCGCTTTGGATAAAAGCGTCTGATAAATGTAAATGTGTGTGTAAATGTGAGAGTATTTCCTAAACCATAACAACAAGCCTGTGCCACCTCTGAGTCAAGGGAAGAATTTATTTTTACTCAAACAGTTTGTTTAACTGTTGACTTCTTGTGTTTGTTATTAATGTTAGCCTCATAGCTTCAGTGTTAAATAAAGAATCAGAATTAGAACATGTCACCAAATAAATCTTGGCTGACTGACATTACCTGGGATGAGTGGAAAAATATGTACTCAGATTTGATGTGAAGTTTTTTTTTTTTAGTTTCAAAGCATTGAGCAGTTTGAGTTTAGACTTTTCTGATATCTTTCTTCCATCACTATTCTATTATCGTGTTAACGCATTATTTTATCGCACAAGGATTTTTAATATCCTTTTATTAGAATGTTGCTTTTTATCGGCTTGTGGGGCTCACAGCTGCACGTCTCAGCTGGTTTTCATGGAGGTCAGGTGTCCCATTACTTTTATCCATAGCATATGGAAGAATGTATTGGGAAGCCTGACCATTACACCAGCAGGGACTTAAATGACACTGCATTCAGATACATGGACTTCATTATGGAATTGGTCCCCCTTTGCAGCTTCTATAATGGTTCCACCCCCTATGTTCCTGAACTACAGTATCAGTACCTACTGTTGTGGCTGAACACGATCAGATCCTCACAGCAAGGAATACAAAGTCTTCTCAGAAGAGTATGGCAGCAAACAGAAGACAGCTTCCCCATGATATTCTTGATTTCAGAATAAACTTATGCCTAAAATGTGTGAATTCTTATGATCAACAATACAAATGCCCAAAAGTCAACACACATTATGTGGACAAAAGTATTTGGACGCATGACCATTACACCGACTTTAATATGGAGTTGGTCCCCCTTTGCAGCTGCTATAATGCTCTGGACTCTGAGGGTAACTTGTTTTTCTATAACAAACTAGATATAACGTGAATGCCCTGCAGTGGTTTTATATTTGATGTGATTACATTAATGTTTAAGTTGAAAGTTACAGAAATATTTGAACTGCAGCTGTGTAACTGTGTTAAAGGGAACACTGGTATTAAAAAGCTTGCTTGTGTATGGTGTTTGCAAACCAATTGTTTTGCACTTTTGTTCACATAGCAGTACTTTAAAAATAAAAGTGCCCAATATGTTACTTTTGAATTAATTGTTTAATTTTGCATATAACAAAAGGATTCAGAAGATGTAAAGCACTAATAAGAGCACATGACCACAAAGGCCAGGTTCTAGCATGCTAAAAATACACCAACATCATATATTTTTTAATGCTACAAGGATATAATGTTTAAAACGAGATTAATCGCATGGTTTTCTGTGACTAAACGTGTTTAAAACATTATATTCTTGCCGAGCTTTAAAACATATGTGATGTTGATGTATTTTTAGCATGCTAGAACCTGGCCTTTGTGGTCATGTGCTCTTATTAGCGCTTTACATCTTCTGAATCCTTCGACATCACACTGCTGTATTATTCTGCATTATGTCGGTGACAACATTCTGGGTCTCTTGATCAGAGCTCTTGATCTGTTCCTAATGTTTTCTTCATGACAGAAAGTATTCCACAACCATCCACTACTGTGGTTTTCTCTAGTCCTGCCAAGTCAGTTGGCTTTCCTGCTTCTTAAAATTGTACCAAACAGTTGATTTTTATGCAAACAGTGTTTTGGCTCTGTTTCTGATTTATTCTGATTTAGCAATATAATAATAGCCTGCTTTACTGGCATTGACACTTCTTTGGTCTTCATGCTGGCAACAGTGACAGACTCCAGATGCAAATGCTGCATCTAGATTTAACGCTAGACACACAAAATTGGCCAAGAACGATGTAGTAGCCAACCGTTAATCACATTTTGTCCTTAATGTAGGTGGAGTATGTAAAAAAAAAAAAAAGGGCTTTTGGGCCTACATGGTTCCCTCAGTATGAACGCACACACCCTTTAACTTAATTGAGTCCATAGAGATTGTTTCATCAAGAACAAAAGAGTGTTATTCTCCAAATACTTACACACAGCCACTCTTTACATGTTGTAGGATTTAGACGGAAGCGTCTTATTTGCAGAAAAAATGCTGGCAGGCAGACCCTCCAGCCAACGGTTTCCTGAATTTTAATAGATGGGAATGGATTTAGATGGTATTTAGATGTTATCCCACTGACATTATGATTTTAGGATGGATACATTCAGCATCTGGAAAACAGGCTCATAGCATTTTCAAACAGCTCTAGCAGCCCTTTGCCCTCAGAGTAAACATGTACCCTCATTCCTGAGAATGGCCCAGTGCTGTGGTGAGCTGTGACCCCTCACTCAATTTCAACAGCACAATGCAAAGCTGGAACTCCGAGATGAAGCAACCAGTAAAACAACAACCAATAATACACTGTGCTTACAGAAAGTGGGACCACAATCACAGCTTTCAACCACATAGGCAGAGGACATCCATGTGTTAGGCTGATAGTGATGATTTTTTTAGGTCAGTGAATGGTGTGATCACACCCTCTAATGTTTTGTTTCAAAGAAATGTTTAGCCCAAAGCTAATGTTAGTGCGTTGGAATACAGTCAAGACGTTTTCTTTAACACTATTTATCATGGGTTACTTTTTTGCATTATCTTTACAGGCAACTATCACTTTTTTACATGTGTGTATCAATGTGCTGACTTGAGCTTTGACCCTGTACTTGCAGTCTAATTCCTGGAAAATGAAGCTCCTTTTCTTTGCCGAAAGCATGTAGTTATGCATAAATAATGCATTGATTGTTGTCTTCTACGTTTTACACTCTAACAGTTTGACCTGGCAGAGGAAGTTTAAGAGTGTTTTTAAACTTTACTTTGCAGGCCTGGAGCTAAACCAATTTGTCTAAATATATACATATTTACTTCTCCCTAATTATTAACTGCGTCTGGGCTGAAATTCCATAGTGGCAGTGATGATGTGGAGGGGGTTTAGCAGTGACGCATAGTGTGCGCACATGGAGACCGAGTGTAGCGTGTGAGGACACATCTGTTCCTGAAGGTGACTCAGACCCCTCTCCGTTCTCTCCCATGGCCTTTTAAAGCCTGCTGAGGGCTCAGGCCTGTTCTCCTAGTCCCATTTTAAAAAGTTTCAGAATCCTCAAAAAGGAGGAATATTACCATTCTTTTTTTCCCTACCTTTTGGCTTAAATGTTTCCTTTCATCAGGAATCATGTCTTTAGTTATTCCCCACTTCAGTAATGTGGTATTGAAGTCTCTCTTTAGGCCAGGTTTGTCTCATACTCCCGGACTGCGTAACTTTTTTGCGTCAATGAAAGGCATTAGTTCCTGCTAGAGTGCTGAATAAAATCTAATGTTTTACTATACCTCTGTGAGACTGTATGACTGGGTTCTTTCCATTTCCTACTGTAGTGGTTACCCTATAGTTACTCTGTGGCTTCAGATATGATCTGTCCTCCACTCTACTTTGCTGTGAAATGACTCTGACTCTGCAGTTTAGGGTGCGACTGCTGGATCATACGTGCCAGAGTGAGTCACGGAGAGTCTGTAAGTCTAGTATTGTTGCCCCCTCACGACGCCCTCCTCATGGCCCTGGCCGTGTCCTTATTTCACCTCTCAACTGCAGGCAAAAAGCCATTTTAAGCCTGGTTACGCATGAGGTGATGGACAGGCCAATGTACCGCACTTACAATCCCGGCACTGAAGCTCATTTTCAGAGGTGCTGGAGGGTGAAGGAAAAGTAGACTCAATGATAGTCTGACTAAGCTGAAGTCCATTTAAGTTTCATACAACCCAACCTTGCAAAATTGTATGTTTCTGCATTTGATTGAGGCTTTCACATGAACATGTTACAGCATAAAAGACTAAGCTTAAGCTGTATGTAATCTAAAATGTCAGTGACAGGTAAAATCATTCCAAGAGCATGTCAAACAGTCACGCCTCTTTAAATGGGTGATGTGATTCTTCTCTTTAATAAGCATGTTAGGGTTTCGCTCTCCAGTGTCTGCATCTGATAAGAGTTTACCCCACTAAGTGTTGTGTAAACTCCATTATGACATGCTATAACATTCGATTTTTTTCCAGATTTTTCAGCGAAACTCTGGGACGTCAAATGTTCTGAATGCCAGAGCCGAACACATGGTGATTTTCATGCTCATGTTTCTCAGATGGAGCTCGCATGTCTCACGCTGCTCTGTTTTGAATTCATCCTGTAGGGAAATCATCCATCATTCTGGAACTCATTTGGGTTTCTTATGGCAACCCTGCCATTGCCGTAGAGATGGACTTTTTGTTTGTCGAGACATCTATATGTTCCCAGACAGATGGACTCAACAGTTGTTCTTGGCTCTGTAGTAACAGCAATACAGTGAACATGGCTTTGTTGGGACTAACAGCAGCAGCTGCCCTCGAGTAAATGACCAAAAGAAACACTAATGAGTCCTCTGGGTTGGGGTAGACCTCAAATGATGACTGCCAGACTTACAATACATGATTAACCTGCTCCAGGTTGGAGTGTACTAAGTGTACTGTGCCAACTAGTCGGTGCTGTGAAAATGTAAAAAAAAAAGTGTACTAATTATGAATGAATTAATTATGTATCATGATTACATTTTTATTATAATTATAATTACTTACCATTTTTGGTCATATTACTACTGTTCATATTTTCCCACCACAAATCGTTTCCAGTTACAGGCCAACTAATCTAAAATAGAATTTTGCATACAGTAATCAGGTTGTGTCAGTCATGTCCTTTGGCTGTGAGCCTTAAATTAGTTTAATAAACATTTGTCTTATGAGGCTGTGGTTGGGAATTGTGAACTGAAATCTATTTAAAGAAAATGACCTGTGGCAACATGGTTGGCAAATAGAAATACTGTTATCTTAAGCACTTTTAAATTAATGAAGTTATCACTAAGAATGTATTGCGCAGACTTTGAGCATCGAAGCTTAGTATGAAATATCCTGTGCTTCTCTGCAAACTCCTTCTCTGTTTCCTGCAGCTCCAGAAGAAGGACCTTGTGATGTCACTTCTGGGATTATAGTTATCTTTTTCATACTGTGGGGACTTTATTTACTTTGCACAAAACACACTTCAGTTTCTATCACCGCAGTTCCATGTTTGCGTATGCCTTACCCTCCATGCACTATACTGCACTGCACAAGTCAGGGTCTGTTTTTGAAGTCCGCGTATTGCTTTCTGTCATCCATTTTTGTTCAGCTATTTTACAGTTTATTTATTTTAAAAGCTGCACTAAGCTTTGCATAGAATTTTGTACCGCCATTATGTTACAAATTTAATACATCATTTTGCTACCTGTGAAAGGCTAAGACTTAAAAGTGAGTACTTATACAAAATAATTTCTCCAAAACACAGCATTGTTTGCTTTGTTTTCTACTTCTACTTTCTGCGAGTGAAAATTCCTCTTTCTCTACTGTGGAATAAGGATTTGAAGAATTTACTTTCAAGATATATGTGCATGTTTGTTTGTGTGTGGACAGTAATTAGAAGCATTCTTCTTTGTCTTCTCTTGAAATATCCTGCGGTTCTTTTTGTGTAAAATGTAAACGCATAGAAAAAACTGTGGAGACCTGTTGAAAACAAAAAAGTAGGGAGAGCTGGGCGCTTTTATCAGAACAATGGAACAGGAACTGATTGGAAAAATACTGACATTGTCCTTCCGTTATTCCTGGCACTGCTGGGAGAGGTTATCAAAATATGTTA
The DNA here is from genome assembly GCA_037577145.1 of Brachypetersius gabonensis. Classification (NCBI taxonomy): domain Eukaryota; kingdom Metazoa; phylum Chordata; class Actinopteri; order Characiformes; family Alestidae; genus Brachypetersius; species Brachypetersius gabonensis. The sequence goes on along the minus strand of JBBJLR010000111.1, from coordinate 33,187,452 downwards.
TTCTTAGGCCTAGTAATATGTTAATGTGGGGCTAAGGCACCGGCCTGGGTTACTTTTCTTTTGAAGTATAATTCACTTCATCTAAGGAAATGTGATTAGACTGGCTTAAGGAGTAGCAGGGGGGTGTAGTGATACAGGAAATACCTTATAGTGTTTCTGGTAAACCCGGTCAGTCAGTTGTACAAACACTCACACACACACACATGCACACAAAGCTTGTGGGTGACTGGTCTATCCTGCCTGTCCTAACATGACACATCACTGCCAAGGCCACAGTCACCGCTGAGCACAGCCAGGAAAACTGTTCACTGAAGCAGGCCATTTCCAATGGGTTTTGTCCTATTTTCCCAACAATAGGCTGTCTTACCTAATAACCCCACACACCCTGACTCCCCAGGGGTGGCTCGCTGTGCTGCAGCCGTTTTGTCACATAATCAACAAGACATCTGGGAACATGCCTGTACGATGGATGCTGGATAAACTCAGCGTTTCCAGGAAAATTGGCAAAGCTATTGTTTTTGTCTTGTTCAGTGTGAGGTTTGCTCATGGTGAGGTTTGGACAAAGAAACAAAAAGTAAGAAATCAGTCATTTTGCATTAAAGGCAAATACAAAATCACTAGACTAATGGACTAACGGAAAATACATGCATACATTTTACCTGCACTCATTAAACCCCAGGCCTGTTCTCGCTCACTTTATCCTAAATTTGGATAGTAAAGACTGAATGCATAAAAAAGAAGCATTGCTGTAGCAATGAATACATTTGCCCAGTAACACATGATAGTTAAAGCACAGTTAAATTACTGTACTGCAGTTAAAATTCCTGCGCTGTTAGTGTGTGCTGCATTGTCTGCAGGTTTTTTTATTAATGTTCATTACGAGCGAGGGCTGCAGAGCTCTTCAGGCTGTGTGGTCAGAGGACATGTGGAGGGGTATAGGTTTGTGGAAGTGAGCTTGAGTCACAGTCTGTCATTGATGTCTGGAGGGGAAGACTTTTCTCTCTTTTCCAGACAACAGCTGGGAATGACACATCTCATCAGAGGGAGTCTCCTGTCTCTTTAAAGTCTCCTTCTGATTTCCACTATAGCTTGCTATCATTATGTCTATAATTTCATTTATTTTGACATGTCCTATATTTTTCAACATTCCTAAAGTTAATTTTGTTAACAGTTGTAGGATATTATTACTATTATCTTTCTATTTTTGAGCGTCTAGCACGGCAGTCTGAGAACCTCTCTATTTTCGTGACAGCTTTATTTTTATATTGGGAAGGAAGACACATTGTCTTATGGCTGTTCCGTTTGCGTCAGTCACTGCCTGCTGCACGCTACGGTTCTGGCAATCTTTTTTCCAGACCGTATCACAGAAAAACAGAAGGAGAACAGAAATTGAGAAACAGTTCAAACAGAAGTGCACTTCCTTTCCTCATTTGCTGTATTTGGAAATGTCAATTTCATGAAAAGTGAGAAAGAGAGTGAGAATGCGAGAGAGAGAGGATTTCAACATTTTCCTTTGGTTCTGGTTTCAATGTAATTTTTTTGAACCGAAGGAACTGAATGACTCCTATGGCAGTGGAATAGTTGGGTTCAGTGTCGGTGCATATTATGTTAAAGGATGAACTGCTGTTGCTTTTGCCCCAACCAGCAAATTGTTTTAATTGTGTTTTAATTGTTACTACAAAGTCTACATAGTATAATGTAATATTAGGTATAGAATAGAGCAATATACTAGGCAATATGTAAGTCCAGGGAATTGTCTGGCTCTAGCTCAGTCCTAGGTGGGTGAATGTATGTCCCAAAGTGAAAACACTTGGGAAAAAAGAGCTTTCCAGAAGGGACAGGTTTGCTCTTTTTAGTCAGACAAAAATACTGCAAGCTCCAACATGACAATGAAACTATAGTATAGTGTTGTCAGAATAGTATTCTCAATATTCTTTGACCTATGTATTCATGTCATCAGTGCAACTACTAAAATCAGGGAACATCCCTAGAAGCATTACCCTCGAAGCCTCAGAAACATGGGCGCTGGGGACATGTCCACCCCGACACTCCAAAATCATTCATTTCGCCCCCCACCACTTTTTGTCTCCCAAGGCATAGAGTTCTGCTCACACTCCCCCTTCCCCTTAACGCAGGACAGCAGCAGAGATGTAGAGTGATACGCCCCCCCTCCCCTCCCATTAAAAATGCCTCTGGCACCCATGCACAGAAGTCCTTACCATAGCTCTGGACACGCAATCATATGTGTATGTGGGTACTGGAGCACGTGCATGTGTCCATGTGGTTGTGAATGTGTAACAAACATTGTGTCAATGTTTGTTGAGGGGGAGGGGCCTAGGTGTTGACTTCGTGAGGAATGCTCTGGCAGCAGATAAAAAAGTATTGATTAGATCTGACAGAGGAAAACACTGTGTGTAAATAGACTCAGTCCACACAGTCCAGGCCTAGATCCTGTAATGGATCAGATCACTGAGGCATGTCAGTCAACTCTGATGGCATGTTTGATTTGAAACCAGGGAGTTCCATGATTTAAGCATGTTAAGCAGATTATCCGTTCCTGGTTGCATTCCTCAAAATGTCTTGCACATTCTTACTTCCATGCATGAGTAGGGCTGGAGGATGTTAAACTGCGTCATATGACAGTATGCCAGACAATATGTATCTGAGCATATCCTGGACATTGTCAGTACTTAAACAACAATGACTAACCATGAATATCTTGGGTAATGGAATGAGGTAAGATAGGAGCTGGAAAAGAAGAGACGTACACTGCCAGTGTTTCTTTAGAGCATAAATAATCCTATTTAACTGGATTTAGTGCAGCGCAGTGCATGCAATGTTGTATTTTTTAATTGCATTTTTTAAAGTGGTTCCGCTGGTGCATTCTGTTTATGGGGATGGTGGTGGCCTAGTGGTAGGATACTTGCCTCCGGACCAAAAAGTCACAGGTTCGAATCCTACCTCCACCACTGGGTCCCTGAGCAAGACCCTTAACCCCAAGTTGCTCCAGGGAGACTGTCCCCTGTAGTTAGAGAATGGAAGTCGCTTTGGATAAAAGCGTCTGATAAATGCCATAAATGTAAATATCAAATCAGAAAAACTACATATAATGGTGCATGTTCTATATTTTGAAATCATATTAGATGAGATATCATAATGTTCTCTTTTCTGCATATATATTCACATTCAAGTGTATTGCACACATTATAGCTAATGTTGATGTATATGTGTCGGTTTCTCTTATCACATTTTCATAGAAACAGTGTGTGTATGACCAGGAAAAATGATGAATCATAATGCATATCTTTGTGCCCATCAAAAAATGCAATAAAAGTCATCATACAGTCTTCAGCTTTTCTATTTATTTCCAAAGAACGTCATAGAAATGTTTGAGTCAGAGTACTCAGAAAGCAGTTTGAATGAGAATGTCCCATGTCTAAATATCAGTTATCGATTGAGGTGGTCACACAGTCATATTAATAGACGTGCGTGTCCATGTCTATGACTAATGAATATCTGTTTTAAACGTAATCACAAATTTAACTTTGATAACACATTAAACCTCACGTTGTCACACAGATAAGTGAGAGTGACTAACCAGTCCTCTCTCTCTTATACTGTATATCTTTTCTTATATATTTATAAAAAAAACCCGTTTTAACTGTTACTTGTGTATTAACCTCCGACTTTCTCTTTGTCCGGGTTCGTTAACTTAGCTAGCAGTAACTTGTATAGCTTTACAGGTAAGAAGAACAGATGTGGTCTACTAAAGCACTGATGTACATTGCTCTGGATAAGAGTGTCTGCTAAGCGTAAACAACATATAACCTGGATAAACAGATCTTAGTGGTTTCTGTCCAATAAATGTCCCCAACCATTTAAAAAGCTTGAATACGGAATGTTCATCAATTTCATATGGAGAATGTTATGTGATGTATATGTTCAGTGATATACATCTGTAAGTCATTTGCGTGAGTTGCTGCCTTGAATACAGCAGTGATGTTCCACAGTGGTGTCGGCTGCACACATCATGGCCAACCACCATTTACAATGGCTAACATAAAAGGAGCCGAAAATTCAGTGGAATTTCAGAAGCACTGCTACATCAACAGGCTACTTCTTAGGAACCTTTAAATAGTACTGAAACATACGCACTTCCTTTCAATCTTGCTAACACCCTTTTGATTCAAGTGCATTTTTGTAATTGGTTAATTTCTTTTTAGCATATGATCAAAGTTATTCATTTGAGATGACTATAAAAGTTAAAGGAATGCTGTTTTGCCTTTCAGCTTAATAAACAAATACTGCTGAGTGTGTATTGATACATCAGCTATAGGTTTTATTGTGAAAATTTATGCAATTTAAAAAATAATCAAAATCTAGTATCAAATTGTTTTATAGCCAATGAACAATGCAGCAATGATAAATGTCAACATTTTCAGTGTTGGATCACATCAATAATCCAGTACAGAGTTACAGAGAAAGCCATAACACCATGCAGGGGTTTAAATCCATATGCAAATTATCCCATGCAAAGTTTAGGAATTTAATATCAAAAGCCCTACAGTGCACCTACTACCTTAAATTAGAGTAAGGATTAAATTTGATATTTAAATGTCATATGAATACAGCATCAGCATAAGATATGTTCATATATTTTAATATATTTTAAGACATTAAACTGTGTAAACACAGTCTCTTCCAACAAACTATCAAGCATTCCTGTAAGGAGCCATTACATATATCTAGGAAGCAGCACATTCTGTTGTGGCTTCTCCATTTTCAGGAAATATGAGGGTTTAAATGCGGCCTAAACCAAGTTTTTCTTTAAGCTGTAAATGTGGGTTGTGGTCACTGTTATATGAATATCTTTGGTAATGGGATAGCGAAAAAATGAGGTCAAATATCAGCGTGAACAGAAAAGATGCTCACTGCCCATGTTCATGTTCCAGTAAGCTGACGCTCCACCACCGCCACCACCACAGAACCAAAGGTGAAACAGAAGTCAAACAAAACTACCAGCCAGTTCATCTCTACTGGATGTCCATCTCTCTTTCTTTTATTTTATTTCTAACACCATCTAGCATCTAAATCAAATTTCTTTTATCTCACACCCTCATGTTCCTCTGGAGCATCTATGCATCACACACACACTACCTTGTGTGAGATTTCTTCGAAAAACTCCTTCCACCCACATGTACCCTTCAACCTCTAGCCCTCTTCTCTGCAAAAAATGCACAGCTTAAGACAAAGCCGTGTGCGTGCATGTGAGTGTGTGTGTGTGTGTGTGGGTGTGTGTGTGTCTGTGTGTGTGCATGCGTGTGCGTGCGTCTGTCTGCACACATTTGCACTTCATTTCTTGGTACAGCCAATATGTATGTGTGTGTGTGTGTGTGTGTGTGTGTGTGTGTGTGTGTGTGTGTGTGTGTGTGTGTGTTTTGTTTTGCTGGTGTTGTAGGTGTGTGCGGTGAGTGGTTTGATGTTTATGTGTGTGAGGAGCGTTACTGAAATGTTCAGGTGTCACCTTTATTCCTTTTTATGCAGCACACAGGAAGCCCCTCATCTCTCTGGTTTCCTGTCCGCTCAAGTAGAAAACTCTGCATTTGCTTGTTCTCTCTTTCTTTACGTTTCTCACCTCTGCTTTTCTTTTTTTGTTCTCTGTCTCTTGGTTAACGCAGCTTTTTTTTTTCCCCGAATCTGGTCTTCGATGTCGCCAGCAGTTGGCACTGATGACTCAAGCTATCTTACATCTTCCTATCACTTATCTTTTTATGTCACTTAATGACATGTCATGCTAGTGCACTTCTGACTCCTTCTGCACAAAGTGAGGGAAACAGAATAGATGGGAATCAGTGGGAGCTGGTAAAAACGCACAGTATTAAGATCCATTATAAAGCATTGCCACTATTGTGCATGCACTTTCTCAGCTGTGCTAGTTCAAAGGGTGCTTCTGAAGCCCCCGGGGGTTGCTCAGATTCCCTGTTTCTCCATCAATGTGAGGGTCACATGAGTTTTATAGCTCACTGCTAAGAGCTCATGTGCTGCATGTGTGCGTTTTCTGTCTGGAGATGTTTGCTCACTGTCTTTTGATTAACTTCTCTCCTTTTAGTTCGCTGGCAACAGTTAGTCATTTTACTCTGCACAACAAAGGGCAGCGAAGGGTCTAAAAGTGGCTGAATAATTTGAATAATGCTCCTATCATTAGGAGCATTATTCAAATTATGCTTCATTAATGCACTTGATTTCATTAATGCACACTGTTAGGTGAGCCATTTATCAAATGCGAAGTACCGTTGAGTGGTCACATTGTGTCTGCAAAGAAAAGGCGTCCTGTTGTCAGAACATTGTTCAAAACAAAGAGAGAAGAAAGCAGGGAGAAGGGAAAAAAAAAAGAGCGGTAAGGAGGGGGGAAATGAGTTCTTACAGTAAAGGAACGTGAGTTTGAGCATGAGCTCCCGCTCTGCACCTCCCCTTCCTGCCTGTGTCCTCTCTCTCTCTCTCTCTCGCTCTCTCTCTCTTAAACACATACACACACACAAATACACACACACTTAAGTTCTCAAACACATGCACTACCCCCTCTTTTATTCTCTCTCTCCCTATCTTTTATTTGGTCTATTCTCTTGTGCGCGCGCGCACACACACACACACACACACACACA
>JBBJLR010000111.1:33142128-33163437 GCA_037577145.1 Brachypetersius gabonensis | reverse complement strand
GTCTGGTTTAGAATAAAGAAGAGAATGATGTGTTGAGAATAATGTGTTGAGTGAGTTTGTACCAGATCAGAATCTCCAAACCAGGGGAGGGCTGTGTGGCCACTGGGAATTCTAGCCCAACAGTACTCTAGCACATATTCAATCTGGCTTCAGTTATCAGGGATATTGTCTGTTGCAATTGGCAGATCATCATAAACATGCGTTTTATTATGAACACAGTGGGACTTGGTTTGTGTACCAATCAATTGACAGAAAGGAACCTTGACTCATGTCCTCTGTCATGTTTTATTTATTTGTTCTTGGGGTGGCTACAGCCTGTGCAGGGTCATGGTTTCTTGTATGGTAGTTTAAGAAGTACCTCCTTCCTTTTGTTTTCACAGTTAGAAATTGAAATCTAATTGTACTCGTGTGGTGAGAGTGGGTTCTTTCGAGAAAAACATGTCTGGGATTGAGCTGTGGCGAACTCAGGATGACCTTGGTGCTTGGCAGTGGATCTGAGTAGGGTTGTAGAGTTAGACTTCATACTGGCTCTCATAGGTCATGCTATTGCCTTCCTGTCATCTGAGCGTTGTAGTATTTGGCACTGACTTTACTCTGTTTTTAAGTAGCTGTGTTGTGCTGCTCAAAAGTGTTGCTGTAAGAGATAATGGGAATATCAAGTGTCAATAGAAAAATGAATATTGTTACTACTTGTTTAGCCCCCAAAGCCTGTAAACATTGTGTACTGACTTCTCAGACTGAGCATGAACTTTGGAAGAATCTGATGCAAGTTAGCAAAATGTTGCCAGATGTTGTCTAATACTGCATTTCCATATTGAAATGACATTTGTAGTATTTGAAGTTTGTTATCCAGTGTTTTCCTTTTGCCTCACTGACATTCTTTCTAACCACTGTCATTATACCAGATGCCAGTGTGGTTTTAAAATTTGTTAGATATTCAGCTTTGTATTAGAGGAAAACTATTCTTTTGTGTCTGTTTTCAGAGTGGAATCACACTTTAGCAAGAGGATGAAGTCATTATGTCTTCAAATGCTGACAATCTTTTACTGGAGGTAGATTAAGATGAATGTGTTTTTGTTGTCTTTTGACAAATTTCTTTAAGTCCTCTAACAGGGCCTAATTATTTAACTTGGCGCAGTTATATAACTATTCAGTCATCTTCTAATTAGCTTACGTTTGTTTATATTTTGACATGTCTTGGCAAAATGCAAATCTAGAATTTTCTCCATCTGCGTTGCCGTCATCCGAATGAGGTGAAATAGGAACGAAAACTTAGATCACCTCACAGGAAATTGATGAAATATATTAACCAGAAATGATCTCATGGTGGCTCATTCTTTCTGGCACACATGCAAACCTTTACAGTTGCTTTTCCTCATTTATGTCATAAGGGGCAGATATTTGTTCGTTGGAGGAAGAGAAACTACATAACAATTTTCCCTTTTGTGCAGGATTTATTGCTCTTGTTTTTGAAATATGAAGTTTTTTGTATGTTTGGCCATACTGTGACGACGGGGTCAGAGCGTTCCCGAAACAGCAGATCTGGTTCCTGTTATGTTTATCACCTACCAAAAGTGGTCCAAGGAAGGACAACCAGTAAACTGGTGATGGGGTCAAGGGTCCCTAAGGTTCACCTTTTCGCATTGGGGAACAGAGACTAGCCTGTGTTTTTGGATCCCACAGATATGTGCTGTACCGCAAACTGCTGAAAATGCTTGCGGTGATAGACTAAGTAGCCACAGACTGATCAGTCCTGCCTGGGCTAAAGATGACACCAAGATACACCCTGGAAGAAGGTTAGCCAGCACAGGCAATATTTTGCTGAAAAAGCTTCTTCGGAGGATCCTGTCATTTACTCTGATCTAGAACATTTGCCTAAACGTTGTTGCAAACAAGTACACCCCTTCAGGGCAGCTGTATTGCCTAATGGCAGTGGCCTCTTTCCGCAGGATAATGTGTGGAACACGCAGGTTTGTGGAACATAAAGAGTTCAAGCTATTCACTTGACCTCCAAATTCCACAGGTCTAAACCTGATCGATCTGTGGCATGTGCTGGACAAACTGGTCTGATCCTTTAAGAGAACACCTGGCAGATATCTGCTGCTAACACCTTGATGCCTGATTGGTACCAACTGTTTTTAATGTTATTTTTAATGTTGGGTTTTAATTTTAGGGCTGGTTGATGTATAGTAAGAAGAAAAGGGTCAATAACAAATTGGAATGACAAATGCAGGCAAAAAAGCCTAAAAATTCATTAAAACAACCTTTACATTTGTATTTTCTTCATGATTTCTTCATGATACTTTTGGGGCATTTACAAATCAGTCAAAAAAGTCCTATATTTTGCATACAATTAATGTGTTGGTACACATTAATTGCCAATTTGCTTAGAACAAACACGGTGTAATATAGTTGTTTTTCTTCACAAAGCTTTGGGGTTTTTGTTTATATTGGCGGTGATTTCTTTAGTGAGTTTTAAGAGAGAAGTTGATGTGGTTTTTCAGATTCAACATAAAAAAAAGCCTGGTTATGTTTTGTTCCATGATTATCTTATGCGACAGTAAATTTGATACATTTGTCAGCACTTGAAATGTGTTCATTGGCAAATGAGTTCCAATTGGAAAACAAGCACGGCATTCAGCCGCTTCCATGTTATTTGTCACAGTTTTCTGTTTTGTCTAGAGGCCTAGAAGTGTATATGATATAGTGATTTTAGCGATACACATTTCCTGGTAACACAACCGAACATTGTACAATGCTGTTAGCCACCTATGGGTTATCTGCAGTGGCGGGGGTGGGGGGGTGGAGAATGTACAGACACACTGCTTTACATATGTGTAACAAACACTAATGTGGTCTGAGGGGTGGTTTGTTCAGGTCTGAGAGTTGTCACCTACCACCTGAAAAGGTTAAGCCTGTTTAAAAGAAACAGCATAACATTTGAAGGGGGAACATGCTGAAGGAAACTGAAGGGAGCTTTGGCAAGAGAAAGAATAAAATTTATATTCCTTTTTTTTTTACTTCTGACTTTGCCTTCTATGTACTTTCTAGTACTAGCCTGTTCAAGTCACGAGACAGTTCTCATGTTTATCATCACGGGGCGTCAGGATTCTGGAAGAGTGAAAGGCCCTGAACCAAGCATAATTTCACGTTTTTGTGTTTTACTATGGCATTTTCATTAAACTAAAACTTTTTTTGGGGGGTGGGGGGGGGGTGAACTAATTTATGATTAAGACAAAGTAGTTATTTATGATTTTCCTGAAAAACATCAGTATTTGCTCACACTAAGATGTTTAAAAAGTAATAATTATTAGTTATTAAATTCATCACTAAAAAGTAATGCATTATTAGCAAATACATTGATCATTTTTCCTTTTAAACACATTCCATGTGGAAAGCCCTACAGCATAATGCTTTATTTTGTATTCCTCTCACTGCAGGTCTTCCCTGCTGCTCTTGGCTCCTCTCCTGGCAGAGGCAGACCCCACACTAACCTCCTCCAGACCTCCAGGCTCAACTGGAGCGGGTCTTCACTCTCAGTTCCGCTGGATCGCTGACCATGTGCCAGCCTTCAGGGTGCCCGGGGGCCGCATTCATATCCTGCACTCCCCTGATGAGTTCTATCAGGCTATGAAGGTGTGTGCGTGCAGTAACCTGAAGATCATGTTTTTATTTATTTGTTGAACTTTCATGCATGAAATGTCATAGTCATAGTATGTCATAGTATGTCATAGTGTCAGTGTTGAGCTACTAAAATCTGCTCCACCTGAAATGTAGTTGCATGACCAGTAGTTCAGAGTTTGCCTGAGGTTCCTCATTCAGGTTTAAAAAGAATGTAAGTGTTTCATTTCCTGGTCTAGAAAGGTACTGAGTTAAGAGGCACTGGATTCAGCTGGAAACCCAGGTGTGGCCATTCCCTGCAATGAGGATTTTACCTTAAATACTTTGAGCGAGTGACTCGATCAAGACCGCTGAGATCTAGATCAGAAAGGAAGTCAAATGGTTCAGTTAATTCAATTAAAACACTGATTAGCCACTGATCATCGCCTGATGCTGTGTGTGGTGCAGCATATTGTCACAACCACTGCCTGCAGGGCATCAAAAAGACAGGAGAAATGATGTGCAATAAATTCAATGATGTTGTATTATGAAGACTGCCTTTATTTATAAAGCAGTGTTTGGCCAACATTCAGCATGAATTATTCTTTCTGCTACTGGTGTGCTAAGAGTTGAATGCAGAACAGTCTGTCAGTGATATGACTAAGAGTTAATCCTGTTGGCTGTTTCAATTCCAAACCAACAATTACTCTTCCTTTTACTGGCAAGTCTGATATAACTGGCTTCTTACTAATCACATGGCTAATCATTCTCTGGTATTTTGCCCTTTTACATACAACTATAATACATTGTCATTCCTGTCTTCACATCATTCTGGTTTCTGTATCGGTCTTTCTCCAGGTTAGAAGCGACTGACTTTTACCATTTCAATTACTGTAATTACGCACCTTGTGTTGTACATGGTTCTATGCACTAGAATTGGGTTGTTACGTCATACTGCACTTAGTTGGGAAAGCATTGATTGATTGGAAATGTTAGCTGATCCTGAGACCCCACTCTGCTACAGAGTGACGCACTTTCATTGCAGCTTTCGGGATCCCAGACTCTGCATGCTGCAATTAGAACGGTGAAAGAGCCTCTACCCTTTTCTTTCCAAAGCATTATGTGATTGCCGATGAGAATTTTGTATTTGATAGAACAGATAATACAAGCTTTAGGCATCTGTGGCATGTGGCAGGCACTTTTTAGGGTTAAACACGTTACATATTATTTGTGGGATGGAGTTGTCAGTATACAATATAGAATCTGCTTCTTGTGGGGTAGTGCTGTCACTATTTATCATGTTAGAATGCAACAAATGAATGTATTTAAATAACCAGTTTCTTTAAAAATGACTAGCTGCACATTCAGTTTCAAATCAGATAATGTTGCAGCACCATCTCAGATTTTTCACAAGTCTAGTCTGTATCATGAACAGGCCCCAAAACCAAAGCCTTTGAAACATTTCCGTTAAAATGTTTTCATGTTTTTCAGCCCTCAGTAACATCAGGAAAGTCATGTTTGAGCAGTAATATCTTGACAAGTACTATTTCTAGCCTCACCAAGCTTTGTAGGATGGGGTATGCTCATGTTTTCTGTATGTCAAGCCCATGAACAGGCCTTAGATTTCGGGGAAAAAAAAATAAAAAAATCCTAAATGGGAGGGATCCCGAGGGTACTATAAACCCACATTTTTGGTCATTGATTTTTTATGAAAATACTATATTTTATTAAAACTCTGCCAGTATTGGAGGTCTCTACCACCAGTGGACAGAGGCGTGTGTGTTCATTTTCATACAAAATTGAGTGTGGGGTAGGATCCTCAAATAACTGTGGACAATGCTTAAGGTAGAATTATTAAGAGGATGAAGTGCCAGTGCTCTGCCTGTGTACTTAGACAGAGAGAAAGAGATTTTGAGAGAGATTTGCAGTAAAAGTCCATTTCAGAATTACATGTTTTTGGATCTAGTGTCTCAGCGGATACTGAATTGCTGTCTCATATGAATTGTAAGAAGTAAATGATGAATATGTTGCTAGTATGTTCACTGGAATAAATGGCAGTTGAGATGGTAATTGTGTCTGTGGCAAGGTCCTGAATATTGACAATAAGTTTAGTAAGTGAATAAAACTAATGTATAAATGCTTGGTATGTCCTAAATGGCCTGCTCAAGTATCTGTGGATGTATCAAAATGTTTACATAAAAGGTTGGGTGCAATGTCCATGTTAGAAAGTGAAACCTTTAATTGTGCTGATGAACATACTGAACATGTCCACACAGTGAAATTATCTCTATCTGCCCATACATGCACTTTAGAAGCAAAACATGTTTTCATGTTACGCTTGTTCGTTCTAGTCTCCAAAATGTATTGCGCAAGGTTTGAGGCCATTATTGGGTAAATACATTATATGGCCAAAAATATGTGGACACCTTCACATCTCAGTACAAAAACCTGGAGATTAATGAATGCATTCTATGGTTAAATGTTTTTGTGTTCTCTCGTTATGTAATATGCTACACTGCACGTCCTTTTTTAATCGAAAGCAATTGTTATAATTTCATTCATTTTTATTATGTTGTTCTCTTTGTGTGGGATTTACAATTTAAACACTCTATTGAATATTACACATCAGATCAGTTAATGTTTTTTTTCTTTAATGAAGCCGATATAGTAAAGAATACTTATACATACAGATAATAGGGAAGACGTATGCATTATTTTCTTCCTTATAATTTCATGTACATAATTGGTGGTAGAGACCTCTAATTATTTAGACAATCAATAAAAGATTGTATCTGAAGAAAAAAATATTGTTTATCACATGGATTAAAAAGGAATGCATGAATGAATCACGGAATATAAATAACCTGTTTATTTAAAAGTGACTTTAAAACCCTAAATACTATTCTTGTTGCTCTCAAAATCACATTTTTTCCATGTCTAGGGCCTTATAGGTCTTATTAATAGACATGAAGTACAAGCTGTCAGTGGTTATAGGAATAACAGGATTCAAATGTCCAAGAATAGCATCCCAGATAAGGCATTTTTGAACATGGAAAAAAAATTAAGGGCCAAAATAAATGTTGAAACAACATTAACCTTTCAAAGACGCCAAGTTTAATCGAGGAATCCTAAGGGTCCTAATTTAGGTAAATATTAGGATTTTTTCATAAAGTCAAATATGAATAAAAAGTTATGCAAGTCTCTGATATGTTTGATGAATGTAATACTGGTGGATCTCTTAGATCTGCAGGAGCTGCTGAACATGGTGAAATGGTGTTTAGTCTCTATGCAACTTGTTGTGGCAACAAACTGCCCATCAGTATCAGACCTGCACCAACTGTAGCTTTAAAAAGCTCTTCTACCTTTTGTATTTCTGCATTTCTATTGCACTTTCAATTTTCTTTCAGTAATTTTCTATGTATTCTTTTATTTCTTCCATTTTTATTGTGCATTCTATTTCTGTAAAGCACATCTTTTGTGTATGATAATGTGCTACGTAAATGAACTTTAATTCAGGTGAGGGAAAGTGTAATGATCCAAATGCAGCATCATTCATTCATGTTCTGGCTTACAACCTTTTTAGTTGGTTCCCTCTATCCACAACACTGTCTAGAGCGCTGAATGGTAAGCCAGACCAGTGCATGAAACATTAGAAGGCTGTTTGCACTTGTGGTGTCTGAGAAATGTAGCCACTGAATGGTCACTGCTTTAGTCTCTGGAATGTACAGGTAGTCATATTTTCTAAAGATGTAGAAGTCGCTACACACCCAAAATATGGCGGTGTCTGAATTCTAGCGGTAGAGTGTCAGTCAGTCACAGTCGTAGCGTCATTCTGTCGTTGTGGGTTGTATTTTCATATGCGTATTTCGTTTTTCATGTTAATCATATTATTTATTTGTTTATCCAGGCGCGAATCAAGACAGCCAAGAGAAGAGTGGTGATGGCATCCTTGTATCTTGGCACTGGACCACTAGAGCAGGATCTTGTATGTTTCCACGTTGTACCTGTTGTTCAAATAAAACTGGAATTGTTGATAGGAGTTGCTAAATAAGGAACTGCTGTTTAATTATATTTGCAGCCAGTTGCTCTCCACTTTGAACATTAGTGGTAATTTTCTCCTGTGCTTACTTTGCAGGTTAATTGCATGGAAGAAGCACTTAAGCGCTCTCAGGAAGAGGCTTCTGCTGATTTACAAGTGTCCATACTACTAGACTACACCAGAGGATCACGAGGTTAGTGGGCTTCTCCTGTCGCTCCCTCTGATCTTCTTACCTTTTCTCACTTGCTCCTGCCAAATCTTACCCTCACTTTTTGCCTATTTAAAACACAATTGCTCATTGCTACAACATGTGATTAAATTCTTGAGGAGTGATAAGGAATGAAGCACTCAAGGGGAAACCCACAGTTTCCTTCCTCCTTTCTGTGGAATGACTGAGGTGCACAGCTAATAGTGTGGTATGTCTGAATAAGCAGTGAAATACTACAAACACACACCCATACAATCACTCATCACCTGCCTGTCGGACCAATCTGACCATCACAACTGATGACCCAAACACATTAAGAACGAGAGAAACTCCACTAATGAAGTCTTGAGGAAGAAACTCCTGTTAATTAAACACCATTCCAGGTCGATTCCTCATGAATCTGATTGAAAAAATGCCAAGAGTGTGCAAAGCTGTCATCAGAGCTATAGGTGATGTTTTCAATATTAATCTACAATGTAGCTAATAATAAAACCAAAGGAAATTGTTGAATGAGGAGGTGTGTCCAAACATGGTAGTGTACATGTTTTGTTTTTTTTTAATGGTTCTGGGCTATGTGTGTATTTGTGTCTTCTCCAGGAAAGAACAATTCTCGGACGATGCTTTTGCCACTGCTTCAGCGTTTCCCAGAGCAAATGAGAGTGTGTCTATATCACACTCCAGACCTGCGTGGTCTGCTGCGCCTTTTAGTTCCAGAGCGCTTCAACGAGACCATTGGCGTGCAGCATATCAAAGCTTACCTGTTTGACGACAGTCTAATCATCAGTGGGTATGGATAACACGCACTAATGCAAATACTTACAGTTCTGGTATTATGTAAAGCTCATGCAAATGCCGGTATGTTGAAATTTAGTATGTTTGCTTCATTTGACCTTTGAAGGTTGCACATTTTTACCTTGAATGTACTTCGCAAAACAGTCCATCAGATATGAATTCTGACACCTATACACCCCTACCTGCGAACACCGAAACCACTCACTAGTGTAGGAGTAATAATGAATGGGTAAAGGGTCTGGTAGCATGGGGTGACCATCTGTACACTTTTCTGTTGCAGTGCAAATCTTAGTGATTCGTACTTCACGAACCGCCAGGATCGATATGTGCTGTTGGAGGATTGCAGAGAAGTGGCTGATTTCTTTGCAGAGCTGGTGCGAGCTGTGAGTGACGTGTCCCTGCAGCTGGAGCCTGATGACAGTGTTCTCATGAAGGAGGGAATGGTGCACCCATATAAAGGCAAGTGGAAGCATCCATGGAATGTAATCAGTATAACTGCATTTCTAAGAAAGGTTAAAGGAGTTGTTTAGTGAAAAATGAAACTACGAAAAATATTCATTTTAAAATGTAACTATTCAGCTAGTGGTGCTCATTTCTTTTTAACTTTTTACTATCCCTGCTTTTGACTTGGCTCAGAAGTTGGAGTTATGTAATTTTTGACTTCCATAGGTTCTACAAGCTCCAGAGCTGGAGGGCCTGTGTCCAGCACAGTTTGATGGTTCTCCTCCTGAAACACATTCACTAAACCTGACAATGAACTGGTGAGGTGAACCAGGTGTTTCTCAGCAGAGAAATCACCAAAACGTACTGGACCACGGCCCTCCAGGACTAGAGTTTGACACCCCAGTTCTACAAAGTCAGAGGGGAAGCACTGCAGTCCAGGGAAGCGAGTATTGTTATCAGGAAACTAGTCAGTTATATGAGCGATACTGGAAAGTTCATGATGTAGCTAAGTTCTTCTAATGTCTCTGTATTTGATCTAAAAGCAAATATCATCTGAAGTGGGGCTTTATTTCTGCTGACTACACACACACCATCAACTGCTTTGGGTTGAGAACACCATCCCAACTTTCCAAGCAGGAATTCCTAAGATAGAAATTACTTTCATTTTTCTTTATTTGAGGCCAGAAACTCCAATTTACAAGCTCTAGTTAAATTCAGTGAAAAAGGACTTCAAGATGGCTGTTACTGCTTTTTAAGTACTTTGTATAAAGGTAACAGTATATTATTCATGATCTTGAGCATCTCTATTTAAGGTAATAAACTGGATGCAGCTAATTGATGCTTTGAGCAAGTCTGATCACCTAGACATTGCATTTGGCTGGTGCTGCTCAGTGCAGTATGAGGTTCCATTAGTCTTAGCCTCGTGGCTCCAGTGTGAAAAGACGCAGGCTTGGATCCTAGCGATTCCTGATCAACTACATATGGTGTAAGAGGAAAATGTCATTTGCAAAATTAGATTTCTTTTGCCAAAGTTGTGTAAAGTAGGTTGTTAAGCCAGTGATTCATGGGTCATTCTTCTGTTTATTTTCTGTTTGAGGAAGCCCGCATAGGATTGACAGTTCACACAGTCGGAAAGGGCTTTTGGATTGTTTTCTCTGAGGGGTAATACATCATGACACATATTTTTTCTTCTCCTATGGTAATGTTTGAGTGACATAAAGCTTCATCCATGGGGCACTTGCCCTTTTTTAAACTTTCACTATTGCTTCATGTTCCCTGCCTGTGCCAGTCGGTCTCTGGCAGGCTCCAGAGATGTTGGTAGTGGCGGAGGCAGAGGCAGCAGTGCCCTGGTTGATCTATGGCTGGTGTGTCTTACATTCAGACTGCTCCCTGGGCTCAGAGAGGAGCACAGACGAGTGAATGAGTGATTACGCTCACTCCGTAAAGCCATATCCGTAACCCAAGCGCTGCCAGTGAGAAGCCAGCGCCGGACCATGACATAACCACTCCAGAACGGGACCACAGTTTGTCACAGATCCCAGAAATAGAGTGATGATGTTACCTTGCTAGTGGTAAATGATCAGCAAAGGGTGGAACTAAGGGAAGGTGCAGTGGATAGAAAGGATGCAAAGGAGTGAGCAAGGCTGTGCTGGAGTCTGCTGAGAAAGTGATTATGCCAAGAAGAAACGGGCTCATGTCCAGGAAGTGATACCAATAAATCTAGGATAAGTGTGACTAGTAAGTGTCTGTGGACTCCAAAGCTGCTGAATTGTTCTCAAAGTATCGGAGGCTGTGTGTGTGTTTCTCTGCAAATAAGAAAAAATTGTACTTTGTTGCAATGTTGAATTTTATTCTCTGTAGATTATGTCGTTCACTTAGACCAGGGGTCACCAACGTGGTGCCCTCAAGGACCACATGAGTAGCCTGCAGATCTAAAAATAGCACAACTCACCAGCGAGTAACATTTAATCTGATCCTGTTGTTGTTCTTTAATCACATTTGAATTTCTATTTGAAAATGACCATCTTAAACACATTTAAAACAAACTCAGTTCTAGTGTATCAAACTGGTAGCCCTTTGTGTGGCTCAGTACCCGTGAAGTAGCTCTCAGTTTCAAAAAGGTTAGTGACCCCTGATTTAGACAATTATCAGGACAGCTGTGGCTGTGAACTTAATCTGTGATCCAGATTTACAGCTCCCAGCAGATGGCAAAATTTTTGATGGTATTAGATTATTAGTTAGTTATCAGGTTATTGTTACTGGCCCAGA
Organism: Brachypetersius gabonensis; assembly: GCA_037577145.1. Taxonomy (NCBI): domain Eukaryota; kingdom Metazoa; phylum Chordata; class Actinopteri; order Characiformes; family Alestidae; genus Brachypetersius; species Brachypetersius gabonensis. Next base: position 33,152,086 of record JBBJLR010000111.1, on the reverse strand, counting down.
AATTTCATACCAGTGCATGATCTTCTCTATGGCTTATGTATTGTTGGGTTGGGTATTGGCCAATTATTATTTGACCTTTGTTGTATAGATGCTCTGACTGCAGTATCTTGGTTAAATAGTTGACTCTTATTTAAGCTGTTTTTCAGGTAAGAAACAGTTGTGGACTTCTTAAGCACTGATGTACGTCGCTCTGGATAAGAGCGTCAGCCAAATGCCATAAATGTAAATGATCATTTTCATTCTCTCTAAAGCCCTCACACCTTCTCATTAAACAAATTACACAGAGGAGTGATAAAGGGGGAGTGTGCAAGCTCTCCTTCCACTAAACTGGAACTGGATGACCCATTGAGAAGCCCGTCTGCTGAGTCTGCACTTCACCGCCTGTGTAGCACCAGTAATCGGATCCTCCTGCCTGTCGGTAAGAGTGGCTGAACTCCACGGCCCTCTTAACTGGATGTGTTTGGTCCTCAGAGGCCTCAGAGGCTTGGGGTTGCTGGTGTTCTGCCTGTGGGGAAAGCCCCTGTCTTTGCCATCAAAGCATGACTTGTTTGCTCCACACATATTTGTGGCTTCCATTCCTTTCTATGGTCGGCAAACAGTCTTCGGATTAGCCACTCGATTCTTAACATTTCCTCATTGTGCAGTGCACAACCCAACTGGCCCCGGATCAGGAGGGTTTGTCCATACGTTGCAAACACACAGCGCTTTTGTCCTGAAACTAATTCATTATTTACAGATTGCATCTCTTTCTATGACTCACCATGGCACATTATGTCTAGTAGAGGCGCCAGGCTTTGACAGAGCGCCTTTCCAGACGGTCAGCAGTTATTGACCCGCGTCTCTGAGGTTTGGATCATGCATTTGCGAGATCCTTATATGTACGCAGTCCTCTCTGAGAGACACAGAGCACATATTAACTGAAAAAAAAATACTAGTGGCAATCCTGTTAAATACATATACGGGAACCTCCCGTTTTTATGCAGTTCAGCAATCACGACTTCCGTCTATTGCCAATTTTTTTGAGAACCGAACTAATTGTGGATCTGCAGATATCCTTTGCATTTTTTTTGCTTTTGTGATGTCTGGGCCTTGTCTGCCACGCCCCGTCATCCTCATACTGGGCTATTTATGTTTGAGGGTGGTGGTGCTGCGCCCAAACATAAACAACCAGCACGAGGATGAGGGTGCTTCACAGATGAGGCCCAGGCATCATGTTCAGCTGTACTCAGAGACGGAAGGTTTGAAAGTAGCCAATCTGAGAACATTGTTTATTTCTCATCGCTGCTGATTGGCTGCTGCCCTGTGACGCATCTCTGAATGAGTCAGTCCGTAACTTCCCCCTTGGAGCGACTCGAGTGTTCTTAAAGCCCTGTATTTTTATTACTGTAAATTAAATGAATTTGTTAGTGTATTAACCTGTGCATGAAAGAAAATGTGCATGCATGAATTACAGTACAGTCTATACAGGGGTAACATGGGTATTTTACATTCTAGCACTGCAGGAGTTTAGTGTACACAGTACGAATACAGGTTTACCTTTATAAGGGTAATGTATTAGGCCGAGTTTAAACTGAAAGTGTTTTGGGAGCATATTTGGGGGAATATTTAGGGTTTACACTGTAACAATGTTTTTTTCACTATACACGGGGGCTCTTGGTTTACTGTACCTACGTCAGTAGTAAATTAGGCTGATATTTTTTTCTTCCTCATGACTGCTGCCTTTAAATTACGCAAAGGGTGATGCATATGTCAGTGGCAATGAAGTGATAGTTTGGTGAAAAATCTTATATTTCTCTCATACCTCAAAAAGGTATACCACTCAAAGTATACCACTTAAAAATTCCATTAGAGCTACAAAGCTAACGGTGGTAAGTTATTATGCTAAACTGCCGGACACAACCATCAACCACTTACACCACATTAGGTAGTTGAGTAATCTCAAATGGATTTGCCTGTCATAGTTCTTACACTGTAGGACGTAATTCAGGCATTAAGTTTGCAGCAACTATGTTTTAGCAATATGGTGGACATTTGTCCAGTTTTCTAAAGATCATTTTAGATTTTACTCAAATTAGTCCTGTATCTCCAGTGTAAAATTCACGAAGTCTTGTCAGATTTACCATGTTTGTAAAACTGTGTAAACTGTTTTTTTGAGACAACTTTGGGCATAGCAGAACTTATCAACAAACTCAGTCTGACATCTGATTCCCAGGTAGTCGAGTGGAATTCTCAACCTCAGCACGGCGGCGGATTATGGAGGTGATGAACACAGCCAGAACCCGGCAGCGGATGCTGGACCTGCAGGATTCAGACTCTGAACTGGAATGTGGGGAAGAGCGCAATGATACTTGGGTGTTCCCTCTTGTTCAGATGAAGCCTTTGGGCATTCGAGTGGATGAAGAAATAACACAGCAGCTGCTGAGTGAGGCAGGTGGAGACTCCACAGTCTATTTGACCTCAGGTTACTTTAACCTGACACGAATGTACATGAAACTGCTGCTGGGAGCTGCAGCAGACTATCGCATCCTCATGGCCTCACCAGAGGTCAACGGGTTCTTTGGGGCCAAAGGGGTGGCAGGTGCCATTCCTGAAGCCTATGTTCACCTTGCACATCAGTTCTACAGAAAGGTGAGCAAGGTTCTTGATTATCTTTATTTGCTGACATCACAGGTACTGCGTCACTGGCTGGCCACTACTTCACTTGTGAATGGATGAAATTCAGAGAAAAACTTTGTGCTGTTCACATTTGAAATAAATCAGTATATATTCAGACAGAAGTACTGCATGTTACAGCAGTTACCACCTGACCATGCTCTGTGGCTTCAACCACAAAGATTGCTGACCTGCCTACATTTCAGTAGGAACAGTGACTAAACTGACAACTGCATTTAATTGTAGAAAAGATCTAAAAACATCATAAGCTATGAATAGCAATAGATCATTTTGAACTGACATTTCACGTCACTCTCCACCAGCTTAATACAAGAAAGATGTTTAATGCCTCCAATGCAGCGCTTCGCTGAAACTTGCAGAATGTTTGGCAATGGTTATAGAGGCCCAGCACTTTCTCTGGCATGTTTTTACGTCATCTTTATCTTCTTATTGTCATATAAAGGTGTGTGAACTAGGTCAACAGGGTCGTGTCCACCTTCATGAGTATCATCGCCCTGACTGGACCTTCCATGCCAAGGGTGAGTGGTTTTGACCCTTTGCCTTGTGTTTATGCTAAAAATACTGTGTTATTAAAAGCAAGTTCTCAATAAACCCTAAAAGGGACACTTCAGGACACCTGGAAAACTCATTTTAATGAAATGAGTGGTTTTCCCAGCATCTCTCTGATCCCCCTGATCCCTTCCCGCTCTGCTTTAGGCTGCTGAGGCTGCCAGACACTTGTGATGTTTTCTCTGTAAGCCAGAGGAATGCAGGGTCCAGAGATTCTTTGGCTTTTGCTGACTTTTGAGGCATTTTAGCTTTTCTGTTCTTGGATGTAAATTAAGACAAATACAAAATGCCAAAAACATCATTAACTTGGTCATTGTTCGAGTTTGTATATAGCCGTGACCGCTGTTACTACTCGCAGAGTCGACATATGTAGTGATGGATTTAATAAGCAATTCCAAGGACTGTCTTTTTAACATTATTCATATTGTGCAAAACCAAATAGCCATAAAAACACATTTGTACACTCAGTTTCCTGACCTGAAAATGAGCTCTCAGGAGTGAGCGAGCAAGGGAGGGAGGGCAGAGACTAGAATAGAGTAAGGAGCGAGAGAAAGAGAGCTGAAGTTCAGTAAATATGGGCAGCATCAGTGGAATTCAATTTCACGCTCTCGTTGAGAAGTCCCGCTTATTAGATCAAGCCCTGTCAATGTCGTCATTTCTAGTAAACAGAGGAGCAGAAGTGGGAATAGACGGGGTGCAGAGGTCCCCTTGGTCAAGCAGGAAAAAGAATCAATGACCATTAGCTGGCATTCTGACGCTGGCCGTCAGCCTACAAGGGACCTATTCACCCCAGGCAAGAGACAATGAGCTGGCTTAAGTGAGGGTGACTGGCTGATTGAGTGAGATGGACACAGAGAAGCAAGAGGAGAAAGAGAAAATACAGTCATGATGTAACTTTAACTAAAATGTTTTGAAATTGAGTGCCATGTCCACAGCATTTGGGATGTATAACTGACAAATTAGGAAGAGTGTCTTACTGTCAGCTGTACTATCTAATGTGCCATCTGATCATCAACATCCAGTGAAAGGGTGTTACCTCAGGGCAAAATAGCTGTGTTTTTGTGTGTTGGAAGTATTACATCATATTTTTCTTTAGACTCCTTTTTCTCTATTGAAATTTTGATGACAAAGAGCTCAGAAGTCCACCCTGTCTGCACTAAAAGCTGGGTGTATGCCTTTAAACTGATGGCATGGAAGGATCTGTTTGTTCTGAAATGCCAAGATATCATATTTCATGTTCAGGGTTTCCTGTAAAGGCTGAATGGAGGCCACGTGTCATTGAGCTCACAAACCCTGTGCCAGCAATGAAATATGGCCAAATTGAAATAATGTTGTTTAAGCCTGGTACTGTTCATGCAGACCTTTGTGTTTACAGATGTTTTGGGTTCTTCAGGAGAACCAGTAACCTGGTTTGAATGTGCAGTGTGTAAATGACTAAATATATTTTTGAAATGCTGACCCTTACTAGTTGGTCAACTGGAAGTGTGTGCGTGTGTCTGAACAACTGGAAGTATTGCTTTCACAATTTTGTATTTCCTGTTTTTATTTTCATTTTTAATACCCCAATAAGTCTTCAACTTCCAATTCTTTTCCCACAGGACTGTGGTACTACCTGGAAGGAAAAGACTGCCCCTGTCTCACCCTTATTGGCTCTCCTAATTTTGGGTACCGCTCTGTGCACAGGGATTTAGAAGCTCAGATTGCCATAGTAACAGAGAACGAGGAGCTCCAGGCTTACCTGCAGCAGGTTTGCCGCACTCTTACATTGCGAAACCTGAACATTCACTTAACGATTGCAAATCTTTACGGACATGATGTCTTATATAATCACAAAAGACCCGCATCACAGCCTTTCCCTGGTTTTTTTTTTCTACTGTGTTATACAGTTGCTTGTTTTTGCAGCTTTCATTCTTTAATACATTGGTGTCAAATCATATCTACAAAGGGCTGGTGAGGCTGCAGGTTTTCATTTCAACAGAGTAGGACCTCGTTCCATTAATTTGAGGCTGAGACCAACCAATTAAACAACTGGAGTCAGGTGTGTTCCTGATTGTTTAAAAAGAAAACATGCACACATCGGTTCTTTATGGATAAGATTACCTGCTTAAGTATCTATAGACCAAGGCCACGTGATCCTTCTGGGAAACCCATTTATGAGTGGTAATAAAGCCTGAGTGACCATAAATGCACACAGAGGCTCATTAACTCTTTGGATGACTTGAAGTTCCTGCCAGTCCTTATCAGATGAAGGTTGTACAAGCTTCTAGCAGAGACAGTCAAATAATGATCCCTGATTTCCATCAAATATAAAGTCTGAATCTTGATAAATTGTCAAGGTCTGAGTTGTTATTATTCAAAAATGGGTTTCTGTTGTGCATTGGCAGAATATGAGTATTGCTACTCTAAAGAGGGACATTGCAACAAAACAAAAAAAACACCCATTAGTTAGAGCCGCTTTTTCTTTACACAATTCTTTTGCTATGTGAAAAAGTTGGGAAACCAACATTTTACATGTACTGTTTTCTCTCTTCTCCAGGAGCAGGAAATCCTGTACCAAAGGTCCACAGAGGTGTCAAGTTCCACCTTTGAGCAGCCTAACCGCTATGTTAAGTTGTGGGTGAAGCTGGTCACTCCTCTTATTAAAAACTTTTTCTGAGGAGTCATATACCCTTACAATCCATATCAGGTTGGTTGATCTAATTCAGAATATCTGCACTCAAATATTGGAAACCCTGCACTTGATTCAGTTCAAAAGGGGACGGTATCTATTTAACTACTGAAAATTATTGTTCAGTAGTCAGTGTTCTGATATGCTGCATAAATTAGATGTCAATGTAAAATTACATGATCTGTCTACAGTACTTCAATGACATCTGATAGCTTTAAGAAACTAAAACCTTTGGGAGAAGATCACAAAAATGCAATCAGCACTTTGTTCTTAGGGGTTTCTGACCACTTCATTTTTTAGCACATGTAAAGTTTCCATGAATGTGGATACACAAACCCCAGACTGGCAGACAGTGGGTTCTTAAGAATGCGCAATGTCACTGCAGTGGTTCCTCCAACCTAAATCCCATCTCATGGTTGAGCATAGGGCTAGCATGGCCAGACCACAGCACAAACTTGGCCTTGCACTATTCCAATGCTGTCAGGCTCTAGTCTCTGCACTGGACTCGAAATGACCCCCTTATTTAGTCACACAAGCTAGAAACAAATTTTAAAAAGATTTTGAACCAACAGTAAGTCACATAAATCAGAATAATATAAGATTAATCAACACTGGAGTACCCCAGAGAAGATATAACTACTGTGATTAATTATTCACACAGTAGGAGAGAAACTCTGCCCCTGGGAAGGATTTGCCAAGCTTCAAACAAAGGAAATTGTAACTTTTAGCAGCCTCAGGTTCCCGTAGGCTGAAATACCTGTTGGTTGTCTCTTTTATGCTATTAGGCTGCCCCCTTGTGAATGTGTCTCCTGTGCCCAAACTTTTCCATAGATTTTTTTTTAAAGTTTTTTATTGTAAGTATATACCACAGTGTATTTGGGGAATTCTTTACCATAAACAGACAAAACTGTGACTTTCATGTTTCAACACATTTCTGATAAGTGCTAAGCACTTTGTTTAGTCTAACTGAACATGGGAATGTTAACTGCACAGTATGTCTCTGCACTAGTCTAAACACTAAGAAGTAGGCATACAGCAGCTAGCACCCACTTAGTTGGCTTCTCTTTAGTTTTCAGGTTAAAGGTCCAAACGAAGGTGGGCCCTCGCATGCGTGTCTTGTACAAAGGGCACTCGTATAAATTCTTCGTCTCCTGACGGTCCACAGGAATAGCTTTAATGAAGACGACTGGCATGGCAAGTGTCAATTCCTTTAGATGGGCATCAGCAATCACACCTGACTGAGTGTCCCAGCGAGCTCCTGTGAAAATGGGTTTTATATCAGAGATTTACAGAATCCCACCATGTTTCATACCAAAGACTACAGTCCATGTGGGGTTGCATTGCTGAGTTTAGTACTTTCCCATACTAACTGGACAATGGACTGAGTGGAATCGGGTAAGTTGAGCAGGGTAAACACAGACTGGCAGTGTTAAGTTTGGACATTCCTGTTTTATACATAAATGCCACTGTGTTGTAGTGACCTCTAATGCTTTGTAAGTTATGATATAAAGGCTTGTTTCTACATGTGGCATGTGCTTTGCCACATGGATATATGGCAATATTTCATAACATTTTCATAGACATTCTTAGGTTTTATTTGTTTTAACATAAGGATATTTATTTAAAAATAATTTAAGATTTTTGAGATGCTGTTTCTACTTTGCTGAAGCCTTGACCTGAATTTCCAATTCTTTTCTATGAACTCATTTGATACAGATCTGAAGGCTGGTTATGTAATACCCCTAAGAACAGAAGTTTATTGAAATCTAAAGATTAAAAGAGGTGCATTTAAATCGCTAAAGCACTAAGTACAGCAGCTTTTCCATTACATCATTTCATGCCAAGGTGTTTCCTCCATTTAACCATAACCTGATGTAAGTAAAAATTAATTCACACACTTGGCCTTAACACACATCCATATATTTTTTTTTTTATTTAGTCATGGGGTACTTGTTTCTAACCCGGAGTTCAAACTGTGACACGAGCTAAAGTAATACATTTTATGTATTATTGTTAGCTATTGAAACTATTAAAACTACTACTATAACGATGGACTAGATTACCTTAAAAAATGGGACAAAGCCCCCACCCCTTGAAATGAGACTTATTACTTATTAAAGTGTGTAAAGAGTAAATCAGTTCCACATTTTTAAAAAAATATATTTTTGAAAGCCAAGCCATCTGCTAGAGGATTCTAAACATCTCATTCAGTTTCCTTGTGTTTTTAATGAATCAGTATTCAATGTGTTATACAAAGACCAGCATGTCAGTTATGGATGTGTTGCACACATTTTGAGTAATTTTTAAGCCTTTAGTCTGTGTTTTAATGTTGTACTTGAAGCCTTGTTTTAGGCCTATAGGTCTATGAAAATTAGCCATGAACAATATGTTTTGTGTTTCATACAGTATGATGGTGTGTTTCAAGTTTCATGTAAACCTGTACTGGTGTTGTAGATACTGTGTATAAAAAAAAATAAAGGTTTAATTATCACTTATTATTCGCATATGATCCTAACAACAAACAGAACAATAAAACCTGCTCACCTTCCATAAAAAGGCCGTAGACAAAGGCACCCTCTCTGGGTGGATTGGTAACGCTCTCTCGATTCTTTTTAGTTACCTCTACAGCTAGACACATCTTATCTAAAGGCCATTCATTTTTCCTGGCCATGGACTGCATAATGGCAGTGAGGAAGGACTGGGGGTTAAAAAAGCCAGCCAGCCAAACTGTAGGTGGCATGGCAAAGTCAGCTGTCCATGTTTCTAATTGCTACAAAGAAAGAAAGTAGACAATGCAGCAAGTACACTTAACTATGCAACAAAGAGCTAGTGGATATGTTTTTGGAGGCTTTAGGAATAAGTTGTTTGTGTCTTTCTTTTACCTTGACCCTAAGGAGGAGATCTGCATACCACCCTCCCAACCCCTGAAGAGAGGAGTAAGCTAGTTTTGTCCATGACTCTGGAACTGTATCCAAAAACAGGGCATTTCCCAAGTCCTCCATGTCTGTAGTGATTGTTAACTCTCCCTGAAACATTCAAACATTCAGTAATGCTCCAGGTTAAACCATTTCGCATGCTCTCCCCACACAAAGTGCAAGCACTAACCTTTAAACCTAAGTTCAGTTCTTTCAAAGATCTTGAAATCTCATTGATGAGTAAATTCATCCTCTCACATTCCTGGAACACGACATTGGTGAAGGGAGTCTTGTCTTCCACTTTTGACATAATCTCCATCATGTTAAAGCTATCTGGCAGTTTTTCCAAAATTTCATCCAAAATGCACTTCACCTGAAATATTGCAAAGGCTCAGCACCAGGAACAGTCTTCATTGTCATGTCATTTTCAAAAATTAAATACAAAAACAGTTTTTATCCGAGTACCTTTTCCTCTCTGGAAACGCCTCCACCTCCAGCGCAGTCAGACTCTTTGGGCTGGAGCTCCAGTACAGTACGAAAAAGCTTCTCAGAAGTGATTGTTAAGAAGCCAATCTCGGCATTAGGATGCAATCCATACAGGTATGGGCTCTCAGGTGGCAACATTTCATTAATATATTCATGATAGCCCTGAAAAAGTACATGTCTTTGGTTGCAAAATTATGACAGTGCAGTTATTCAGTACAATTTAGTATCCTTGTCAAATTATTTAGTATCCTTGTCATAAATCAATGATATCTGAAAACTGTGTGCAACAAATTCTTAACTTTCGATGAACTGACAGTTGATACCACATGGACCATATTTTAGATAGTACCTTATATGCTATACTTGGAGCTTTGTAAAAAACTCAAGACTGAAACCAACCTTGTAGTCTAAGTTGGGTGGTACAGGAAAACCAGGAGCAAGCTGAAGCTCCCCCTCTAGCATATCTGGATGAACATACTCCTCCAGATATGTCCTGCACAGCTTTCGGTCCCAGTCATCAGTGATGTGGCCGCCATACATAATCTCACCAAACAAGTATCGTAGATCATCCCATGGAACCTAACATTACATTACATTTACATTTACGGCATTTATCCGACGCTTTTATCCAAAGCGACTTCCATTCTCTAACTACAGGGGACAGTCT
>JBBJLR010000111.1:33124369-33137294 GCA_037577145.1 Brachypetersius gabonensis | reverse complement strand
ATCTACAATGTAAATAGTGGAAATAAAGAAAACACATTGAATGAGAAGGTGTGTTCAAACTTTTGGCCTGTACTGTACATATTGCAAAAAACTGACTGAACTGCAATAAATGGTGTTTTTCCAAAGCTTTTCACCCAGTGCCACAGAGAAGAGGGCAAAAAAGTCACTGGGAAATTTCTTCATCTTCTGTGCTACTGTTATAGATTGTTCCTTTTGCAATTTTTTTCTGGAATGGAAATATTGCATTTCATTTTTTGTCTGCATAGACTAGTCAGCGTCTGGAGTCTGTTACCAGCAAATCCAAAGCAGAGAAACATTAAAACTATAAATGCTAAGAGTTTACTCACTTATCGCATGTGATATCACCATTGCAACACTCAACATTATCGCTTGTTTTCCTAATATCGTGCAGCCCTAATATTTGCTTTAGAAAACAGCTCAGGTATTGATGGGACATCAATCATTTGCTCACCAATGAAGGGCTAGAGCAATTCTATGGTGAGATCTAATTTCAGGGATTCCTAAAGATCAGATGTTCATACACACAATGTCATTCACAATGGCAGGGGCGAACACAGCAGTAGAAAACAGTAAATATTCTTTTGTAGCAGCATTTTTGGGCTAGCAAGCCAAGCAGAAAACAGAATCTTTGTCCCTTTTAACCTTGCTATCTCCCCCTCTTAAGCAATTGAGCAAACCTCACACCTTAAAGCAGTTTTACTCTTGATGCAGCATCTCGTGTTACTTTTACCCTAAAATCCCTTACTCAGGATTTTAGATGTCTTAAATAATGGAATGCAAAAAACATGCTTTATGGAAGAGCCCCAGATGTGAAAATATTTTCAAATGCTCATGAAGCTAAATTCCATGGCATCAGAGGGAGCAGGTACAGGACGTCACGCAACACGAGCACTGCAGGAATGTGAAGGGCTTAATGAAACAAACAAGAAATGAGATCAAAGGCAAGAAATCATTTCATTTTTATAAAATGAAATACTGCTTGAAATAAATCCAATGGACAAAAAAAGGAGTAGATAATGAAAGCACTGCACAAAAAGCACCCAGAAGCATAGAACTTTGGCTAATGTGGGAAGAACCAGTGTACATACCTCCTGAAGAAAGACAACATGAAAAAGCAAAACAATAAAAGTGGAGGGAAAAATAAAATTAAATCATAATAAATCATTTATACTCTTAAGAAGCATTTATTCTGCAAGCTGTAAAAAAAAAGGTATTGACTGAAAAAGTAGTAACTACAGCACTTGCACTTTATGTCCACTAGATGGTGATAACACCATTATATTTTTCATGCTTTGAACAAAAAATCTGTCAGGTTCCTTTAAACATTATGCATATTATTGGCTATTCATATTTAAAGTCCTTAAAATTATTTATTGCTTATGAGGTAAATGCTGGCTTGAAACCCAGTACAAGTAAAAACATGTTTATTCATCCAAACAGTTAAGGTTATTCAATTTACCATTCAGATGCTCAATAGACATAATTATAAATACACCCAAAAATCTGCTTTGGACCTCTATTAGGAAGATATAAACTAGCGTGTCTTGTCCCTTATGTCTACTTTCCCTTGGCCCAAATGGAACAAACACTGCCAACTCACCCAGTTTCAGCAGCCAGCCCTCGCGGTCTGGGTTAAAGAATGTGTGTGTGAGGTCATTGCCATCATCCTCTGGTATTTTAAAGGGCTCATTTTTGATACTCTCATACAGATTCTGTAGCCATGGATAAGGGGAAGAAAGAAAACATAAATCTTATCTACGAAGACAGAGGTATTCGTTATAAAATAAAATCCATGTAAAACCAGTTCTTAAATTCTTCACATCTTTAGCATCTCATGTGTTTAAATATCAGAATAAAATAAACCAGGAAAACATGTAAATGTTACTACGATGAGGAACTGACCCTAAGGAGGTCCTCTGGTAGGTCTCCGCCATCGTTGATGCCTCTGTTCATGGCTATGAAGCGGTCTGCTGAGGGCTTGTCCTTTACATTGGGGTTGTGAAGGCTCGTATTCAACATTATGATAGCAAAGGAAAGAACATAGCAGGTATCTACAGAAAAAAAAAATAGGTAGATTTTAAAGTAGTACATGAGTGTTTCTTTCCCAGTTTTGACAGCTGTACATACTTTTTAGGCACTTTTACCATAACCCCCCCTGAAAATTCAATGAACATGGATCTACTAACAACACTTGCTCACTGTTTTAAGACCTTTAAAATGTAAATGTTGCTAATTATGACAAACAAATTGACAGTAATGGGTTTGCTACACTGCTGACCCAAGTTCTATAAGCACTTTCCTTTCCCAAAACAGATAATCACCATAGGCATCCTTAGAGACGCAAGCACATTAGCTTGGCTAAAAGCACGATGTGAATGGAAGGAGAGCAGAAGGGCAAGCTTGTATATGCGGAACTGTGAGCAGAAGTGGAAGGAGTCTAGATGAAGATACAGACTTAAAAATTAAAGCATAGTTAAAAGAATAGTCTCTGCTTCTGCTATGGCACCCCAGACGCTCAATTTCCTCCAGGATCAAAGTTTTCTGATTCTGAACCTTCACATTATATTATCTATACCATTGAAAAACCTTCACACTCAAATAGCTCACTTATAAAAATGTCTTTTTACGAACTAAAATGGTTCTTCCCCGGCGCTGTGTATGTGGCTTCCAAAAATAAATCAGGCACAAAAGGATGCATGGGTACTGCAGAATCTTATGAAAACACAATAAAATAAGTACAAACTCACCAGTGGACTGAAAGACTCCAGGGTTGCACTGACAGTAACGCTGGGCAAAAGCCTCCATCATGCGATCAATCTTCTGAGCTTCACCTGGCAACCGGAAACTCCACAAGAACTGTCTTCATGAGGCAATGAGGGCAAACACACAAAGAGATCACTCTAACAGTAATGTGACATTAATACAAAGGAAAGGACAGAATTAAATTATACATCTATACAGATTTTATCATACAGTTTGCCTTTTTAAGGCATCAGTTCCACTTTTACTGAGTCTAAGGAGAGGCTCAGGCAGTCCTCATATATCAGCATCTCTAAACTGAATGAAACCTAGAAATTTGAGAATGGCCTTAGCATTTATTAGTTAAAAGCGACATGACTAAATCCTGACAGCAATTCAAAGACAATGTTTATAAAAACAGAAGTTCAGTCAGTTGTTCTTATATTCTTACTTTCTAAAATTTCAAACATTTGTACATTAACAGTGTGACTGTCAAGCTTTCATAAGTTATTCAAAATCCTGGTGTAACATTTAACTTTTGCTCTGCAGCTCAATATCGGTTCATTAATCTTTCGCTTTTGTTTTTATCTTTGTGAAATGTCTTGCCTTTACCTGTGATCTCACCTAAATAATGCAAAAGAGATTTTTACCTGAGGGCCTGAACCAAGTTGAGATCCGTGAATTCATGAAGTTCAACAAAGGCATGGAGGACTTCTATATTGAACTCATCTCTGAAATAACAATACAAAGAATATTTTTTAACAGTTACTGGGATGTGTATGATTCTGACGACAGAAACTACGTGCCCATTGCATATCATATTTCCATTATAGGAATGTTACTATAAATGATAACCCTTGTATTACATTTCACTAAAGGATAGAAACTAACAGATTAATGAAAAGTATTTCAAACTAACAATCCAGCGAACAATCCATTTTGCGCAATTTTCCACTTAATCCCAGATGTAGTCAAGATAACGAAAAAAATATATTCCTTAAAAAGGCATCAGATGTTGTAATTATGCCCTTTGGCTATTTGCTAAAACTGGAGCCAAAAGTCTTACAAGTGTGACAATGTTTCAAATCACGAAGAAATTTAAGAGTCAATGATTTACTGTATTCTACACATGTGATAAAATCCACATAATTGGATGTAGCTACATAATTGACCCAGGACTGGATAAAGTAAGTTAACTCACAGGCTAGAGACTGTTAGAATTTTATTCAGATACTATAAAGGGAGGTGGTTAAAATCCATTTAACTGTACACTCTTTTTCCTATCCACTTATTCCTATCCAAAAAGGGGTAAAACAGGATATTATAGACAAGAAAAACTATTTAAATCACACACAAGTATAAAAAATGACACACAAACCTGCAATTACCATCTGGGGTGGTTCTGTTGTGCTAATAATTAATTCAACCAAAAAGCATGTATTGGAGCTGCATTTAAAACCACAGCACTTCAGCAGGGGCAGCGGCCTTCCTGTTCAAAACAGACCATGGCTTTTGGGGAATACAAGCTTATGACACATGAGGTCATTCTCCCTTGGGGACAGACTCGAAGAACAATAACCACCAACAACCAGTGAAAACAGAATCAAATGACCTCTTTTCACTGCATCACAGTCAAAAAACAGGCCATTCTACAACAAGCTTCTTTTGTACCGTGGTTTATGGGTTATGGTCTATGTAGCAAAATTCCTACTTTATGCCTAGAACAGCGTGTCTTCTCTAAACAGAAACAAATCACTTCAACACATTAAATAAATGAATGACTCATTCTGATATCACTCACATTTAGTAACACTTGCACCATGAAAAACACCAAATCTATTGAAGCTGTAATGGCTGTAGAGTAAATGCACGTCAGGATGATGGCCTAGATCCTTTTTTTTATTGTAAACCTGGGGTCGCACCTTGGAAGCACTAACAGCATTTGTGTGTAAAAGGAATATGACATTACAGTGCCACTTTAAGAGAAACCACCACTGGGGAATCATGCCACTCTCACCTTTCACCTAGATAATCCCCAATGGCTGTCTTGTTGAGACCCTCTCCTTTATAAAGAAACTGAGCAATGTCCTCACAGGTGTTCTTCAACAAGTCATTCTCTATGAGGAACTGGATACCCTGTCAGGAGACATTACAGTCAGTTCACATTCATGAGTCATTACCAGAGCTCTACTTGTCACGATGCTACAATCTGAAAAAGAATGTAAAAATGACTGTCACCGAATAAAAGATGACAATGTAACTTGATTGTTTACTCACTAGTATGTTTCAAATATGCTGTTGCACTTACAAGGATGCCATTACACTGACTAGCATTAAAGACATTTTTAAGATTTGACAGTTATAAATGATTTTTCAGGGCAGGGCTAATTGTGTAATGTTGATGGAAACGAACTGGGGAGGTTTAAAGGAATATAGTCAGTATCTATATAAGTAATATCAGTAGGGTGTTTTGTTGCAACAAGTCTGACCTTGAGTGTTAGACTGAAGCTTAATACATAATAAAACATGTTACCTATCATTAATGGTATTTATTAATATTTCTTTTTTATTCATCTACGAGTGCACAGAAGGAAGGGCATTAGTCCAGCATGCATGCCTCCCCAAGCCTTCCCGAGTAGTTTGTCACTTGTTCTAACACACCAATAACAGTCAAATAATAAAATCAGTTGGTTATCTGAACGTACACATTTGATTCTGTATGTGGTGGTTTACAAACAGCACAAAAATGATGCAGACAGTGATTTTCATAATTTATGTAATGATTATCCCACCTAACTAAAAAGGGTCACACACAAAGGCATATCAAAAGAGTATAACATGTAAAACAAAGCCATTTAAACACACACGCGCACACGCACACACACCTTTTTGGGATCCATGTTAAATTTCTTTCGACCCATTGCCACCTGTTTATTCCTTTGCATGTTTTTCCTGTAAACATAAAGGCATGAGGGCAGTGTCAGTGATACATTTCTTGTACTCACTGTAAGTCATAGAGTCATGGAAACCACTGTACCATGAACCAAATAAACATCAGCTCTATCATCTCACTGTCAAAGCTTCATTAAAAACCTCAAGAGGGCAACAAGTGCTCAACAGAAACGACAATAAAAGGATGCAGGGAGATAAAATGAGCTTTATTCTCTAAAGGGCAGAGCTAGCCTAGTCCTTGAATCACAGCAAATTGACCCCTCTTTGGTAGACTGTGTTAAAAACAGCTAATAAAGGCGCAAGAATAAAGTAAAATACCACAATGATATATGATTTAACTGTACACAAATAGCCACCAAAAGATGCTACACTTCCTACCTAGAAGGTGCAGAGAATCATAAGCAATCCTTTAACTTGCACTTGATCTACTTGATCTTTTTGGGAAACCAATACTTTGAGTATCGTCACATTCTAAGCTTTCACATAATTTTGCAAGACAAAATTGCATCTGGAATATGTATATGGGTCTAATGTAGTGCTGTCAGAATTCTTATATTGATATTGTGTAGTATCACAATACCTAATACCAAACAATAGAGACAGATTTACTGAAGTTATTAAAAAAAACCTCATTTGTGCACTCGTGTGTACAAGCAATATGGGACAACAGTCATTTCTAAAGCAATATGAATTTGATATCTTATTTGAACTACACAATTAAGAGATTATAAAACACTCCCATGATGATTAGATAGAGTATAGGTTGTAAAGGCATGTCCTCATCAGACAGTCCATCACACACACAACCCATCGACCCCAACTGCTCCCCTTCTCTTCAAAACAGCCTTGTATAATTCATCAGCAGCCCGTCACACAGGGGTAACATCATTAAACTTTTATGTAGGGGTGTGAGTGGGTATTTGTCTGTGTCTGTGATCTCTGTATGAGTGTGTCTCCAAGCATGCGTGTGTGTATGCATGAGAGACAGACAGCAGACAGTAGCTTCAGCTGGTCATTACTGTTTAATGGAGAGAGAAAGTTAATGGCTTGTGTCTGTCTGTGCTAAGATTCCACAACAGAGTCACTGGGTGCCACACAAAAAACAATGTTCTATATACACTCACTCTGTCCCTCACACACACAAACACACAGACTGACCTTTCTTCAGTGGAGCCCAGGTTCTCAATCTCATTTGTCACCTCTGCTATCTCATCCCTCAGCCGCTAAAAAAAAGAGAAAAAAGCACAAAAGTGGATAAATGAACCAAAATGAGGTATAGCAAACATGGGACTATATAAAGCCCAGATTTTCCTAAAAATGTGATAAAGACCATTAAATAATAATAAAGAGCAAATCTGTAATCATTGTGTTGATTGAATATAGGCCGTCACAATTATTTATGACAATGAAATGGAGAAAGGCTGTTAACAAGGAAAAAGAAAAACAAGAATAGAAAATAATGATAGAAATAAATAGAAAATAGAAGAAAACCACAATGATGGCCACAAAAATCCTTTTATCTGACAGTAGCTAACAGTAAAGAAGGGGTCTGGTGGAGATGGAGGGGGCTTCCCTCCCATCATGTGCCAGTCATCTTCTAGGTCAACAAGTCAGCCTTTGATTTGATGCACAAATGCACATACAGTCTGCTGTGGTGGGTTTTCATCCACAATGTCCAGCAACAGGTAAAAACATCAAAAACAATGCGTCTGGGGAAAGAATTGAATTATGTATAACTGTGTTTACAGTTTGTGCTGCTGCATGTCCTGGACAGTTCATGTGATACATATGATACTGTAATGTTATAGTGGTGCTGTAGCAGTGACAAAGTGAGTGGTATTGTTATAAGGCATAATGGTAATTATATACAATTAGTCAAACTAGTTGATGTATTAATTGATTATATAAATGATCTAAAATTAGCATTTCGGCTGTCCCGCCAGCTCTATGGAATTATTAAAACTTGCGACCCCAGTTGCAAGGTTTGTCTGGGTAAACTATTTGGCCCATAATTACACTGTCTATATTATAAATCCACCATCTCCTAGCAGCTGAGGCCCAGAGCAATGGTGCTCATATTGCGAATCCATCAAGAATACACACATACACAGACACACACACTTCCGGTGTCTCATGCATTAAGAGTTCGTTTCTCTTGAGAATTACACCTAGTGAGGTCAAACCAGAACCCTCTTAACACCTGACCTGACCCAGTTATTGCCAAGCCCTTCCCCTCCTTCAGAGTGTGTGTGTGTGTGTGTGTGTGTGTGTGTGTGAGAGAGAGAGAGACCTCGGGGTCAGGTAGTAAACACCAGGATCTTCCTTACGTTATCATAAAGGCTTTTCATCCAAATAGAGGAGGACAGTGTGTGTGTGTGTGTGTGTGTGTGTGTGTGTGTGTGTGTGTGTGTGTGTGTGTGTGTTCAAAGAACAACCAAACCAATCGTTTGGGTGTGAAATATTTGTCTGTTCCCTGTGAAACTAAAAGTTTTGACTAAAGTTAAAATAAGTCCTACAAACACATTCATGGACATTTTAGTATACAATTCATGTTTATGTGCTGAAGAATGCATAAATGTGGACTGCGCAAAAGTTATGGCACATATTACGTTTTACCCTTATAGGCTGCACTGCGACTAAAAAAGCGACGTCTGCCAAATGGACACATTTCGTTTCATTTCCATTTCCATTTGTGCCTGGAAAGGCTATAAATATCTGATAAGAGCCTCTTCTGACTCATTTTATAAGGGAGAAATGACTCATTTCTGGTACATAACTTAAAGACAGAAAGACAAATAGGACAAATAAAAGAAAATATTATTTCAGGGCTGCTGGTGCTGAAGTAACATTAACTGTTCCGTGTTAGACTTGCTTTATAGTGATGGTCAAACCCAGAATTTTGACGTGGTTCCATGTCTCCAACATTTTCAGCTCTTCCTCTTCTACAGAATGTCCCAGCACATTTTTTCCTCACTTTCCAGGCAGAGAGGTTCTTGTTACATATCAATGAAAAGCAGTTTTAACATGAATTCAACCTACAATACAACATCCTGGACTATAAAACACACGCCCAGGAAAGTCACAGCAAACCTAAAAACCTCAACCAAGTATCTTAAGCATCAAGCTTAAACAATAATAATACAGAAGGGATAAAAATCCATCAGAAAACGCATGAACCCTTCATTTAATAGTAGTAATAATTATTATAATAATATTTCTCAAATTCTCTGGCACGTGTTTTGGCATTTTAACATTTTACCTAACAATGGTGAACAAACGCACTGAAATATTGTGATATGACAATACAATGATGTGACAATATGCTTGTGAACAGTAAGTCAGTCATAACCGCCCCCACTGCCAGTATTATTAATACATTTTGCCATAACTCAGTAGTAACTGAATTGTGAACTCAAAAGTAGTCACAGGAATTATAGGTTGAGTGTATTGTTAAATTGTACCGCTTGAAGAAAAAAAAATAAATAAATCTTAGATTTTAAGTCTTAATGACTGAATCATGAACGCACTGAACTTTGAACCCTAAATTATCTACCGAACCAAATCACGACCTGACTAGATCATAACACTCTCAGTGCCTAAAATACCCGCTTTGGTCTTTGCAGACTTGAGGGCTAAGATTGCAAACTATTATGGCCAAAACACAATAAAAACAGATGGAACTTCATTATCATAAAAGTATATGTTTAAAGATATCTCCCACAATTTTATTGGGTAGTCTTGTAATATTGACCTGCATGGAATAATAAGTTTTGTGCTTCTCCTGTAAAACTGCTTATTTGGAACTATAAGATTTTGTTTGGACAGTGACAGTATAGAGCGTGGTGCATAGGTTCGGAGTAAAAAAAAAAAAAAATCTGAAGACCATTTAACGACCCAGAGAGGCCACATCACACACATACACACCATTGATCACCTCTAATGGAATGACAGCCTTGTTGGATATTGTCAATAACCATCAGCGTAGAAGAGCCCAACACTAATCATAGTGTTTTGATACGACAGTGACAGTCTCATTCAGAGTCTGACCACTGCTGGTTCAATAGGCCACAGCAAAAGCCATTCAGTGCACACAGCCAGCCATCAACTGCTAAACTGACCCGTTATTATAAGAGAACTGAACGGAGCAATCTGGAAAGAGTGATATTGCCCATCAGTATCAGATCTGCAGCAACAGACCTTTGAAAAGCTTTGAAAAGCAGCTAAACACAGCACTATTGTCCTCCACTTTCTTTTAAATATTTGCACCTCCATCATACTTTAAATCTTCTTTAACTGATTTTCAATTTCCTATTCTTTTTTACTTCCTAATGGGCTATATAAAAAAACAAAGTCAATTCTCTGTGTACGTTTTACCAGCTCACGTGCTTCATGAAGCAGAGATCTAGGTGGAATGATAAACAAAACATGAGTTTATTTATTTTTCAGTATTCTTGGCCTTTGTGGTATAAACTGCAAACCCTGACGAACACACTTAAGAACGCAAAGTTGCCAAGTTACTTAAAGGAAATCCAGTCTAAGCCAAAGACAGTCTATGGAAGGGTAAGGTGCCCTGTAGGAACATCACATGGCTCATCAAGTAAAAGAATGTGATGTTCTAGCAGTAGTCTGAATAAGGTCAGCCTGGAGGTCTGTGCTCTCTCGAGTGCTCTGCTCATTACACCACCAAGTTCACACAACAGCAAAGCATATCAAGCACATCACGTCCTAGCAATGTTCTCTCACCCAATGTCTGGGCAAAATATAACCATAGTACGTCACATATTCTCTACATACTTTGTATTTTGTGACTTGTAGGTTATCATGAGGCTTCATGTGACATTTTTTGGGGTAAAAATCATTGATACAGCCGAGCTTTCATTATCTCTGCGGCGTCAAGAGAATTCCACAAATAGTTTCATGATGTTTCACAATGTTGCAGTGAACAGCCTGTAGACAAAGGATGTTAAGATAAGCTGGAAGAGAAACTGAAGGAAAAACTGGATGAAAGAGCAAGACAGAAAAAACATTAAAAAATATTGGAATCGGCTGATTGACAGCAACGGTTTCCTATTAATAAGTGAGGCACCAGAGATACGTTAGTGTTTACTGATACTTTTGAAAAGCTCCAGAGCTATGCAGGCTGGACATTGTATGCCACTCTTTTGTAGTATTGGGCCTGTACAGAAGATTGAACTGCTGTTCCTCAGCCAATCAGGGAATGACGAATGGCTCCAATGGGACATGGGATGAACAGCAAGCAACCAGGTCCAATTCAAAAGGTATGCAACAAAAATTGTGTTACGTTTACTCAATTGATTAAGTCATTTATCGAAACGAAGAAGAGGTCAAACAGTCCAAGCACAGGGAGGATCAATGACTGGCATTCCAAATGCATAATACAATCAGCCTAATTGAATTTGCAACACCATCTGCTCCAAAGTCCTTCCATCAGCTCACCTTGCAGTCTTTTTACTATTGAGGGCTAAGCTCTGTCCTACTTTAACTCCTCTATAACTTTCCCTAAGCATTCTTCAGATAAACAGATGTGCAATGAAGTCACAAGTGACTTAAATAAACACACAGCCAACATAACCCAACAAAAACAAATGAATGAGATCTTAATAAATGCTAATGGTCAAATGAGCCATTGATAGAGAAGAATGGATGAGTTATGAGTAATCATGTCAAGCAGGCTGATATTCATTCTGCTCATGGGTGTGACTTTCCAATTAGAAGTTTAAGAGGCTAAGGACAAACCCTCATAGGCTAAAAGCCACAACCATCGCAAGCTGGAAATATTACCAATACAACACAGGTCATGCCACTAGAAACTGGATGGGAATGGATTTCAACCTAAACTAAATATCATAGAATTTTCATAGTAGAGAAATAAAGGGGAGGGCTGCAGACAGAGAGTTTTTACCTGGATATCCTCTAGCAGCTCCTGTTTACGCCGGCGTATGTTCTCCAGCTCCTGCTTTTCCTCCGGGGTCAGGTCATCCGGCACTGAGTGGAGGGAGGAGAGACTTATGAGTGAAGGACAGACTATGCTTTTAGTATTTGGTAAAAACTCTGCACAAAACAAAGGACAAGCCCTGTATACACATGTTTACTGTTGCACACCACATGCCAGCATGAATTTCTGCCAGGTCAGAGATGTAACGTAGACTAGATGCATGTCCGGCCAGGTCAAAGATGCAACTTAAATAAGATACTACTTTATATGATGATCACTCTTATCAATTGTTTAACACATTGAAAAAACAGTCAAACAAATTAGGCAGACAGTGACTCTTAATATCTGATAAAGCTAATAACTGCAATGAAGACAAAGAAAAATGAACCAAAGTAACCGAATAAGATCTTAACAGTACAGATAAACATACGATCACCATTTGGCGGCCATAGGTCACGGCTGCCCTTTTTAAATATGTGCCATAACTGCTTAATGATTTGAAGTGTTTGTAAACTAGTAAACACATTAATAAACTAATTTAAACTCCTGAAAACGGCTTAAGATAGCCATACTGTAAAGTAATACCAAATTATGCCAGAACATGCTGTCACTATCATATCAAAACTCTTTTTTCAGTTTTGTTTTCCATCTAAGGAATGAAGATAATTCATTTAACAGAATACATGCTGATATTGAGGTAGACGTAATTATTGTAGAAAAAGGGAAACAGAGAGTTTGATGCTGAAGCACAGCCTGTAAATCCCACATACCCTGAGCATCAGGAGATCAATAACCAGGAAAACACAGGCATCAAATGATTGGCCTTTGATTAGAGGCATACGGATAGTGCTTAGAGAGCCCATTTTCAAATCAGCACAAATTCAAATTTGGTGCGTTTCATCTAAACCAAGGCACAGAGGCATCCCTTCACCAGAGATCAAATTAACATACGTCATAGCCTTACTTGTGTCTATTCTTTATCACAGCCAACAATTCTGATCTGCTGTGGAGCGACTTGATGAAGCACAACTTACATGTACTGAATATTTCATAAGGGCTCTGGACACACAGATGCATATATTAAGCTGCAGCCTTTTCATTTATGTGTTTCACTGAAGGAAACTGAAGCTGGAGGCCAGAATCTCTCCGATCTGCCAGAGAAAGGCAGGAATAACTTTTATTCGTGTGCAAATTTAAAAAATGCATTTCATAAATCACTTCATGGCTGTTCTTCTTGTGTGTGTGTATATATATATA